>OY282640.1:93678749-94281249 GCA_958299015.1 Tetanocera ferruginea | reverse complement strand
TCATCATCATCATCATCATCATCATCATCATCATCATCATCATCATCATCATCATCATCATCATCATCATCATCATCATCATCATCATCATCATCATCATCATCATCATCATCATCATCATCATCATCATCATCATCATCATCATCATCATCATCATCATCATCATCATCATCATCATCATCATCATCATCATCATCATCATCATCATCATCATCATCATCATCATCATCATCATCATCATCATCATCATCATCATCATCATCATCATCATCATCATCATCATCATCATCATCATCATCATCATCATCATCATCATCATCATCATCATCATCATCATCATCATCATCATCATCATCATCATCATCATCATCATCATCATCATCATCATCATCATCATCATCATCATCATCATCATCATCATCATCATCATCATCATCATCATCATCATCATCATCATCATCATCATCATCATCATCATCATCATCATCATCATCATCATCATCATCATCATCATCATCATCATCATCATCATCATCATCATCATCATCATCATCATCATCATCATCATCATCATCATCATCATCATCATCATCATCATCATCATCATCATCATCATCATCATCATCATCATCATCATCATCATCATCATCATCATCATCATCATCCGACTGAATGGCATAAAATGTATTTTAACGATATAATAACCATAAAGAAGATTTAACTCAAATTGAGAAAGTTGATGGTACGAAGTAAAATTTTTTTAAGTATTAAAATTAAAAAAAAATCGTGGTCTAAGCCTGGCATATTAAGTACATATTTTAAGGTAGGGTCATGTACAGAAATATTTGAAAAATCCAATTTGAGAAAATTATCTTCGATACCACTTCTTATGCCCGTGATATAAAATCTAATATTAATTTTTTTTAAAAAGTTAAAAAATTGCGTTCTCGTATACATTTCTCTAAAACAAGAGAATTGATATGCAAAAACTACGCAAATTATTAATTCATCATATTTAAGAAATACGCAAACATTATAATCAATGCCATCAAAATTTAGACTCAATGGTTACAATCAAAAGTTATGTGCCATCTCGAGTATAACTTTCGCTTCGAATATCCTTCATACAGGATACAGTGGGTAAAAATCGTGAGTATCATCGTGTTTGGTAAGATATTGCTAGTTAAACTGCACTAAAATTTTTTCCTTTAGAAAAAATGTATTTTTTTTTTACAAAAATCAAAGCATTTTAAGATCGTTATTTTTTACTGTTTTTCTCAAAAAACAACTTTGTCCTTGTCCAATGCGAACTCGTACAATGTTGGTGAGTTTAAGGATGACTCACTCTTATGTACTTATATCTTAAAACACTTAATTTTTATTTTTCTTTAAAACATCCAATTAACTTTTACAGCAATAATGACAAGGCGTACAAAATTAAAGCATAAAGTTAAAATCACCAAAATCACAATTTTCAACGAACAAATATTTATCTTATATATTGTAAACCATAGTTAAATGGTAAACCATTTAATGGTAAACCATAGTTACAGCTTTCTAACAACAATTTATTTATTTATTTATTTATTTAAGCTTAATACAAGCAGTTTTAATACTTAAAAATAATAACTTAAGAACTAAATTTTATAATTAACAGCGAGTATCTTAATTAACAATGGTACCATATCTTAATTGGAAGAATACATTATAGAAGGGGAGGAAGTGGCGTTGGAGTTAAGAAGAATACTTCGGAGTAGTGGTCTACTCAGGTGAAAATCGAATTCACGATTGCATTATTAAAAAAATGAATCCGTAAAATTATAAAAAGCGTTTCGCGCTTTTGAAAGAAATTTCTTACGGAAGTTGATCAGTTTCGGATCCGAAACTGATTCCGATTCCGATCCGATTCGGTTTTGAAACAGATCCTTATAGCACCCAGCAACTTTACTTTTGTTAGGAATAAACATATTTTCTTGCGTTTGTCTTCTCTGTCTCTCTCTCTCTCTCTCTAACATATGCGCAATTTCAGTATTTTAAATGCTTTACGCATAGACGCTGTGATCGGCAATATCACCACATTTGCAGTGCTGCCATTTTAGCTTCTTTGTAGCTAGACTTATTAGATACAGACTTAGATTCTTATTTTCTCATTTAACTCCGAAAATTGGGTTTTAGTTTCTAGCTACTTTTTTAGGTTATGATTTTTAGTTTAGCTACTTTTAGCCACTTACTTTTTTGCTTAAAAAGGAAAACATCCACTTGCGTCAAATTACTCACCCAACAGTTTGACAATCGATTTGGCTAACAGGGATATACATTAGGGCGTATCGAATTACATTTTTATACCCCCACGCGTACTGCGTAAGGGGTATATTAATTTTGTCACGACGTGTGTAACACCCAACAGGAGGCGTGGTAGGTATTGAAAAGTATATATATTCTTGCTCAGCATCACCACCTGAGTTGATTTAGCCATGTCCGTCTGTCTGTCCGTCTGTCCGTCTGTCCGTCTGTCTGTCTGTCTGTGGACACGATTACAGCCGTAATTTTGAAGCTATCTTAATGAAATTCGATATTTAAGCTTTTTTTAAAAAAACTAAGGTCAAGTTCGAGAATGGGCTAAATCGGATGAAAACCACGCCTACCTCCCATACAACCCCAAAATTGAAAACTCTACAAAGAAGCTAATATTAAAGCTACAATACTGAAATTTGGTAAATGTGTATTCTATATCAAAACTGAGAAGTCTTAGAAAAATGGGTGTCATCCACCTACTAACACGCCCACCTCCCATACAACCCCAAAATTTAAAAATCTATAAAGAGGCTAATATTAAAGTTACAAAACTGAAACTCGGTATTTGTGTATTTAATACCAAAACTGAGGTGTGTTTTGAAAATGGGCGTCATCCACTCATTAACACACCCACCTCCCATACAACCCCAAAATTGAAAAATCTGTAAAGAGGCTAATATTAAAGTTACAAGATGGAAACTCGGTATTTGTGTATTTAATGTCAAAACTGAGGTGTGTTATAAAAATGGGCGTCATCCACACATTAACACGCCCACCTCCCATACAACCCCAAAATTGAAAAATCTATACAGAGGCTAATATTAAAGTTACAAGACAGAAACTCGGTATTTGTGTATTCTATGTCGAAACTAAGGTATGTTAGAAAAATGGGCGTCATACACAATCTAACACGCCCACCTCCCATACAACCCCAAAATTTAAAACTTTATAAAAAAGCTTTTATTTAAGTTGCAGGAAAACAATTTGATATGTATGTATTTTAGACACATAAAAATAATAAAATCTCTCAGAATCTCATACAAAAAGCCCTCCAATTTAAGATTCTTCCACCCTTAAGAATCGGCCGTGGGGGTATTTTAACTTCGGCCAAGTCGAAGATATACCTTACTTGTTTTTTTTTAATTTCACATTCTAAGAGGTCTCAAAAGTTTCATGTGGTTGTCAAGATCTACCAAAAAAAATTGTATGAAAATAAAAGGACATCTTCCTGCCCCGCAAGGACAAAGTTGTTTTTTGAGAAAAACAGTAAAAAATAACGATCTTAAAATGCTTTGATTTTTGTAAAAAAAAAAATACATTTTTGTCTAAAGGAAAAAATTTTAGTGCAGTTTAACTAGCAATATCTTACCAAACACGATGATACTCACGATTTTTACCCACTGTATCCTGTATGAAGGATATTCGAAGCGAAAGTTATACTCGAGATGGCACATAACTTTTGATTGTAACCATTGAGTCTAAATTTTGATGGCATTGATTATAATGTTTGCGTATTTCTTAAATATGATGAATTAATAATTTGCGTAGTTTTTGCATATCAATTCTCTTGTTTTAGAGAAATGTATACGAGAACGCAATTTTTTAACTTTTTAAAAAAAATTAATATTAGATTTTATATCACGGGCATAAGAAGTGGTATCGAAGATAATTTTCTCAAATTGGATTTTTCAAATATTTCTGTACATGACCCTACCTTAAAATATGTACTTAATATGCCAGGCTTAGACCACGATTTTTTTTTAATTTTAATACTTAAAAAAATTTTACTTCGTACCATTAACTTTCTCAATTTGAGTTAAATCTTCTTTATGGTTATTATATCGTTAAAATACATTTTATGCCATTTAGTCGGTTTCAAAAGACTAAACAATTGTTTTTAAAATGTGTTTTAATGAAATTATAACCATAAAGGGGACATAACTCAAATTGAGAAATTTGATGCTAGGAAATAACTTTTTTTAAAATATCGAAAAAGAAAAAAAAATCGTGGTCTTATGCTGATATATTAAATAAATATTTTTAGGCAGTTTCATGTTAAGAAATTTTCAAAAAACTCAAATTAAGAAGATTATCTTCGACACCACTTCTGAATCACTTGGAATAAAATCTTATATTAATTTTTTTGAAAAAGTTAAAAAATTGCGTTCTAGTATACATTTCTCTAAAACAAGAGAATACAAATGCAAAAACTATGCAAATTATTAATTCATGATATTTAGGGAATACTTGAACGCTATAAACAGTACCACCAAAATTTATAACCAATGCTTACAATCAAAAGTCTTGTGCTATCCCAATTACAACTTTCGCTTGGAATATCCTTCAAACAGGACACTGTTGGTAAAAATCATGAGTAGCACCGTGTGTGGCAAGAAATTGTTAGTTAAACTGCATTATTTCTTTTGCTTTAAGACATGTGTGGATTTTCTTAAAAAAATCAAAGCATTTTAAGATCGTTATTTTTTATTATTTTTCCCAAAAAACAACTAAGTCCTTGCGGGGCAGGAAGATGTCCTTAATTTTTTATAAAATTTTTTTTGGGTGATCTTGACAAGCCTATGCAACTTTTGAGACCTCTAAGAATACGATCTAAATTTTTCGATACGGCCTAATATACATTCATGAATTTGATGAGATTTTAATCAATGGAACACTCATCCAACTCCTTTTAACGTACAAAAACGATATTTATACTCCCACGCGTAGGTACTGCGTTAGAGGTATATTCATTTTGTCACGACGTGTGTAACACGTAAGGAGGCGTGGTAGGCATAGAAAAGGATATATATTCTTGCTCAGCATCACCACCTGAGTTGATTTAGCCATGTCCGTCTGTCTGTCCGTCTGTCTGTTCGTCTGTCTGTGGACACGATTACAGCCGAAT
Source organism: Tetanocera ferruginea (assembly GCA_958299015.1). Taxonomy (NCBI): domain Eukaryota; kingdom Metazoa; phylum Arthropoda; class Insecta; order Diptera; family Sciomyzidae; genus Tetanocera; species Tetanocera ferruginea. Next base: position 94,276,049 of record OY282640.1, on the reverse strand, counting down.
CTGAAGTTATCGTACTGAAATTCGATATTAAGGCTTTTGTCTCAAAAACTAAGATCAAGTTCGAGAACGGAATAAATCGGATGAAAACCACGCCTACCTCCCATACAACCCCAATAATGAAAACTCCACATAGAAGCAAATATGTAAGATACAAAACTTAAATTCGATATTTGTGTAATCTATGTCAAAACTGAAATGTGTTAGAGAAATGGGCGTCATCCACCAACTAACACGCCCACCTACCATACAACCCCAAAATTTAAACAGAATAAAGAGACTGGTGTCAAAGCTACATATATTAAATTAGGTATTTACTCATTTTATATCAAAGCTAAGGCGTGTTAGAAAAATGGGCGTTATCCACCAACGAACAAGCCCACCTCCCATACAACCCTAAAATTGAAAACTACATAAATAGACTTATGTCGAAGCTACAAAAGTAAAATTAGATATTTATCCATTTTATATAAAAATAAAGACGTGTAAGAAAAATGGGCGTCATCCACCCACCTCTCATATCACCCCAAAATTTAAAACTCTAGAAAATGGGTTTTCATTAAGCTACACGAAAAAAAAATTTGATCCGTTTGTTTTTTATATCAAAACTAAATCGTGGAAGAAAAGTGGGCGTCAGCCGCCTACGAACACATCCACCTCCGATACAACCCATAATGGTGAAAACTATAAATAGGCTAATATTTAAGCTACAGAACTTAAATTGGGTATCTGTGTATTTTATATCAAAACTGAGGCGTGTTAGAAAAATTGGCGTCAACCACTCAAAAACACGCCAACCTCCCATACAACCTCAAATTGAAAACTTTATAAAGAGGCTTGTCTTTATTTTGCAGGAAAACAATTTGATATGATTTCATACCATAAGAGGTGAGTTTTAAGTTTTTAGTTGTGGAAATATGTAATTGGATTTCGAAGTGTTCACCCAAGCAAAAGAAGAATGCAACTTTGTTTTCAGTAATATATGATAAGCTTCAACCTCTTTAGGTGCTCAGAGCTTACCATACTCAATAGTTATCAATTGAACCAGCCATTAAACGATTTGTATAGCAATGTTTAGAACTGAAAACCTTTTTCCAAATTGCTGCTTTGGATGAGTCTTGTGTCAAAACAAAGCTTTTAATTTCTATGTTAAAAAAAAAAACAAAAACAAATTGGCCATTTCAGCCCTTGAAGAAACTTTGACCGAGGTTCCTTTGATCAATTGTGTTGTGTGGGTTATTAAATAGTTGTACACAATTCGACCGAGAAGTGCACCTACATGTTTAATGTCGACTCAAAACGGCTTAAGTTCATGTTCTCAAGCAGCTTTATATGGCCTTATTTACTCTGAGGTTTTCCATTGTCTGCAGAGAGGTGACGGCCGGACAGAAAAATTTATTTCTATTGAAAAAAAATTTTACCCGAGCTTAAGTTTGAACTCGGGAACCGTTGGTTCGAACGCCACAGACTAAACAAGCACGGCCGCGTTTAGCGATATAAACGTGACTTACTGTTGGAATTTATTCCTTCTGAATAAAACTCTTAAGCACACAGTTTATTAAAATCTTTATTATACGATGTTGACTCGTTAAAGTATAAAATAAGAGTGTACATAAAAACGAAAAATTAATATAAAGCAAAATACAAACAGTAAAACTTTCCACTATAATAGAAAGAGAAAAATATATATATAGAAGAACAGAATATGTGAGTTGCTCCAGGGCTGAATTTCAACACTTCCACTCAATGAACATATTCAAAATAAAAAATATTTTATTTATCCATCATACCAGTAAACTTCTCATGGCTGATTTTGGGCAAACTTTTTGTAAGAATATCTGCAACCATCTCAGTACTGCTTCAGTATTTCAAATCGATTTCGCCAGCTTTGTACACGTCTCTAATGAAATGGTAGAGCGTATATCAATGTGCTTGCTACGTGAGTGATATACTGGATTCTGAACTAACTTCATAGCACTCAAATTGTTTCCGTTGATCAAAATAGCCTTCGGACAATCTATCTTCATCTCACCAAGTAACTTTTTCAGGTATATTGCTTCTCGACATGTGCTGGCTAAAGCCATATACTCAGCCTCTGTACAGCTCAATGCTAAAGTTGATTGCTTTCTCGATTCGTATGAAAATACGCTGCCTGCCAAGATAAAAATGTAACCTGTGTATGATTTACGGTCGCTGGCATCACCGCCCCAGTCCGCGTCCACATAGCATTCGACTGGCCTGTTAGTCTTGAAGTACCTTAACTGCTTGTTTTGTGTTGCGCATAAGTATCGTAGTATGCGCTTTGCTGCTTCGAGATGCTCTTGATGTGAATCTCGGTTGCGTTGTGATAATTTGCATACTGAATGCAAGATATCTGGCCTTGTACTTATGGCCAAATACATAAGTGATCCTATGATAGATTGATATTGTGTCTGTTCAACTTTCTTACATCTATCGTTTTCACAGTCAACTTGATGACCTGAATCCAATGGTGTTGCTATTGGCCAGCACGCTTCCATGTTATAGTCTCGTAACAGCTTGCGAATAACTGATTTTTGGCTAACTGAAATAGCACCTGTTTCGCCGTGTCTCTCAATCTCCATACTCAAAAAATGATTTATAGGACCTTTGTCTGCTACCTGCACTCGATCAGCAATCTGTAGCTTAATTTTCTCTTGCTCGCCTTTCTCGGAACTTGCAATCATCTAATCATCAACATATACCGCTATGATATTTATTTTATCCTCATAATGTTTTATATAAACGCATGGCTCACTCTCGCATTGATGAAAACCAACTCCTTTTAAGATGGCGACCAGCTTGATATTCCATTGCCGCCCAGACTGTTTAAGACCATACAGGGCTTTGTTTAATTTTAAAACATGATCTGGTTTCTCTTTGTCAATAAACATTTCTGGTTGCACCATGTAAATTTCATCGCTCAGTTCGCTATTCAGATACGCGGTTGAAACATCCATCTGGTGTTAATAAAGACCATACTCTGCTCCAAGAGCAAAGATCATGCGAATTGTTTCGTACCGAACATCGGGTGAGAATGTCTCAGTGTAGTTAGCACCGTATGTTTGCGAGCAACCCTTGGCTACCAACCTAGCTTTGAAACGCTCTACATTCCCATCCTTATCACTTTTAATTGTATACACCCATTTATTTTTGACTACCTTCTGGCCTTTTGGAAGTTCTATAATTTGCCACGTATCGTTCCTGATTAACGCTTGGTACTCGTCTTTCATAGCGCACCACCAATTATCAGAATATTCGCTGGATAATTTCTCGCTCACCGTCTCAGGTACTGTAACGGCGTTACAAAATCTACTTGTTGAACACAACGAATACCTACCAACATAGTATGTATAACAGCAACAACTACTTGAACACAACGAATACCTGCCAGCATAGTATATATAACAACAACAACACCACAACAAGTTAAACACACACAGCCAACGCATAGCAAACCAGCCAGCATAGTGTGCAGCAACAACAACATCACAACCAGCCAGACACACCGCCAACGCATGATAGAGCAACCGTCAGCTATAAGCAGAATTTGTATAACATGCAATATAATTCACAACACGTTTTGTAAATAAACTATTTAAGTCGAGCCAACTGTGTCGACAGTGGGGACGGCTCGAAGGCGTAGTGTCTTGTCCGTCTCATACTTGGCAACGAGTAAACTAATTTTTTTGAGCAAAACACCGAGAGGCGGGTTGCTCGTTTTATACATTGTAGTTAGATTCCGTATTTTGCACTCGGTTGGATTTCACCGCGGCTTCGGTCAGTCGGATATCCTCCCGAATACTTTATAGTTGTGTTTGTTGCACTCGGTTGGATTTCACCGTCGGCTTCGGTCAGTCGGATATCCTCCCGAATACTTTATAGTTGTGTTTGTTGCACTCGGTTGGATTTCACCGCGGCTTCGATCAGTCGGATATCCCTCCGAATACTTAGCTTATCGTATTAGCATCGGCTTCGGTCGGTTATCTTCCCGAACACTTAGCTGGTCGTATTAACTACCCATTAGGGATTATATAAATTAAGAATATGCTAGATTTATAATTTTTATTGAATAGAAATATATAATATATATATATATAAAAGTTATTCATACAATTTGAGAAATGTATATACTACATAAGACATAAAAATTACATTGTATAATTTAATGCTGCAAAAGATGTATGTATTTTACTTTTGTATATAATAATTCTACGATATATTTTCCAAACCCAACGCACTCTGTCGAGCTCTGTCTAAGCCAAGCCGCATAAAACTCGCCACGAACGCAAATCACCGACATTTACCGAAGCACTGAATCCCGAATTTTACCACACCAGAACCAGTAATCACCGAGGCAGAGTCAGAGAGGGCAATTGTTGGAAAATTACAGCTTGATACCCACGAATGATTGTTGTTCTGTATTTGAAAGACTTATGTACAAAATATATATGCATATATATACATAATTAATCATAGAGATTATTCAATAAAACTGATTGTACTTGAAATATTAAAACCAACAATTCTTTTTATTTAACGGAGGTTCGAGGGTCCTTCGTTTGATCCTGGAGCGGCTGAGTCATACCTCAGCCTTTGAGAAAACCCCCTTACAAAATGGCGCCCGAGCAGGGACCTGCCTCTAAAGACGACTGTGGAAATCCGAATCAAACCACCAACGACAGCGGAGCAGGTGCCATACACAACAACAACATCATCATGGAGAACAGCAAACACTTAACGTCGGATTCACTCGGCTGGATTTATTTGCTGAAAAAGGAAAGACTCATCATCGAATGCCAAAAGATAGGCCTTCCAATCGCAGGCTGTACCGTGGAAGAGTTAAGAAGGCAATTGAGTAATTTTATTAAGACAAAACGAATGAAAGCATCAACCGAGAATATATTCCGAGCCCTGGAAGCCGAACTAGAGTCCGAAGAAAAAATTATGGTGGACGACGACTTCAGCACTAGCCGAGCCACAGTGTCAGAACCCGAATATACACGAGCTGACCATAAACACAGTTCCGATGCCGAAGTAATGAACATTGTACGACGATAGAACATTCATTACGACGGTGGCGAAAATCTTTTAGATTTTATGGAAAGAATAGAGGAATTGGCTGAGTGCTACCATATACATCAAAATCAATTGCTGCCAACGCTTTTAGAAGTACTAGATGGGAGAGCATTGCAGTGGTATCGTGTAAAACGACCAACGATTACCACTTGGCATGCGTTTCGCACCGAGGCCGAGCGTTTCTTTTTACCGAAGAGGTTTCTAAGTCACCTAGAAGACTCCATATACCATCGAAAACAGATGCAGCGCGAGAAAGCAAAAGATTATATATTGGCCATGCAAACACTTATACGACAACATCCTCAGCTGAAGACTCTGGACCACACTGACCGAATTTATGATGGTCTTCGGGTGGAATATAAACTTTATGCTCGACGAAGCGACTTTCATACTCTCGACGAGCTAATGGATCTTGCCGAAGAATTCGAGGTTCTCAAACGAGACGAAGCCAAAGGAAGTCGACCGGCTACCCATTGTCTTCGAGAAGCAACACCCTACAACACAGGTAACCACTGTTGGAGATGCAAAAAACGAGGTCACCGTCGGTATCAATGCCGAAGCAGAGCCCGAAAGTTTTGCTCACTCTGTGGTCAAGATAGCACGTTGTCACGTGACTGTCCATGTGTAAACCCAACCTCGTCTCCACCCGCAGAAGTAACCGACGGCCGCTACTATATCACGGTTACAATTCAGGGGCGATCGATAAAAGCATTAATCGACACTGGATCGACCCTACCATACATCGACGACACCATAAAGAAGTACTTAATTGAGCAAGGAGTGCAACCACTACCGCACAACCGAAAAACTCAGCTAGCCGACAATTCTATAGTCAACTGTGAGGAAACCTATCCTCTTCAGGTCAACTTCCATCAGAAGAGCACGTTTATTTTTGTATCCGCTCTCTCATCTCTAGCAGAACCAATGATCTTGGGTATGGATTATCTCCGACGCCGAGGAATGAAGATGTTAATAGATGGAGAAGAGCTAGCCGTAGAAGAGAGTAATAAGATTACCGAGCACTCCAGCTTACACTCTCTGGTCACCCGAGACAATTTAACAGCCGAACAAAATCGACAGCTAGTCGCTTTTCGAGATGACCAAAAACAGAAATTTGCCACCGTCACTGGGCCGTGCACTATTGCAAAACACATAATTGTACTCAAGCACAGCCAACCCATCAAGCAAAGATATTACCCGCGAAGTCCCGCTATGCAAACCATATTGAATCAAGAACTCGACGAACTCCTTGCGATGGATCGTATCGAAGCGTCAAAAAGCCCGTACAGCTCACCAGTCGTGTAGGTCCGGAAAAAACAAGGATCATGGCGAATGTGCATTGATTACCGACAGCTAAATGCAGCAACCGAACCTGACGCCTACCCTCTCCCGCAAATCAACGCAATTCTTGACCAATTAAAAGAAGCCAAATTCATCTCGTCAATTGATCTGAAAAACGGATACTGGCAGATTCCAGTAGCAGAAAAATCACGACCGTGTACCGCATTTACCGTTCCAGGCCGAGGACTGTTCCAGTGGAAGGTCATGCCTTTCGGCTTCCATTCAGCTCCGGCCACGTTCCAACGCACACTGGCCCACATCATTGGACCCGAACTACACCCAAGGGTATTCGCATACTTAAAGACATCATCATTTTGGGTAAATCATTTGATGATCATATGACGAACTTAAGCCTCGTCTTCAGCAAACTGTTTGAGGCAAATATGCAGATCAACTTCGAGAAATGTGACTTCGTGCAGACGAAAGTTCATTACCTAGGTCATATCGTAAGCTCCGAGGGCATCCACACAGATCCGGCAAAAGTCGCCGCACTACACGAAATGGCCGCCCCACGCAACATAAAAGAATTGCGAAGAGTACTAGCATTGCGTCGTGGTATCGACGGTTCGTGTCTAACTTTTCCACGCTCGCGGCTCCACTAACACGATTACTAAAGAAGAATATTAAATGGGAATGGTCACAAGAGCAAGAGACTGCGTTCCAAGGCATCAAAGAACAGCTGACACAAGCACCCGTATTATGCTGCCCAAATTTCGAACAACCGTTCATATTTCAAACCGACGCTAGCGGAGAAGGACTGGGGGCCGTACTATTTCATAGACACGATGACCAAGAAAAAGTGATTGCTTACGCCAGCCGAACTCTTACCGATTTAGAAAGGAAGTATTCAACTACCGAACAAGAGTGTCTGGCCATTCTCTGGGGAATCAGGAAAATGCGGTCATATTTAGAAGGTTACCATTTTACTGTCATAACCGATCATCATTCGTTGAAATGGCTTCACTCGTTGAAAAACCCATCCGGTCGGCTCGCGCGCTGGGCGCTAGAACTTCAACAATATAACTTTTCCATCGAGTACCGACGTGGTAGCTTGAATGTCGTCGCTGACGCCCTTTCCCGCAGCCCGCTAACGAACACCGACAACGAACCCTTGTTCGCAAGTTCCAGCCAAACGAGAGATTGGTATCATCGCGTACTGACGAAAGTTCAAAAGAGCGCATTGCATCATCCCGATTATCAAATAGTTGATGATCGACTGTTCAGACACATCCCGCGCCGCAATCATCTTACCACTACACCCGAATGGAAACTTTGCGTCCCAACAGCCCTTAGAAGCCGAGTACTGAACGAGGTTCACGATGATAAAGCCGCCGGTCATTTGGGTAAAACAAAAACGCTCCAACGAGCTCAAGCTGACTACTACTGGCCTGGCATGTACCGTGACATCGCCCAACATGTACGAACCTGTGACACATGTGCGCGTTCAAAGTCCAACAACGCAAGCCAGCTGGTTTCATGGCAACTATGCAATGTACACAACCATGGGAGATAGTTTGCGCTGACTTCGTTGGACCCCTACCTAGGTCGATCAAGGGTCATACTTCGCTACTCGTCATTGTTGATAAATTCAGCAAATGGGTAGAACTGGTCCCCGTTCACCGTGCCACCTCCAAAGCACTCAAAGAGCGAGTGATTTACAGATTCGGTTGCCCAAAGATCTTCTTATCGGACAACGGAAGACAGTTTGTCAGCCAAGAGTTAAAAACTTATTTACAACAACATGCGATCGAGCAACGCTTCACCGCACCTTACTCGCCGCAGGAAAACCCCACAGAGCGAACCAACCGAGTGGTAAAGACAATGATAGCACAGCGGGCCGAAGGTAACCATAAAAGATGGGATGATCAGGTACCCGAAAAAGCATTCGCCATCAATACTGCCAGTCACGAGTCTACAAAAGTATCAGCAGCCGAGCTTATCTTCGGACGATCACCTGCCATACCGAACCAATTACGACGGGAGACTGCAAACCCACCCGAGACCTCAAAGGTACGAAGAGCAGTCGAAGAATTATGGAAGGAGGTCATCGAGCATCAACGAAAAGCAACACAGCGGCAACAAAAATACTATAATCTACGAAGACGCCCGTGGCAACCTGAAGTTAACGATCTAGTATTGAAGCGAGATCACCCCCTATCATCAAAGGTAAACTCCTTCGCTCAGAAACTAGCGCCAAAATATTTGGGGCCTTACAAAATTAAACAATACGTCGCACACAACATCGTGGAGTTAGAAGACCTAAAGCACCCGAAACAAAATTTAACACGCTCCCATATAAAAGACTTAAAAATATACGGAGGTATTGTATAATTCACCTTATGTTCAACTTTATTTTCTTGTAAATATTCTTGCCATTTTTCTGAACTGAGGAGGCAAATTAACATCAGCATGCAGCGCAAGCGCACGAACCCAATACCACCGGGTCGCATCGCCTTTCACTTGCGACAAACGGCAATGCCGAAAAAAGTGGAGCCCTATCAGCCACCACCAGAAGCGCGCCGACGGGTTAGGCCCAAGATTGAAACTCAATCGGTGACGAAACTCCTGAACCTGCAACTCACGCATCGGACAATCCGATTCAGCGGCCGTTCTCCTCCGCCACTGATACCCTGTCACCCAGACGGAAGCCCTGACGTGCCAGGGGTCACAAGCAGCTGGGGGGACATGGAAGTTCCCCCCCTGGTCCCAATATCCAACACGGCCATACCGCGATCCCCGTCTCAACATAAGCTAGGCACCACCAGCTCAGCCTCTACCAACTCAGCCTCAACCAGCGCAGCCTTCATCACGTCAGCCTCCACCAGCTCAGCCTTCGCAGGCCGATCCATTTACGGGCATAACTGTGGGACCACCACAGCCAGGAAAAGCCAGAAAACGGGAACGTTGGATGATTCACCGCCGAGGACTGCCCCGCGTAACAGTTTCGCGACTGGCCGATGGCAGGGCTCAATTTAGCTGCCAAGGGCAAGTGAAGATTGTAAACATTACGAACGAAGTGAAACATTAAAGTGCAAAGAAGCACATACTTTTATTTTAAGGAATGGATTAATTTTCTTTATTTTTATTATTATTATTATTGGATACGTTTATAACTGAATTTATAACTGAATGAATTTTTTTATTATTAAAAAAAAAAAAAAAATAATAAGAACAAAAAAAAAAAAACTGTATCTTATCCCCGGGCTGAGCCAAAACCATCTAGTATGGTTTGGTAAATATTACCGATATCGGTAGTGCGAGTCTCACGACTTTAAATCGCCCACAACTTTATTTTCTTGTATTTTCTCATATTTTGAAATATTCTTTTGTTGTTTTCTCCTTATCATTTCTTGCCGTGATGTATCACTCCGCGAAGTGGAGGGGGAATTGTAACGGCGTTACAAAATCTACTTGTTGAACACAACGAATACCTACCAACATAGTATGTATAACAGCAACAACTACTTGAACACAACGAATACCTGCCAGCATAGTATATATAACAACAACAACACCACAACAAGTTAAACACACACAGCCAACGCATAGCAAACCAGCCAGCATAGTGTGCAGCAACAACAACATCACAACCAGCCAGACACACCGCCAACGCATGATAGAGCAACCGTCAGCTATAAGCAGAATTTGTATAACATGCAATATAATTCACAACACGTTTTGTAAATAAACTATTTAAGTCGAGCCAACTGTGTCGACAGTGGGGTCGGCTCGAAGGCGTAGTGTCTTGTCCGTCTCATACTTGGCAACGAGTAAACTAATTTTTTTGAGCAAAACACCGAGAGGCGGGTTGCTCGTTTTATACATTGTAGTTAGATTCCGTATTTTGCACTCGGTTGGATTTCACCGCGGCTTCGGTCAGTCGGATATCCTCCCGAATACTTTATAGTTGTGTTTGTTGCACTCGGTTGGATTTCACCGCGGCTTCGGTCAGTCGGATATCCTCCCGAATACTTTATAGTTGCGTTTGTTGCACTCGGTTGGATTTCACCGCGGCTTCGGTCAGTCGGATATCCTCCCGAATACTTTAAAGTTGTGTTTGTTGCACTCGGTTGGACTTCACCGTCGGCTTCGGTCGATCGGATATCCCTCCGAATACTTAGCTTGTTGCACTCGGTTGGACTTTACCGCAGCTTCGGTCAGTCGGATATCCTCCCGAATACTCTATAGTTGTGTTTGTTGCACTCGGTTGGACTTCACCGTCGGCTTCGGTCGATCGGATATCCCTCCGAATACTTAGCTTGTTGCACTCGGTTGGACTTCACCGCGGCTTCGGTCAGTCGGATATCCCTCCGAATACTTAGCTTATCGTATTAGCATCGGCTTCGGTCGGTTATCTTCCCGAACACTTAGCTGGTCGTATTAACTACCCATTAGAGATTATATAAATTAAGAATATGCTAGATTTATAATTTTTATTGAATAGAAATATATAATATATATATATATAAAAGTTATTCATACAATTTGAGAAATGTATATACTACATAAGACATAAAAATTACATTGTATAATTTAATGCTGCAAAAGATGTATGTATTTTACTTTTGTATATAATAATTCTACGGTATATTTTCCAAACCCAACGCACTCTGTCGAGCTCTGTCTAAGCCAAGCCGCATAAAACTCGCCACGAACGCAAATCACCGACATTTACCGAAGCACTGAATCCCGAATTTTACCACACCAGAACCAGTAATCACCGAGGCAGAGTCAGAGAGGGCAATTGTTGGAAAATTACAGCTTGATACCCACGAATGATTGTTGTTGTGTATTTGAAAGACTTATGTACAAAATATATATGCATATTAGGGCGGGTCGAATTGTATGGACCGATTTTTTTTGATGAAGCGTATAGCAAAAACGTAATCTATAGGTGATTTTGAGAAATTTTGCTCAAGAGACCATAGCTCTAAGTCGGATTTGGAGCCCCCCAAAATTTCAAAATAGATATTTTTCCATATATACATAGAATAATTCAATTAAATTCGTCATAAAATCGGATAGAATTAGAGTAGATTTCTCAATGTGGGCTTGTTTGAAACATATTTTTATCACCTTTCAGAATCTGTATTGATACCAATATTTTTTTTTATTTTTAGTAGAGATATTAGGAATTTTTTGTCGAAAAATAGCCTAAAATTAACTTTTAACTAATAAATTCTGAATTTTTTCGATTTTTTCCAGATTTTTTTTTGCAGATTATGAAAGTTCAGATAATTTCATAAAGTTATTATGGATAATCAAGAACCATCAACATCGTCTGCGTTGTCTTCGCAAATGGAAGCAACAACATCAACAAGTTTTGACTCTAAATTGACCAACATGCCTCATCAAGATATTGTTGTTTTTGGTTTATCAAGTGATTTAAATAATCTTAGTTTGCCTACTAAATCTGACATTTTAAAATATTATTATTTTTTAAGTGATCGTGCTAAATTTGAAAACAAAATGTTCTCGTATAAAACTTTTACTCCTCACGTAACAGATAAATTGATCCGAATTTGGTGTAAATTAAAAATTGAAATCATTAATAGAAAGAGTGTTTTAAAAAAATTAACTGGTTTGCTTGATAAATACCAGAAACATGTACAACATAGAAACAAAAGAGATGAATTTAAAGCATTTGTTGATTCAATAAAGGAATTATTTTATATTGGCAAATGTAATTGCAAATTAAAAACAACAGAATGCTCGTGTGGATTGATTCCAGAACATCTCAAAGAATTTATGATGAACCAGCATTTACTCGACAGATTCCATATGATCACTTGGTAGAATACTTAGATTTCGATGAACCACCACTGGCTGATCCACAAATTCCAATGCACATACAAGGAACAGAAAGACATGTGCAGTTATTAACGAGTGTTTCAAAACGAGTCATAGAAAAGAATCGTGAAGGAGTTATGGCAGTGACTTTAGAAAGTCGTATGAAAATTCCTCGCATGGAAAGTAAAAAGGACCTTAAAATATAATATTACCACATTAAAACATTAAATTGTAGGTCGAGAATAATATTTAAAAATAAATTGAATTAAAAATGTAAAAATAGTGTTTTTTTGCTGAAATCTTGAAAATGTTGATTTTTTCAGAATGATTTTCCTACAAAAAGGAGTTTGAAAACAAACAAATTGATCGTGATAAAAGTTGTTGGAAATTATCTGAACTTTCATAATCTGCAAAAAAAAATCTGGAAAAAATCGAAAAAATTCAAAATTTATTAGTTAAAAGTTAATTTTAGGCTATTTTTCGACAAAAAATTCCTAATATCTCTACTAAAAATAAAAAAAATATTGGTATCAATACCGATTCTGAAAGGTGATAAAAATATGTTTCAAACAGGCCCACATTGAGAAATCTACTCTAATTCTATCCGATTTTATGACGAATTTAATTGAATTATTCTATGTATATATGGAAAAATATCTATTTTGAAATTTTGGGGGGCTCCAAATCCGACTTAGAGTTATGGTCTCTTGAGCAAAATTTCTCAAAATCACCTATAGATTACGTTTTTGCTATACGCTTCATCAAAAAAAAAATTAACCCGCTCTAATGCATATATATACATAATTAATCATAGAGATTATTCAATAAAACTGATTGTACTTGAAATATTAAAAACAACAATTCTTTTTATTTAACGGAGGTTCGAGGGTCCTTCGATTGATCCTGGAGCGGCTGAGTCACACCTTTGAGAAAACCCCCTTACAGTACTGTAATTTGGTCTGAACGCATTAAATTCAAAGTGTTACATACCTTTTTGCCCTGCCAAGAGCGCCTGTGCGAACTATCTGCGGTCTACCTGGACCTCTGGTTTTGGTTTCAACATTTTCTTGCTCTTTTTCTGCTGACGCAAACTCACTTTCGCTTTGGTCAGATTGATCGTCATAGCTGCTACCTGCTGCACCACCATCGCCTTCGCTGGTTTCAATTTCTAGCGCCTTGTCAGCTACAATCTGTAGTTCCATGTTGATATGCTCCATTAGCAATGTAGCTCACAAAAATATACATCTCTGCTAACTTGTTGGAAGCTCATCTCAAATCTCAAGCGCAACAACTAAATTCTCGAATGATTTTGGCAAACTAGCTAATAGCATAATGACCATGAATTCGTCGTCAAGTATAACCTCAATTTCTGCTAGCTTTTCTGCGACTGCACAAAACTTGCACGCATATTGCTGCACACACTCACCGCCGGTCATCCGCATTCCAAGTAGCTGCTTGAACAGTGTCACCTTGCGTACTGGTCCTTTTGGCATATGGATTCACTCAGAGTTTTCCATGCCGCATGTGATGTTTTGCACTGCTTAATGTGCCCAATTTGCATAGGTGTGATGCTTAGGATAATCGTTGCCATAGCCTCCTCATCTTTCAATGTCCACGCGTCTGCTTCTTTCTCGCCGGGCTGTTTCATTGTACCTGATGTGACATCCTACAGCTCTTGGTGAACAAGCACACTTTTCATCTGTATCCTCCACGAGTCGTAGTTTGTCTCATCCAATTTCTCAATATTGAAAAGTGAACTCATCTTTTTAATTTAATTTATTTTTGCGACACACGCGTGTTAATTAAAACTTGGTTGCCAGGAATAACCTGTTGGAATTTATTCCTTCTGAATAAAACTCTTAAGCACACAGTTTATTAAAATCTGTATTATACGATGTTGACTCGTTAAAGTTTAAAATAAGACTGTACATAAAAACGAAAAATGAATATAAAGCAAAATACAAACAGGAAAACTTTCCACTATAATAGAAAGAGAAAAATATATATATGAAAGAACAGAATATGTGAGTTGCTCCAGGGCTGCATTTCAACACTTACCTACAATTTTTAGAAGTACTATTTTCTGAAGTTCAAAAATTCAACAAAATGTATAAGAGAAATTAAGCGGATTCCACTTCATTTTGCAGAACTAGTCTCTTTGATCTCGAACTTATGTAACAACTTGATATTGCCTTCTGAGAACTTTGATCCTTTGATCCCTTGAGCTTTTCAATCGCACGACTAAACGTTAAAAAGTTCAGTGGAATCAATGGAAACAAAGTTGGAAAAATGCTTTTCCTGTAAAATTTTGTTAATGGCGCTTACGTTTTTTTTTTGCGATCAGGGCTCGATTCTAAAAACGATGATATCATTTAATTTATTAAACGGCAAGCTTACAAAGATGTATAAGATATTTGAGATACCGACGAAAGTATGGAATTTTAATAACTTTACTATAACATAATTCGTAGCAAAATGCCTATAAATAATTATTTGTTTTGTGATTTATTCAAACTTCAAAAACTTATTATAATTTTTTTTCATTTTAAAATTTTAAGTTTTACAAAAAACTTTCGTCTTTCCTGCTTGGTTTCCGTTTTTACTTTTAGGCATTTTATAAAAACATATTTGGAAAATTATTATTTAACAATTTCATTACATAACACAGTGTGACGAAAAACAAAAAAAAATTTGATTACAAAAACCATTTGTAGAAATTCTCAAATATGAACCTTTTGCGAGTATAACGCACCTAGTATGACCTCTCAATGTAGTCACAAATTTTATTAATTGTTTTTTAAAAAATTATGTCTTCGAATTTGGTTTCTCCGACGTTCAATTACGTTTTTCAGTTATTTGCCTTATCGGAAATGGAAAACAGAATTCACTTTTATCCAATAGAATTTATCGTAGAATAAGACTGTACAAAAAGAATTACGAAAAAAAGTTCTTGTAGTTTTAGAAAATTTCTCAAAAAAATATGTGTTTCTTTTAATTTTAATTCAATAATATGCCATGAAGGAAATTTTTTTTTTCACAAAACTAACCTGTACTATAAAAGATCTTTCCATTGAATCCAATAACATAGACATTGGGTTAGAGTTCGCTAAACGGCAGCAATTTTAACGTTTTTTTTTTTTCATCATAAATCACTGATTCCCATATAAATCTGCTACCAAACAAAGTAATCCCATTTAGTCAAACATTAACCGATTTTGGTCATCTATATCTCGTAGGAAAGACAATATGTAGCAGAATAGAATTTTGGATAATAAAAAAGTTACTTTCGTACGATTGCCTTTCCTTTCGTCCAAAAATTTACTGGACGAGCTTTACTTTACGTGATCGCTGTAATACGATCCACATTAAATTTTACGTTCTACTCTCCTTCTTGTTTTGTTTTGTGTTCTTTTCCCCCACCCCGAATTAAATGTTAATTTAGTTTTACATTGCATTGAATATATGTTTCTTTTATATCAATTTTTTTTTTTCTTATTGTTTCTTTTTTTAGGATCAACCTAAATATTTTGTTCAAATTGTTATATTATTTATGTATTGTTTTCATTTAATGTTTAATTTTAAGGCAAAATTTTACTAAGTAAAAGCATACTCACTCGTTCGTTCCGTTCCCCATGCTGCGTCGATGAAAGCCTTCGTCGGTGCTGCTGTTGGTGGGTGAAGGTGATGATGAACAAAAAGGAATTTATTAAAGAAAATGGCTAAGAAAAAATATTAAGCACTGATATTATACGAATCAAATGCAGGATAACATCAATTTTTTTTTTAATGACACTTACACTTGTTCTTCTTTTTTTGTATTTTTCTTTGCTTAATATTTGACTTTTAACTTTGACTTTTAACTTCTTTTTTTTCTGTTTTTTTCTTTACTTCTATTCTTAATATTCCACTTTTAGATTTTAACTTTAAGTTCTTACTTTATATGAAACTTTACCTTCACGGTTTAGGATAATAGTTTTAAGTTATTTTACCGATATTTTATAGTATTTTTTAGCATTAATATAATTATATTATTATTTTCTTTCTTTATTTTTTCTTTTGTGAACTAGTTCGCTTCACCTTGTTGCTACTGAAGCCGCGTGGCAAGATACTCCACTGATCGACCACGTCGACTTCGAACAATGAAAAATGCACGATCGAATGAGGTTGATCTCCGTTAACCAGCGTGGTAGCAAACCAAAATAGCTAATTAGAGATTCAACCCGAATTTGGGCCTGTCAATTAGGATAATAAGCAACCTGATGTTTAAAAATGATCGTAGTCTTTACCTTTTCTTTTTTTATAATAGAAATTTATGTCGACGTCGTATTTAAAGGTATTCATACCTATCGGCGAAACAGTAAGACATGGAATTAAGCTTTCATGTATGAATTCCTGGTTTCTACTTAGCTACTTTTAATACGGTTGATTTTAAGTTTTAAGACCATTAAGAAAAGAAAAAAAAAATGTATTTAAGTATGAATTATTCTTCTGACAATAAAAGGATTTATATGATTTTTCCTACCGTGTACACGCAGTATAGCTATTTTGGAAATCCAATACCTCATGACTGTTAATATATAACACGATTTTAGGTTACTTAATTTTTGTGATCTTAGTCGCTCGGCAGTCAAAAGAAAAAGGAAGTTAAGAGTCATTAAGATTTTATTGTTACCCTATTGAGCTAATTTTAGAGGATTTTCGAAAGATGAAGTTGGTTTCAGTTCATAGACTACTCACACAATTATCGTTTTGAACTTGAGCTATTTACGAAGCAAGAAAATAGATCTCATGATTCCTTTATGTTATATTAGGTGAAACAAAAATTCTTCCAGCTGTATAAGGATACAAAAACGGGCATTACAAACCAGATAATACATGGTTATTAACCAAGACCGATTACTGTCTTATATCTTTAGCATGAAAGGTTCCAACTAGCTTCCCTTGCAAATTTTCTAAGACATAATAGTAATTTCCAACTTTCTCTCGGATACGATCCTTGAGGAAAACTGGACTCAGTTTTGAATTAAAGTTTTTTTTCGAAGTTACTTTGCGTAAAATTGCGACGAAAGACTTTCTGGCCTACTTGGAATGAAACAGGACGAGCTTGAAGATTGTATTGCCGTACGTTGTTGTCGTACGCTTTCTTGATATTTTTTCTCAAAACTGTTCTTTTTAAAGCAAGCTTGTCGTCTCTATTCAATTTAACGAGCGGTTCATTAAGAATTTTCAACTCTTTAAGCAGCCTAAACGTACTTGCATGGGTGATCATATCAAACCCAAAAACAGCGTGATACGGTGAACAACCAGTAGACTAGTGGATAGCATTTCTCAGTGCGCAGCTTATTGAACTTAAATTTGCATAACATTCCCGATGACCATTTTTTAAATAGACTCGTAAAGCGGCAATTAGAGACCTATTTACTCGCTCCGAAGCATTGGATTGTGGCGAGTATAGTGCAGTTTAAACGTCAGAGATACCTAGTTTGGTCAGGAAACAATTAAAATCCTTTGCCTTAAATTGAGCAACATTATCACTTATTATCGTTTCCGGTACTCCACAAATGTGAAAAATTTGGTTTAACAAGAAATCTTGAATTTTGCCGGATGTTAACATTTTCATTGGGCAAGGCCAATGAAATTTGGTCAAGTCATCAACAACGATCAATACCCCAATATGCCCTTGCTTACTTCGGGGATATGGCCCTAGAATGTCAATGTACATTAGAGTGGGTCGCTTTATATGGGAGAAAAAATGAATATAAAAAGACACCCCCTAAAATGAAAGCTTACATCGAAAGTGTTCCAGCACTATAAAAATTTTTTTTTTTGGGTGTCCCAAAAAACAGCCAAAATGGTCTTTTAGTTATAACATTAGTATTTTAAGTCCGATCATGAAATGCAGCATATCGTTGGATAGGTCTGAAAGAATACTACATCGTGTTCTTTGGTGTCGATGATGTCAGAGGTCATCTTCAAGTATATATTTAACAATTTTAATTTTTTTGCTCTAGGTACGCCATAACTTCGATTTAAAATTATTGTTGGAATAAACTTCATACAAAAACAATATACTATTGTCAAGGAATTAATTGATTTTGTTCACTACAAAAAAGTTACAAAGGTTAGAAGTTTTAGTACAACTACTGTATTTCTATTATTGAAAAGATCAGTAGTTCCTAATTTAACATGATTCCGCTATAACTGCTCGTCTCAAAAATACTTTGCCTTTGGGTACTTCTACTTTCAAAAATGATTGCAATTGACTTTTAAGAAACTTGTTCCGTTATATTCAGTACTTAATCGAAATCGGGAGCTGGCTCCACTTTTTGAGTGTGGCATAGTTCTTAAAAAAATTAAATTTACAAAATTGAAACATTTTGGTAAAGTAAGTTCAAAGTTCCAGGTAAATAATTATGTGATTTTATACAAAAATATTTTGCAATGATTTGGTTTTTACAGATTTCCTCTGCTTCTCACAAAACACTGAGCGCTTTGTTCACGTTGAGATTGAATCTGCTTTTGCAAAACTTGACAGCCGCGAACGCTATAGCCAACTGAAATCACGTTAAAATTTAATATTACTACAAGAGAAAATTTCAATTGCTGAATATTTCTATTATAGAAATACATTAGTTGTACTGAAACTTCTAACCTTTTTAACTTTTTCTGTAGTGAACAAAATCAATTAATTCCTTCACAATAGTATATTAATTTTGTATGAAGTTTATTTAAACAATAGTTTTAAATCGAAGTTATGGGGTACCTAGAGCAAAAAAATTAAAATTGTTAAATATCTACTTGAAGATGACCTCTGACATCTCCGACACCAAAGAACACGATGTAGTATTCTTTCAGACCTATCCAACGGTATGCTGCACTTCATATACTTAAAATACTAATGTTATAACTAAAAGACCATTTTGGCTGTTTTTTGGGACACCCAAAAAAAAAAATTTTTATAGTGCTGAAACACTTTCGATGTAAGCTTTCATTTTAGGGGGCGTCTTTTTATATTCATTTTTGGTGACCCGCCTTAATGTACATCCTCTGAAAAGGTCTACAAGATTGAGCTTGGTTTCCCATTGGAAGTTTTTAATTTAATGTTGGGTGCTTTTATTGTTTTACATACCTCACAATTTTTTATAAAACTTCGCACATCGCCTACGAGTCCTGGCAGTGATGCTACGAGCGGTACAATTGTACCTTTTGGGGTACACTTTCAGTACCGTCAGTACGAAAGTACGCCTTGTTTCAAAAGGTACATTTTTGAATTTTGTGATTTTCCATTTCATATTTCCAAAAGTCCATTATTTTCTTAAGGCAACAGCATGCCTTCCACATGAAAGTGCAGCAGAAGGGCGCGTTTGCTCTAAATTTAGGGTCATTAAAACAAACCTTCGAACAAAGCTAACCGTTATACTAACTTAATAAAGTTATTTTTTAAACTTTAAGCTGATATGGCGTTTCTTTAGAGCTTTTGCTAATAATTTTCAAAAAAGTACGGTTTTGACTAAAAAAGTACGTTTTTCTCATTCAAAAACGTACACTTTGAAAATCTCTTATAGCATCACTGAGTCCTGGCCAATAGAAACGTCTGCGCACCAAGTCAATAGTTTTTGCCATCCCTCCATGTGATGAAACCTGAATCATGAGCTCGCGATAAAACGTCTGTTCGAAACTTATAAAGGACCCACAATTTCCACGCATTCTGTTCCTGTTCCGCAATACCTGTATACTGTTCTGTTCGAAAAACACATATTTTCCGATTACTTTTAAGTCGGGATATTTAGCTTGGTTGTCGGATATTTTTATTTTTAATTCTTCATAATCGGGGTCATTAAAATGTATGCTATCTAGATCAATATCTGGGCCTTTCTCTTCTATGTGTTAAAGTTCCTCGCAGTAAATTCTAGATAGTTCATCTGGTACAATGTTATCGTTCCCCTTGTCATCCTCAGCAAGTTGTACTAAAACAGCACTATGTCAAAATCGCTTGCATCGAAGTGTACATAAAACTTTTTCTCGAAATCCGGATTTGCAAGGACTGTAGTAGTCGTCAGTAAGTTTTTTATTTTTTCGAATGCTTCTGTGCCTCATCAGTCCGGAGAAACTTCTTTTTCGTTGAGAGAACCTCTGTTATAGGGAATATTACTTCGAAAAATTGGCAAAAAATCGCCTGTACCAACCGACCATACAAATAAATCCTCTAACCTGCTTCAAATTTTTGGGAGCGGGACAGGCCGAAATAGAATCAATTTTTTTCCGGATCGGTTGATATCCCAAAGTCCTTAGATACTAAGCAGAGATCGTCCAGATACCCAAATACACAATACCTCAAATCCGGTGGTATAATCTGGTCCATAAGACGACACATAGTCTGGGCTGCGTTGCATAACCCAAACGGCATTACTGTTAATTGATACAATGGTCTACCAGGTATGGTAAATGCCGTTAATGGTTTTGAATCCTTGACCGATTTGCCAGTACGCATCCTTCAAATCTATCTTTGAGATTATATTTGCTCTAGGCAGCCTAGCTAATATGCCATCAATACTCGGTAGTGGATAGGCGTCTTTTTTCGTTACTTTGTTCACCGTCTGGCATCTAAACATAATCTTACTTTATTTGGTTTTAGTACCAATCTCATTGGTGAGCTCCAGGCACTCGTTGAGAGCTCAATTACACCTAAATCTAAGATTCTGACTACTTCCTAAAACATTTACTTCTCAACTGCCGGTGATACTGGATAAAATCGTTGTTTCACTGGGTTGTTGTGTTCCACCTCAATTTCATCAATTTCGTTATCATCGTTGAACGTCCTAATCTTTGTTGTTCAAAACTTGGAAACAGGGATTTAACCATCTCCAAAACCATCTCCATTTAACCATCGCCAAATTAAGTTTTTTCCAAAAGTCGATGCCTAATATTACCTTATGTGATATAGTAGAAACAATGAATAACTTTACTTACTGTATGTCTCCTTTGCATTCTTAATCGATCTCTATCCATCCTAGAATATTTTGCAGCTTGTCATCATCCTAGAATATTTTGCAGCTTGTCATCAGCTGTTTTAACCATAGACTTAGACTTTTGAACACTGGTAAAGCTAGAAAAATCTTCACGAGCCAAATCAGACCCAATACAACTAATATTGGCCCCAGTATCTACCACCCTAACTCTTCCCGATTTAAAAATTTAACCGAGGCATAGTAGCGCAAATCTTCCTTATCACTGAAAATGGTTGAAACTGTAAGTTTTTTGTTCGTCGTAGACTTTGCCAGAACTTGCGCAGTCTCAATGTAGAACGTTTAAGCTTTGCTTTTTAATTGGTTGAATCGGTGAATATTTTTTTTCTTGTAGCGTTGTATTTTTCCCACCTTTTATGGTAAGGTAAAATTGGATGAAGAATTTTAATATTCTTACAATCTTCACATTGATTACTACACTCAGAAAAAAGTTTCTCGTAATGTGATAAAAAAGGCAACATATTTAGAGAAAAATGGTATAGACTTTGCTCCAGAGAATGCTTTTCTCTAAATGTGATCCTGAAAATTCTCTAAAAATGATAAAAAGCTTCAATGAAAAAGAATAATATGTAAAAATAATCGTTTTTGGAGAAAAAGACTTTTTTTTTTTGAGAAAAGATTTATTTTTATTGAAGAAAATACTTCTCATAGTGAAATTTTTATCAAAATATAGGAAAATTTTTCTCATTTTGAATAAATTTTTCTGTATAAATGAGAATTTTTTTATGCGAGAAAAAAAAAATCATTATTAGAGGCATTGAAATATTTCCATTTCCCACAAGTGAAGAAATATTTCTTCGGAAATGTGAAAATTTATTCCAATTTAAGAAAATTTTATTTGAAAAAGAGAAAATTGCTATTATCGAAAACAGAGAAATTTTGCACCGGAGATAGGTATGCGTTTTTTTTTTCATTGTAGTCTCTTTTTTCTCACTTCTCTTTAAAATGTAAACGGTTCAAGTTCCTTCCACTTCTGAATTAATATTATCTTCTAAGGTGCTAGGATTGTTACTGAGCTAGCTGTTAAATTCGGATCCAAAGTATCTATTTGGGTGCCATTCGGTTGTTGTTGAATGCACCCCGACCACAATTTTTCACTCTTTTGGCTATACAAATTTGACATTGCGGCTTAAAAATATTTGTAGCACCACACCCGCAACAACAAATTTTTCTTTCGCACAAACAATCCTGCCAATGATGGCCTTCGCCATCACAATTCCAACATATCTGGTCACTGTGATAAATCGCCTGTATAGAAATGTCAACTTCTGGTGTCAAAACGATATTTTCTGTTGACAAATTTGTATTGTTGACATCCGCAATATTGCGACGTTGAGAAGTAGGATTCACAAAACTACGATTGTGTGAAGGGCGTCTAAACGCTTCTTCTGCCAATAAGTGCTCGCACATCTTACATAACTTCCGTAGCTGACAAATTGAGTGAATTGGAACATACAGTAACTCGTGACGAATGTCTGGCTGTAAGTTACGAGTAATAATCTCTTTCAAGTCAGCCTCTTCAAAAGGCTCAGACAACCTATCGACAATCGCTATCACGGACTCATAGAATACTTTAAAAGATTCAGTTGAATTTTGTTTCCTATTTCGAATTTCTTCGCGCACATCATAATTTGACCTATAATCTTTATATTGATACCTAATTGCCGCGCAGAACGCGACCCACTCTATGCTATGCACCAGATTATGATACCTCCAGTACCAGTCCCTAGCTTTTTCAGTCAGCAAAGCGTGTAAATTTTTGCAAACAGCGTTGAAATCATTGGATAGACTGTCAGCAGTCAGTGAACGAATCCTCAATAAAAACTCTTCGACACTTAAGCCATATGAAGAACCATCAAACTTCACGTTCCAGTTTTGTAGAGTTGACGTAACCTTTTCAGGACTTAGAGACGAAGTACTGTTAGACTCTTGAAATCCTCTTTGTCTGACCCTATCATTCGGAATTATATTCGGATGACTACTTGACTGACTCGCTCCTCCATTATTTGACTGTAAATTGAGGTTAGAAAGAAACCGCTGAAGACCGCTTTCGATCATGCGTGAAATTTGATTTTAATCTATCTCACTGTTAGGATTTACCGAACTCGGTGGCGGATGAGTAACATTATTAGTTTTAGGCACTTGCAAAGTATTATTTATATCTATTAGAGGCAATGATAAATCTCGATTACCATCTTGGTTTTCTTTATTACCAGAGTCAAGATTCGGTAACGAGGTTTGAAAAGAATCATTAGGTCTTTTTTTAGATCCCTGAGTATTGTGTCTCCTATGTGTAGCTACACGACCTCAACCTCGATGTGGTGAATTGGACCTCGAAGGGTTATTGTTTTGACGATTGGTTATCGTTAAAGGTTGTAATTCACGAAAGTGACAACATTGTCTACAGCACGAACATTCTTTCGTATCCGTTAGCCAATTTGAAATGCAGTGCTTGTGCTAAACGTACTTGCACAGAGTGATAAGACACTCTTGGTCACTCTCCATTAGTAATAAACAAACTGAACAAGAAGCTTCAGATGTAACAACTGATAAAGCTGGTATATTTTCTGAACTGTGTACTGCAGCCATTTTAAACTTTTATAAAATTAAAAGTGAAAGAATTAAAAATAAAAAAAAAAAACAAATTGGCCATTTCAGCCCTTGAAAGGACTTTGACCGAGCTTCTTATGATCAATTGTGTTGTGTGTGTTATTAAATGTTTGCACACAATTGACCGAGAACTGGACCTACATGTTTTATGCCGACTCCGAACGGCTAAAGTTCATGTTCTCAAGAAGAACTTTACATGGCATTATTTACTCTCTGAGGTTTGCCATTGTCTGCAGAGAGGTGATGACCGATCAGAAAAATTTTTTATTGAAAAAAACTTTTCGCCGCGGCTGGGGATCGAACCCGGGCTCCGAGCATGCTAAGCCACACACTTTACCTGCATGCCACGGTCACCACAATGAAAGAATTACCAATCGAAATATTCGATCCGGTTTCCTCTTTAAAACGTAAAATTTAATAAGATCAGGATAAATGGATAATTTTTTTTTTTTATTTAGTTTTGGGTACACGATCGATACAGAAAAAACTTTGACTTTAGATTTGATATTCTAACAAAGGTCAGAAGAAATCGTATTTATCTAAGATGTTGAAAAACTGCTTACTTTCGGACAGAAACTCGCCTTCAGCAACCTTTCTGTATTTCCAGAGAAATAATAGCGATTTTGAAAACATCAGATAACTGTATGATTAAACGTTGTGTGCGTATAAAGGAAAAAATTGAAAATCTTTCGGACGAATCAATTCGGACTTAAAAAAAAAAAAAAACAAATTGGCCATTTCAGCCCTTGAAAGGACTTTGACCGAGCTTCTAATGATCAATTGTGTTGTGTGTGTTATTAAATGTTTGCACACAATTGACCGAGAACTGGACCTACATGTTTTATGCCGACTCCAAACGGCTAAAGTTCATGTTCTCAAGAAGCTTTACATGGCATTATTTACTCTCTGAGGTTTGCCATTGTCTGCAGAGAGGTGGTGACCGATCAAGAACATTTTTTATTGAAAGAACTTTTCGCCGCGCCTTCGGACTTATACTGCCTAATAATCGTATATCACGAAAAAATTAATTATTCCTAATAATTCTCAGTATCAAAAATTAAACAACTGGCACCTACTGGATCAGAATATCTGCCGCTTTTCAGCTAGAGAATTATTCTTTGTAAAATCCCTCTCAAAATATAGTAATTCTTATAAAATTCTTTAAAACAATTGACTGACGTTGATCTCCGTTAACCAGCGTGGTAGCAAACCAAAATAGCTAATTAGAGATTCAACCCGAATTTGGGCCTGTCAGTTAGGAAAATAAGCAATCTGATGTTTAAAAATGATCGTAATCTTTACTTTTTCTTTTTTTATAATAGGAATTTAAGTCGACGTCGTATTTAAAGGTATTCATACCTATCGGCGAAACAGATAGACATGGAATTAAGCTTTCATGTATGAGTTCCTGGTTTCTACTTAGCTACTTTTAATACGGTTGATTTTAAGTTTTAAGACCATTAAGAAAAGAAAAAAAAAATGTATTTAAGTATGTATTTAAGTACAATATTAATTTTTGTGATCTTAGTCGCTCGGCAGCCAAAAGGAAAAGGAAGTTAAGAGTCGTTAAAGTTTTATTGCTACCCTATTGAGCTAATTGGGAGGAGTTTCCAAAGATGAAGTTGGTTTCAGTTCATAGACATAGGCATTTATCGGTTTGAACTTGAGCTATTTCACCAAGCAAGAAAAAAGATCTCATGATACTTTTATGTTAAATTAGGTAAAAAAAAATTCTTCTAGCTGTTTAAGTATCCTAAAGGACACACTGTGTAATCATACATTAAACTGGTGAGTGGTCATCGTAACGTGGATAGCCATCTTTATTGCTAATTTTTAGAGTTAACTGTCAAGTAATTTGGAGGTGAACATTTGTGGAGATTCAAATAAACAATTTTATACTTTTCCTAAATAAAACAAACGCCGTCATTTTTTGACGGGAAATAACTAGTATTTATATAAAACTGTAAACTTTTTGTTATTTTTCTTATAACAATGAATTTTTATTTTAATTACGCATTACTCTGTTTACAAATATATTTTTGGACGAACCGAAATTAACCTTAGCATAGAAAATATATTTGTTTGGTGGTTTTTCTTTATCTGTGCATACAAAAAAACAAAATTGAAATCAATTAAAAAATACTTAAAATGTCTCAATGGTTTCTTTAAGAGCATGGTCTATATATTATGCCCTCATACTCAGTTTGATCGGATTAGGTCAAATAAGAGAGAAATTCAAGATCAAGTTTCACCTTTAAGTCACAAACTTTTTCTTATAACTCTTAAACTAAATTCAAATCCTATTAAGTAACTGCATCTTAATATTTTCAATGGATGGTTCTTTGCATTTTGAGACCAGTTTTTGCTCTAAAAACTACGTAAAGGGGTTAATATTTTCTTCGAAAACAGGGCGTTTTTAAAAAAAAACAAAATTTTCAATAGTTCAGTAACTTTGTATTTTTCTTCAAAAACAACAGATTTTACTGAATGTTTGCATACACCTTAAGTAAAATAAAATAACCCACCTCTGAAAAGATGACAACAATTACATGTGCGCATCCAATTAAATTCGGATTCAAAGATTACCAAAGATGGTAACTTCGTTAATGTAAGCCCAGCGTAAAATCATTCAGATGAAAATTATAGATCCACAGTTTTCTTCAAAACTGTCCTTGACATTATTACGGAAAGAGTTACCGTTTTAAATATATGCGCGTACATATGTAATTACATATATGATGAGTTGATGCATGCACCATCGCCGCTGGTTTTAAACAATTCAGCAGCGGAGGACGGAGAATGCAGTCTCCATAATCTCAATGCGCAATGCGCACTGCGTATCTGTAACCAGATCCCCATTCTCATTTCTACAAGTGAATCTTTTTTTAGCTTCCAATAAAATTTTAAGCTCTTTTTAGCTACTTTTTTCAGAAATTTTAGCTACAACCTCAAATAATTTCTGGCAGCACTGGTTATTTGTTCGTTGTTTGAAAATATCAAATTGTACCTTACTTTGTACCTTACTAGAGAAGGAAAGATATTCAGAAAAAGCTGCACATTTCGCGCAACTAGTAATTGGATAAATGATTTTTTAGATAAGTTATCTGACCTGTGTCTTCAACAAGTCAATAATACTTTTAATAAAAACCATAGAACGCTGGACCTTGTGTTTGTAGATAGATGCACTACTGTATATCTCAATCGCTCAAACCTTGTATCTTTTCCGGAAGATGAACATCATCCAACTCTTGATATAACAGTATTGCTTGCTCATGAAAATGAAAATAAACTTACACCTGATAAGCGAAACACAAAAATATATAATTTCAAAAGTACAGACTATGTTAAACTCAACGCCTTACTCTCACAGACTGACTGGTCACCGATTCTATCTATTAAACCACCGTATTCATATTATGACGTCGAAACCTCGGTACAGTTTTTTAATGATACTTTGCAAAGGTGCTTCTTATTGTGCGTCCCAACAAAGCAAAATGAGTCTAAGCCCTTAAGTCCACCCTGGCTAACAAGTGAACTTAAGTCACTAAAAAATTTAAAAAATCGCTTATTTAAAAAATATAAAAAATCTGGTTCTAATATAGACTTTGCTTGTTATTCATCGTTGCAGATACCAGCTATTAAATAAACAGTGTTATTCTGCTTATATAGCCAACATCAAATCTCAATTTAATGATAATCCGAAACTCTTCTATACTTTTGTTAATTCAAAACGTAAGGCTTCCAACTTTCCACCCCTTATGAGATTCAATCAAGAGGAATCGTCTTGTGACTATGTTATTTCCAACATGTTTGCAAGCTTCTTCAAATCAACTTACTCCAATATACCATTTAATATGTGTACTGAGCATCCTTATTTACCTCCAGTTAACTTTTTTGAAACTCCAGTAATAGACTCAATTATTGTTATGCATTACCTTCGTCAAGTTAAATGCTCTTTTTCGACTGGCCCTGATGAAATTCCGAGTTGCATTCTAAAGGAATGTGCTAGCAACCTGTGTGCTCCTCTATCAAACATATTTAATATATCCTTGCAAAGTGGACATTTTCCCATTATATGGAAAGATTCATTTATTATACCCCTTCATAAAGCTGGCTCCAAAATTGATGTCACTAACTACCGAGGCATCGCCAAATTAAGCGCAATCCCTAAATTATTTGAGAAAATCATAACTGAACAACTAACCCACTTCGTATCTTCTTCCATTTCTGTCACTCAACATGGTTTTTTAAAGGGTAAATCAACTTCAACAAACCTTTTGGAGTTTACAACTCGCGTAATAAAAGGTTTCACTTTGGGAAAACAGACTGACGTTATTTATACGGACTTTAGCAAAGCTTTTGACAGTGTTAATCATAATCTTCTATTGAATAAACTTAAGCTAATTGGGTTTCCTGTAAAATTGCTAAATTGGATAGAATCTTATTTATCGCGACGTTTTCAAGAAGTTTTATATAAAAATTCTCTATCACAAAATATTATGGTTACATCTGGTGTTCCGCAAGGAAGTCATCTTGGACCGGTTTTATTCTTAGTATTTGTTAATGACCTTCCCTCGGCAATTAAACATTGTGACGTCTTAATGTATGCTGGCGATGTGAAACTTTTTCTTACCTACAAGTCACTCGACGAACAACACCTTTTACAATCTGATTTAAACAGACTAGTGGATTGGTGTAACTTCAACCTATTAAACCTTAACTTGAAAAAATGCAAATCAATGACCTTCTCACGTAGAACTGCTCATAGTACAAATTACACTATAAATAACATCCACTTAGAAATTGTTCATAGTTTTGTTGATCTTGGTGTAATTATGGATCCAAAACTTCGCTTCAATCTCCACGTAAATTTGGCTGTAAATAAGGCTAGAGGTGTTCTTGGTTTCATTAAAAGATGGGCGAAAGAATTCAATGATGCCTTCACTACTAAATTACTGTATATATCTCTCGTAAGACCTATTCTTGAATATGCTTCCGTAGTATGGAACCCTCAATATAACGTCCATATTGATGCAATAGAATCGGTTTAAAAACAGTTTTTACTTTTTGCTTTACTTCATCATCGTTGGAACGCAGATATTATTCTTCTTTCGTATGAAACCCGCCTTAAGCAAATTTAACTGCCTTCCGTGAGAAGCAGAAGGATGGTGCTTAATGTCACCTTCCTATATAAATTAATTTTTGGTGATATTGACTCCCAATATATTCTCTCATCTCTTAACTTTAACATCCCAAGAAGAGGATCTAGACATTTTGTGCTTTTTAAGTTGAGTCAGTGCACTTCAAATTTTGCCCTTCATGACCCTTTACGATGTATGTGTAGTGATTTCAACAATAGCTACAGCTTAATTAATTTTTGTGATTCGGTGGATGCCTTGAAACGGAAAAAGATTTTACATTTAAATAATTGATACATTTTAGAATTTTGTTTCAAACATTAAATCGGTTAATAATAGTGTTATATTCTGTTTAAAATGTTGGCTGAAGTAATTCCATATATTCGAGACCGTTTCAGTTGTTTTCCTTTATAATATTGCGTTTGATGAAGTAAACACCATCGAATATGATATGTATGCTTAAACTTGTTTGTTTTTAATCAAAAAAATTTTAAATTTTTCTTATTCATTTGACTTATTAGTTACTTAGTTTGTTGCGCAAGAGTTTATCTCTTTTCCATGCAAGTTTATTCCTGCGTTGGCCCAAATACATATCCAATTAATAACATTAGCACGGTGTTCCAAAATTACATAGTGACCCGTATATATATACACATAAATGTACATATTTACACGTATATATCTGCGTTATATTTGGAATTGGTTTGGTGTTTAAGAGTTTAATCTCTTTTCCACGTAGGATCTTGGGTTGGATAGTGGCCACAAACTAACTAATATTCATATTATTTATAGTTACTTTGGTCTCTTTGTTTTAGAGTTTTATGTAAAGTTTACTACTTATTTGATGTTGTTTACTTTTTTAAATTCAAATATTCTTAATAAATTCGTGTTTTTGTATAAAATTTTTAAGTTCCGCTGAAAAGCCAGTTAATGTGCTTAGTGGAAATTCATACTTCGCCAACTGGGTGTGTGTTTTAGTTCGTAGGTGCATTCAGCGCCGGATTAAAACATGGTTTGGCCTGGGGCTAAAATCGACACGGGGCCTACTCAAGGTCAGAGCATTTAGCTTGGATCTTTTAACAATCAAAATATTAATTTTTACGCATTTACATATGTCTTAAAGTGAAACAATAACTCTTGAATTTTTATTTAACATTTTTTTTCCTCGATTCAACTGTGGCAAAGCTTTCTATCAACTCGTCAAAGTTAATCGTTTGAAACAAATAATGTTCAATACAAAGTTGCGTTATTGACGACAAGCTTATTTCTGTTTTTAATAGTTTGATGTTTATAAAAAACAAAACCAAACATCTCTCAGAGAGATCCTTCAGGTGAAGTTTTAGAAGCGGAATTAAGTGATTTAATTCACAGAGTTGTTCCATTTGAATATCATTTGAATATACTTCAACAAGGAGTTTTACTC
The DNA here is from genome assembly GCA_958299015.1 of Tetanocera ferruginea. Taxonomy (NCBI): domain Eukaryota; kingdom Metazoa; phylum Arthropoda; class Insecta; order Diptera; family Sciomyzidae; genus Tetanocera; species Tetanocera ferruginea. The sequence continues at coordinate 94,245,627 of OY282640.1, read as the reverse complement.
TCACTTCTAATTTTTCGTTTTCACTATCTATTAATTTGCACAAGAATCCAAATAGTTTTACATGTCCATACGCTTCAATTCTTTTTCTCAATTCTATTGCTACAGTTAGAGAAAAACACCTACCTTTATCCGATAAAAATTTCTCTATTTTCGATATTAGCAATTTTTCTTTTTAAAATAAAATTTTCTTCAATTAGAATAAATTTTCACATTTTCGAAGAAATATTTCTTCACTTGTGGGAAATGGAAATATATCATGTCTCTAATAGTGAAAAGTATTTTTCTCGCAAAAAAACATTCTCATTTATAGAGAAAAATTTATTGAAAATGAAAAATGTGTTGTATTTTTTTCAATAAAAACAAATTATTTTTCAAAAATAAAAAAGTCTTGTTCTCTAAAAACGATATATTTCTATATATTTCTGAATTTAAAGGATCACATTTAGAGAAAGCATTCTCTGGAGCAAAGTCTATGCCATTTTTCTCTAAATATGATGCCCTTTTTATCATATTCCGAGAAACTTTTTTCTGAGTGTAGCTCATCAATTAAAGCAAAAGTTTCGATTTTGAATCTATCAGCACCAGTCAAATTGATTGTTTCGGGTTCTTTTTTGCTGTTTTTTCTAGTTATTTATATATATATATATATATATATATATATATATATTTCTATATAGTTATCTAATAGTCTTCGCAAACAAATCGATTCAGATTCTTGGCACTATTCTCAAACCCTGAAAATTCACTTCGCAAATCTGTTACGTATTCGATAAGTGAAGAAAGCAGCTATCAAATCAGCATTTCCTTCTTGCAAATATTAGTTGGTTGCATTGAAACGTTGCATCTCTTGATGCATTGTCAACATCCACTAAAAATATTGCGACCATTACCAGATGAATTCAGGCCCTACACATAATAGAAATTTTAAGAATAACCATGATTTCTTACAAATATACATTGTTTTAAATTTTAAGACCGATTACTTCGAAATATTTTGTATATGGCATGTCATGTTTTTACAATTAGCACTTCATATATAAGCGACTGCGGGGCCCCTACCTGCTCGGGGCCGGGGGCTGTAGCCCCCCCTAGCCCCCACCTAAATCCGAACCTGGGTGCATTCTGTCTGTTCCGGTTGATCCGGATAGATTTTAGAATGTAAGTCGTGCATGCGTATAGTACGGGCTATACGTATTTATGAGATTTCTCATTCCTTTGGCGAATCCAAAAAAAAAAAAAAATTTATTGATATGAAAATAAGGTATGAGATTCGGCTTAGTGGTTTTCTACATATACGTTTAGCTTTCATATTTCTATACGTCGCTTGTAGAGATTTGGAAGGAAAAATTATTTTGCTGCACGTGACGTGTAAGATTAGATTTCTCATGCTCCGTGCAGCTAGTTTTGTTTTCTCTGATGATCTTGTAGTTACCATGGATCCTAAACTACGATTTCACATTCATATAAATACTTCGTCCTAGAAGATCTTTTGAGCTACTTTTTATGAACTTTTATAGACTTAACTAGCGGATGTAACCCGGTGTTAGTCGGGGTTGTGCCTCGAGCACAGAAAAAGGACGATTTTCAAAACTGCTCTCATTTTAACATTTTTTAAATTATCAATTAAATTTTTAAATTATCGTTTTTTTTGGGTTTGCCCCCTCCTTCCGTCTCGAAAGTGTTTAGTCAAATTTCCGTAAAACTGTACCTGCCGGACATGATTACAAAAAAATTACATTTCAACATCTCGAACTGACGAGACAAGAAACTGACACTTCAAGAAAAATGTGTTTAAAGTTTTTCTTAGCAAGCATTTAGTATGCAATTTTATTTCAAAAAAATTCCGATTTTAAAAAATTCTTTTTGCATCGATTCGATTTTGAATTTTTTTCGTTCAACTTCGGTTTTGGTCGATACTGTTCGGTTAATTTTTGTTCATCTTTATATAGCTACTGCTCGTATATGTCCAATTTCTTTTTATTCGTTAGTCTTTCGTTCTTGACTTCGTTTGCCTTCGGCTCATTCCTTGATTTTTGTCGAAAGAACTTTTTGGATCTATATCAGAAACAGATACAAATACTTACCAAGTTTCATCACAATATTTTTTGGTATTTTTTGATGAAAGCAACATTGCTTCAGTGTCAAGGTGCGATCCTCTGGTCACTCCTGAAAATGTTCACCATCCAACCATTGAAATAAGTCTTAATTTTCCTAAACCATCTATACAGAATCGTGCTAGTCAACCATTCATGGATTTCAACTTTAAAAAAACTAATTATGTTATGTTAAAAAATAGTTTGCCAGTTTACATTGGTCATCTATACTGCATCTTAATACAAAAGTTTTATCTTCACAGAATCTGGATGCTGCGGTCTGCGCGTTTAATACAACGCTCATTGACTGCTTCACTAGATCTATTCCGCAAAGAAAAGCATCTATAATTTCAGGCCCTGTGTGGTATACCAATGAATTAAGAAAATTGAGAAACTTAGAATCTAAATATTATAAAAAATATCAAAGAACACATAGCTTGATTGATTTCGGCCGTTATACTTCGACTTAATATAGTTATCAGCTGTTGTGCAAGCAATCCTATAACATATACCTAACAAAAGTAAAATTAATCATTAAGTCTGATGCAAAATCATTCTGGAGTTTTGTAAATATAAAACGTAAGATTGATTCCTATCCTTCTTTTATGAAATAAAAGAATGTGGAATCTGATAATGATTATAGCATTTGTAACCTTTTTGCTGACTTCTTCAAGTCGACTTACTCGTCGTCATCTTTTGATAATGGTAGCTATCCTTTTAATGTTCATTCTGGGGATATTTGCCTCCCAATAGTTGACAACAACACAGTTTTATCTTATCTAAAAGATCTTAAAACATCGTACAAAAGTGGTCCCGACAACATCCCATCTTGCATTTTGAAATATTGCTGTGAAGAATTAGTAACTCCAATCACTTTGCTTTTTACCTATTCTCTAAAGGCTTGCTATTTTCCAACTATCTGGAAGGCGTCATTCATTATCCCATTGCATAAATCTGGGAATAGATCTTTAATTGATAACTATCGTGGAATTGCGAAATTAAGTGCTTTGCCCAAACTTTTTGAAGCAATAATTACTTCACAATTATCACATAGTGTTAAGTTGTTGATGTCCCCATGTAAACATGGATTCCTCTCAGAAAAATCTACGGTCACTAACCTCCTTGAATTTACAGACTGATGTTATCTACACGGACTTGAGCAAAGCTTTTGATGTTGTTAATCACAAGCTCTTGATTCTAAAATTATCTTTGATTGGATTTCCCACAAAAATGGTGAGATGGATCGAATCGTATCTTAGTAATAGAACACAATCTGTTCTATTTAAATTCGTGAAATCATACGAGTTTCCTGTTATAAAGCATTCTAACATCTTGATGTATGCTGACGACGTCAAACTATTCCTGTCTTTTAAGAATGAATATGATGGTTTATTCTTACAAATTGACATCAACAATCTTCATAGCTGGTGCAGAATAAATCTAATGAATTTCATTCTTAAAGTGTAATTTCAAAATATGTGACTACACATTAGAATCCTTAGATAGTTTCCATTATCTTGGAGTTACCATGGATCCTAAACTACGATTTCACATTCATATAAATAAAATAATAAATAGAGCAAATAGTACCCTAGGATTTATTAAACGTTGGGCAAAAGAGTTTAATGATCCTTTTATTACTAAAACTTTATTCACTTCTCTAGTTGGGCCTATCTTAGAATATGCTTCGATTGTATGGTGTCCACGATATGGTTGTTACATTGATGACATTGAATCTGTTCAGAAAAAATTTCTTTTGTTCTGCCTGAACTATCTTTATTGCAATATTAACTTTAATCTACCACCTTATGAATATCGCCTACAGCTATTAAATCTTCCTACTTTGAAAAAAAGGAGAGTTATGCTTAACATAAGTTGGATTGTTAAGCTTTTACATGGACATATAGACAGTCCATATTTATTGAGTAAAATTTACTTTAATATTCCACTTCGTCCTAGAAGATCTTTTGAGTTACTTTTTATGAACTTTTGTAGACCAAATAACTTGCAAAATGAACCATTAAGAAGCGCTTGCGGAGACTTTAATTCTGTTTCAAATGTTATATCTTTAAATGAATCCATGTACTCAATAAAACATAAAATATTAGATTATCTGCAGTACCGACAGTGATTCTGATCATTATCTTCCAATGGCACATAATTCTCACCTGGTTATGGATATACATAATACAACATATACATCTGAATGGACCTGACCTGAACCTGTTTTGGACCTCCTATTTAATATAATCGAACATGCTTCGGGAATAAAAACGCATCTTTTCTGTTGTGCTGTGTTGGTTGTATCTTTTGGACTTTGTCCTACAACCAGCGAGAACGATTTGTATGACATATAATAATACGACATGCCAATGAGACCTAGTTGTCTTAGTGTCAGCGTCGCAACCATTTCTTTGTTTCTAAGGAAATTGGTGTGGTAAATATGACCTTGTTTGTCGAAATACCACCATGCTGTGAACGATATGTATTATGTATATGGTTATTGTTATATAAAGATTGTAGGGGAGAGTGGTACTAGTTGTCACAAAATTTGAATGAACTGCTGTAACTCCCACAAATTAAGCAATAATGGCACTGCAAAACTTTTAAAGATAAATTCAATATTTTATTCTTCAATTCTGATATGAATAACGAATATTATTTCAAAATAAATCAAAAAATTTTCTAGATACAAAATTCAACTCGTCTGGGACAAGTAACCCCACCCGTGGGGTAAGTTGTCTCAACGCGTAGTCCCCGTTGTCCGAAGAACAATTTAAGCAGCAATGAATCAAACAATCACTTTCAATGCATTATGTGCACAACGTTTGCAGTTTATATATTGACGACAATTGTTATTGGATTTGACGCTTGACAACAAACTACACGTAGTGAATCCACGTTATCTTTATTGATACTAGCTGTAATCGGCTTGCATCATGATATCTGAAGATGTCCGACCTCGCTTTGTAAGTCGATTGCGATTTCTTGGAATATTTCCTTAAATTCAAGCCCCACAAGCGCTGTGACAACCTGTACCATTTGGAAAAAAATGTAAACAATGTTCTGTAAATTTAAATATGAAGTTTTATCTAAAAATTCATAAGTATTTGCAAAATATAATATAAATTAAATTGGAAATTTATTTAAAGTTGAATATTGCACACTTCTATTTGTCTAAACACAAATTTTTAAAAAATATAAAAATACACAAATCCAACTTAGTTTCTTAAATCTCTTTTAATTTTTGCAAAACAAAACTAACGGCTCTTAAACTTTCTTGGGATGCTAGAAATTGCAATAGCGTATAGATGACATTGATATTTAACTCGATAACGTGTTGAATCAAAAGATATCGGCGTTGTGACAACTAGTACTTGAGACAACGGGGACGACTCTCCCCTACTTTATTATAGTTTTATGTACATCACTAGTTAGTACTACTTATAAACAACTACTTAGTTATACTTACTACTTATGCAACCATGTTTGTTAACATAAGCTTGTACAAAATCTGAGTATGAACAGTCAGTCAATAAAGAGAAGTTGGACTTATAACATGGTGTCAGATGTCTATAAAAATAAATTAAAATGTCACATGAGACAAAAGTGAAAAAAGAAAATAAGGATTCATTAGAAATAATTCCAACTCCAATGGCAAATGCAATGGCTGCAATAAACTTAAATGGGTCAAATTTGGGAGCCGAATGGAGAAATTGGAGGATATTTATACGTGCATCACAACTGGACAAGCAAGACGATCAAAGAAAGGTCGCCATTTTATTACATCATCTAGGTACGGAGGCACTACAAATTTTCAATTCGTTCAACGAAAATATAGACACCATAAAATATGATGTTTTGGTGGAAAGATTCGACTCCTATTTTGTACCTAAAGCCAACATAGTAATGGAACGTCATAAGTTTTTCACTTGTCGTCAAGACGGACATGAGACCACCACTCAGTTTGCGACAAATTTACAAAATCTCAGTTTATCATGCGAATTTGGAGCACTAAGAGAAGACCTGGTCCGAGACATTTTTATTTGTGGTCTGTCTTCAAATTTTGCTCATATCAAGGAACGCTTGTTAAGTGAAGGAAACATTAATTTGGGAAAAGCTATAGAAACAGCGAAAGGCATAGAGATGGCCAAAGAGAACGCAACTTTTCTACAACAGCAGCAACAACAACAACAACAACAACAACACGAAGACATATCGGTAAGCGCATTAAAAAGCAGCAACAACGTCAGAAATCAGTTTGGTCAGTCACGCCACTTTGAGAACTCACCGATATGCAAAAAATGTGGGCAAGTTCATCGCACGAGGTGTCCAGCCGAAGGAAAAATATGCCGAATTTGTAACAGAGAGGGTCACTTTGCCAACATGTGCTTTTTCAGAAGTCAACAACGTCAACAGCAATATCAAAGGCAACCGCAGCAAATTAAACAAGGCAGCAACAACAATAGATATTTGCGAAACATTTATACCGAAGAAGAGAAAGAAGAAGAGAAAGAAGGAGATGATTTTTTTGTCGGAGCTCTGTTTAACGATTACAGTCACACAAATGTGGAACGTAATGTAAGTCCAGCTGCTATTCAATCCAATGAATGGAACGTAGACATTAACATTAATAATAAAATTGTAGCGTGTCAGATTGATACAGGCGCACAAGCCAATATTATGTCAATTAACACTTTTAATTTTTTGAATTTAGAATTAATTAAAAAATCATTGAATAATATTTTGACTTTTAGTGGAGAAAAGTTACCTCTACTTGGTACTGTAAATGTCGATTTTTTTTACGAGAAATTTAAGTATACAGATAGTTTCCATGTTTTGGACATGTCATGCAAAAATGTTATTGGATTCAAAACAGCATTGGATATGAATTTATTTAAGAAAATTAATGTACTCAGTCTTAATAAAATTATTGATCAATACACCGAAGTATTTGAAGGTTTAGGAAATTTAAAAAACAAATGTGATCTCAGATTAAAACCAGAAACCATACCGATGCTGGAAACGATACCGATAGTTGATGCACCCAGAAAGATCCCGTTTAGTCTATATGAACCGCTTAAATCTGAATTAGACAGAATGGTAAAGTTAAATGTTATAAAGCCAGTTAATGAGCCAACGGAGTGGGTCAGTTCAATTGTTTTAGTTTCGAAACCTAACGGAAGTTTGCGTTTATGTCTAGATCCGCGTAATCTTAATAAATCTATATTACGACCGCACTTCGCGTTTCCGAATGTAGATGAGTTTAAGTCACAAATGAGTGGTTCAAAATTTTTTAGTGCATTGGATGCTCAGTCCGGTTTTTGGATGATTCCATTGAACGAAGCTTCATCTAAACTGTGTACATTTAACACCCCGTTTGTGTAGCATTATATTTCAGTTTTAGAAAAAAAATTTCTTTAATAAATGTTTGAATAATAACAAATAATAACAAATTTTTGTATTGGTTTAAAATAAAAAAAAAATAAAAAACTTAAAATATCTGTTATAAGCCCTAAAATCTCGATATTAAAATCTTCATTAACCACGGTAAACAAGCAATTGCTGAATTGTATTCGACTTTAACTTCGAATAAGAGCATATGTTAAAATGTGTACAACACTTCATGCTTAACGTGGAAACTTCCTTTTCTTTTGGATCGTCGCCAAGTGAAGTTAAACTTGTTTAAGAACAAATTTCAAAGTCTGCCTAAAATTATTAGAAGCATCAACATATATAAATATTCAGTTTCATTATTTTAACTAAGCAAAGTAAGTAAACAAAACATTAGCTGCGATATTTCTGTGCTAAATCTCCTAATTTTGTTTTAAACATTATAGGCATTATATTCATTTTCCTGATATGGACAAATAACAGAATTGTTCATCTAATTTTATGTTTTTATATTGTTAACTTATTTTGAAAATATGTCATCCGTTGGCTGTGATAAGGTTCTTTAAGATTACCACTCGGCATATAACTATGTTACAATAATTTTAAGTTTTGATTTTAAATAAAACTATTCAAGCAAAAAAAAAAGTTAGAAAAACAACAAGAAATAAAACCAACTCTGTTTTCTTGTTGGAAGGCCTTTCAACATGATCGTGAATAAATACTAAATAATTTAATTTTATTAGATACATTATTTATGCTCCTAATGTAATTTTTAACACCCTGTATAAAACTCCCACTACATACTTTACGTAATAGAGGTTGAGCCACGTTCAATCCCACTCTTACGTAGCGTAAAGATAATGTGGAACCTATCTCTGTAAGTCTCTCGCGTATGCGACTTTACGTATCTTTACGTAAGCTAAAATGAATTTTTTTTTTTGTTTTCTCACGTTACGTATCTTTCCTTTTGTTTTGGTTTGTTTTTTTTTTTCTTTTCTCTCGCTTTTAAAACTTTGCACTTTAGCCAAAGTTTAATACATGTTATAGAATGGTCCGCGAATTAAATACTTAATTATAATTTTTTTTCTCCTTACTCCTTTTTTCTCGAATACTCTATAGTTGTGTTTGTTGCACTCGGTTGGACTTCACCGTCGGCTTCGGTCGATCGGATATCCCTCCGAATACTTAGCTTGTTGGACTCGGTTGGACTTTACCGCGGCTTCGGTCAGTCGGATATCCTCCCGAATACTTTATAGTTGTGTTTGTTGCACTCGGTTGGACTTCACCGTCGGCTTCGGTCGATCGGATATCCCTCCGAATACTTAGCTTGTTGCACTCGGTTGGACTTCACCGCGGCTTCGGTCAGTCGGATATCCCTCCGAATACTTAGCTTATCGTATTAGCATCGGCTTCGGTCGGTTATCTTCCCGAACACTTAGCTGGTCGTATTAACTACCCATTAGGGATTATATAAATTAAGAATATGCTAGATTTATAATTTTTATTGAATAGAAATATATAATATATATATAAATAAAAGTTATTCATACAATTTGAGAAATGTATATACTACATAAGACATAAAAATTACATTGTATAATTTAATGCTGCAAAAGATGTATGTATTTTACTTTTGTATATAATAATTCTACGGTATATTTTCCAAACCCAACGCACTCTGTCGAGCTCTGTCTAAGCCAAGCCGCATAAAACTCGCCACGAACGCAAATCACCGACATTTACCGAAGCACTGAATCCCGAATTTTACCACACCAGAACCAGTAATCACCGAGGCAGAGTCAGAGAGGGCAATTGTTGGAAAATTACAGCTTGATACCCACGAATGATTGTTGTTGTGTATTTGAAAGACTTATGTACAAAATATATATGCATATATATACATAATTAATCATAGAGATTATTCAATAAAACTGATTGTACTTGAAATATTTAAAACAACAATTCTTTTTATTTAACGGAGGTTCGAGGGTCCTTCGATTGATCCTGGAGCGGCTGAGTCACACCTTTGAGAAAACCCCCTTACAGTACTGTAATTTGGTCTGAACGCATTAAATTCAAAGTGTTACATACCTTTTTGCCCTGCCAAGAGCGCCTGTGCGAACTATCTGCGGTCTACCTGGACCTCTGGTTTTGGTTTCAACATTTTCTTGCTCTTTTTCTGCTGACGCAAACTCACTTTCGCTTTGGTCAGATTGATCGTCATAGCTGCTACCTGCTGCACCACCATCGCCTTCGCTGGTTTCAATTTCTAGCGCCTTGTCAGCTACAATCTGTAGTTCCATGTTGATATGCTCCATTAGCAATGTAGCTCACAAAAATATACATCTCTGCTAACTTGTTGGAAGCTCATCTCAAATCTCAAGCGCAACAACTAAATTCTCGAATGATTTTGGCAAACTAGCTAATAGCATAATGACCATGAATTCGTCGTCAAGTATAACCTCAATTTCTGCTAGCTTTTCTGCGACTGCACAAAACTTGCACGCATATTGCTGCACACACTCACCGCCGGTCATCCGCATTCCAAGTAGCTGCTTGAACAGTGTCACCTTGCGTACTGGTCCTTTTGGCATATGGATTCACTCAGAGTTTTCCATGCCGCATGTGATGTTTTGCACTGCTTAATGTGCCCAATTTGCATAGGTGTGATGCTTAGGATAATCGTTGCCATAGCCTCCTCATCTTTCAATGTCCACGCGTCTGCTTCTTTCTCGCCGGGCTGTTTCATTGTACCTGATGTGACATCCTACAGCTCTTGGTGAACAAGCACACTTTTCATCTGTATCCTCCACGAGTCGTAGTTTGTCTCATCCAATTTCTCAATATTGAAAAGTGAACTCATCTTTTTAATTTAATTTATTTTTGCGACACACGCGTGTTAATTAAAACTTGGTTGCCAGGAATTTGCACCTGGGCCCATAACCTGTTGGAATTTATTCCTTCTGAATAAAACTCTTAAGCACACAGTTTATTAAAATCTTTATTATACGATGTTGACTCGTTAAAGTTTAAAATAAGACTGTACATAAAAACGAGAAATGAATATAAAGCAAAATACAAACAGGAAAACTTTCCACTATAATAGAAAGAGAAAAATATATATATGAAAGAACAGAATATGTGAGTTGCTCCAGGGCTGCATTTCAACACTTACCTACAATTTTTAGAAGTACTATTTTCTGAAGTTCAAAAATTCTTAATAAATCTTAAGAATAAAAGATCTTTCCATTGAATCCAATAACATAGACATTGGGTTAGAGTTCGCTAAACGGCAGCAATTTTAACGTTTTTTTTTTTTCATCATAAATCACTGATTCCCATATAAATCTGCTACCAAACAAAGTAATCCCATTTAGTCAAACATTAACCGATTTTGGTCATCTATATCTCGTAGGAAAGACAATATGTAGCAGAATAGAATTTTGGATAATAAAAAAGTTACTTTCGTACGATTGCCTTTCCTTTCGTCCAAAAATTTACTGGACGAGCTTTACTTTACGTGATCGCTGTAATACGATCCACATTAAATTTTACGTTCTACTCTCCTTCTTGTTTTGTTTTGTGTTCTTTTCCCCCACCCCGAATTAAATGTTAATTTAGTTTTACATTGCATTGAATATATGTTTCTTTTATATCAATTTTTTTTTTTCTTATTGTTTCTTTTTTTAGGATCAACCTAAATATTTTGTTCAAATTGTTATATTATTTATGTATTGTTTTCATTTAATGTTTAATTTTAAGGCAAAATTTTACTAAGTAAAAGCATACTCACTCGTTCGTTCCGTTCCCCATGCTGCGTCGATGAAAGCCTTCGTCGGTGCTGCTGTTGGTGGGTGAAGGTGATGATGAACAAAAAGGAATTTATTAAAGAAAATGGCTAAGAAAAAATATTAAGCACTGATATTATACGAATCAAATGCAGGATAACATCAATTTTTTTTTTAATGACACTTACACTTGTTCTTCTTTTTTTGTATTTTTCTTTGCTTAATATTTGACTTTTAACTTTGACTTTTAACTTCTTTTTTTTCTGTTTTTTTCTTTACTTCTATTCTTAATATTCCACTTTTAGATTTTAACTTTAAGTTCTTACTTTATATGAAACTTTACCTTCACGGTTTAGGATAATAGTTTTAAGTTATTTTACCGATATTTTATAGTATTTTTTAGCATTAATATAATTATATTATTATTTTCTTTCTTTATTTTTTCTTTTGTGAACTAGTTCGCTTCACCTTGTTGCTACTGAAGCCGCGTGGCAAGATACTCCACTGATCGACCACGTCGACTTCGAACAATGAAAAATGCACGATCGAATGAGGTTGATCTCCGTTAACCAGCGTGGTAGCAAACCAAAATAGCTAATTAGAGATTCAACCCGAATTTGGGCCTGTCAATTAGGATAATAAGCAACCTGATGTTTAAAAATGATCGTAGTCTTTACCTTTTCTTTTTTTATAATAGAAATTTATGTCGACGTCGTATTTAAAGGTATTCATACCTATCGGCGAAACAGTAAGACATGGAATTAAGCTTTCATGTATGAATTCCTGGTTTCTACTTAGCTACTTTTAATACGGTTGATTTTAAGTTTTAAGACCATTAAGAAAAGAAAAAAAAAATGTATTTAAGTATGAATTATTCTTCTGACAATAAAAGGATTTATATGATTTTTCCTACCGTGTACACGCAGTATAGCTATTTTGGAAATCCAATACCTCATGACTGTTAATATATAACACGATTTTAGGTTACTTAATTTTTGTGATCTTAGTCGCTCGGCAGTCAAAAGAAAAAGGAAGTTAAGAGTCATTAAGATTTTATTGTTACCCTATTGAGCTAATTTTAGAGGATTTTCGAAAGATGAAGTTGGTTTCAGTTCATAGACTACTCACACAATTATCGTTTTGAACTTGAGCTATTTACGAAGCAAGAAAATAGATCTCATGATTCCTTTATGTTATATTAGGTGAAACAAAAATTCTTCCAGCTGTATAAGGATACAAAAACGGGCATTACAAACCAGATAATACATGGTTATTAACCAAGACCGATTACTGTCTTATATCTTTAGCATGAAAGGTTCCAACTAGCTTCCCTTGCAAATTTTCTAAGACATAATAGTAATTTCCAACTTTCTCTCGGATACGATCCTTGAGGAAAACTGGACTCAGTTTTGAATTAAAGTTTTTTTTCGAAGTTACTTTGCGTAAAATTGCGACGAAAGACTTTCTGGCCTACTTGGAATGAAACAGGACGAGCTTGAAGATTGTATTGCCGTACGTTGTTGTCGTACGCTTTCTTGATATTTTTTCTCAAAACTGTTCTTTTTAAAGCAAGCTTGTCGTCTCTATTCAATTTAACGAGCGGTTCATTAAGAATTTTCAACTCTTTAAGCAGCCTAAACGTACTTGCATGGGTGATCATATCAAACCCAAAAACAGCGTGATACGGTGAACAACCAGTAGACTAGTGGATAGCATTTCTCAGTGCGCAGCTTATTGAACTTAAATTTGCATAACATTCCCGATGACCATTTTTTAAATAGACTCGTAAAGCGGCAATTAGAGACCTATTTACTCGCTCCGAAGCATTGGATTGTGGCGAGTATAGTGCAGTTTAAACGTCAGAGATACCTAGTTTGGTCAGGAAACAATTAAAATCCTTTGCTTTAAATTGAGCAACATTATCACTTATTATCGTTTCCGGTACTCCACAAATGTGAAAAATTTGGTTTAACAAGAAATCTTGAATTTTGCCGGATGTTAACATTTTCATTGGGCAAGGCCAATGAAATTTGGTCAAGTCATCAACAACGATCAATACCCCAATATGCCCTTGCTTACTTCGGGGATATGGCCCTAGAATGTCAATGTACATTAGAGTGGGTCGCTTTATATGGGAGAAAAAATGAATATAAAAAGACACCCCCTAAAATGAAAGCTTACATCGAAAGTGTTCCAGCACTATAAAAATTTTTTTTTTGGGTGTCCCAAAAAACAGCCAAAATGGTCTTTTAGTTATAACATTAGTATTTTAAGTCCGATCATGAAATGCAGCATATCGTTGGATAGGTCTGAAAGAATACTACATCGTGTTCTTTGGTGTCGATGATGTCAGAGGTCATCTTCAAGTATATATTTAACAATTTTAACAATTTTTTTTTGCTCTAGGTACGCCATAACTTCGATTTAAAATTATTTTTGGAATAAACTTCATACAAAATCAATATACTATTGTCAAGGAATTAATTGATTTTGTTCACTACAAAAAAGTTACAAAGGTTAGAAGTTTTAGTACAACTACTGTATTTCTATTATTGAAAAGATCAGTAGTTCCTAATTTAACATGATTCCGCTATAACTGCTCGTCTCAAAAATACTTTGCCTTTGGGTACTTCTACTTTCAAAAATGATTGCAATTGACTTTTAAGAAACTTGTTCCGTTATATTCAGTACTTAATCGAAATCGGGAGCTGGCTCCACTTTTTGAGTGTGGCATAGTTCTTAAAAAAATTAAATTTACAAAATTGAAACATTTTGGTAAAGTAAGTTCAAAGTTCCAGGTAAATAATTATGTGATTTTATACAAAAATATTTTGCAATGATTTGGTTTTTACAGATTTCCTCTGCTTCTCACAAAACACTGAGCGCTTTGTTCACGTTGAGATTGAATCTGCTTTTGCAAAACTTGACAGCCGCGAACGCTATAGCCAACTGAAATCACGTTAAAATTTAATATTACTACAAGAGAAAATTTCAATTGCTGAATATTTCTATTATAGAAATACATTAGTTGTACTGAAACTTCTAACCTTTTTAACTTTTTCTGTAGTGAACAAAATCAATTAATTCCTTCACAATAGTATATTAATTTTGTATGAAGTTTATTTAAACAATAGTTTTAAATCGAAGTTATGGGGTACCTAGAGCAAAAAAATTAAAATTGTTAAATATCTAATTGAAGATGACCTCTGACATCTCCGACACCAAAGAACACGATGTAGTATTCTTTCAGACCTATCCAACGGTATGCTGCACTTCATATACTTAAAATACTAATGTTATAACTAAAAGACCATTTTGGCTGTTTTTTGGGACACCCAAAAAAAAAAATTTTTATAGTGCTGAAACACTTTCGATGTAAGCTTTCATTTTAGGGGGCGTCTTTTTATATTCATTTTTGGTGACCCGCCTTAATGTACATCCTCTGAAAAGGTCTACAAGATTGAGCTTGGTTTCCCATTGGAAGTTTTTAATTTAATGTTGGGTGCTTTTATTGTTTTACATACCTCACAATTTTTTATAAAACTTCGCACATCGCCTACGAGTCCTGGCAGTGATGCTACGAGCGGTACAATTGTACCTTTTGGGGTACACTTTCAGTACCGTCAGTACGAAAGTACGCCTTGTTTCAAAAGGTACATTTTTGAATTTTGTGATTTTCCATTTCATATTTCCAAAAGTCCATTATTTTCTTAAGGCAACAGCATGCCTTCCACATGAAAGTGCAGCAGAAGGGCGCGTTTGCTCTAAATTTAGGGTCATTAAAACAAACCTTCGAATAAAGCTAACCGTTATACTAACTTAATAAAGTTATTTTTTAAACTTTAAGCTGATATGGCGTTTCTTTAGAGCTTTTGCTAATAATTTTCAAAAAAGTACGGTTTTGACTAAAAAAGTACGTTTTTCTCATTCAAAAACGTACACTTTGAAAATCTCTTATAGCATCACTGAGTCCTGGCCAATAGAAACGTCTGCGCACCAAGTCAATAGTTTTTGCCATCCCTCCATGTGATGAAACCTGAATCATGAGCTCGCGATAAAACGTCTGTTCGAAACTTATAAAGGACCCACAATTTCCACGCATTCTGTTCCTGTTCCGCTATACCTGTATACTGTTCTGTTCGAAAAAACACATATTTTCCGATTACTTTTAGTCGGGATATTTAGCTTGGTTGTCGGATATTTTTATTTTTAATTCTTCATAATCGGGGTCATTAAAATGTATGCTATCTAGATCAATATCTGGGCCTATCTCTTCTATGTGTTAAAGTTCCTCGCAGTAAATTCTAGATAGTTCATCTAGTACAATGTTATCGTTCCCCTTGTCATCCTCAGCAAGTTGTACTAAAACAGCACTATGTCAAAATCGCTTGCATCGAAGTGTACATAAAACTTTTTCTCGAAATCCGGATTTGCAAGGACTGTAGTAGTCGTCAGTAAGTTTTTTATTTTTTCGAATGCTTCTGTGCCTCATCAGTCCGGAGAAACTTCTTTTTCGTTGAGAGAACCTCTGTTATAGGGAATATTACTTCGAAAAATTGGCAAAAAACCGCCTGTACCAACCGACCATACAAATAAATCCTCTAACCTGCTTCAAATTTTTGGGAGCGGGACAGGCCGAAATAGAATCAATTTTTTTCCGGATCGGTTGATATCCCAAAGTCCTTAGATACTAAGCAGAGATCGTCCAGATACCCAAATACACAATACCTCAAATCCGGTGGTATAATCTGGTCCATAAGACGACACATAGTCTGGGCTGCGTTGCATAACCCAAACGGCATTACTGTTAATTGATACAATGGTCTACCAGGTATGGTAAATGCCGTTAATGGTTTTGAATCCTTGACCGATTTGCCAGTACGCATCCTTCAAATCTATCTTTGAGATTATATTTGCTCTAGGCAGCCTAGCTAATATGCCATCAATACTCGGTAGTGGATAGGCGTCTTTTTTCGTTACTTTGTTCACCGTCTGGCATCTAAACATAATCTTACTTTATTTGGTTTTAGTACCAATCTCATTGGTGAGCTCCAGGCACTCGTTGAGGGCTTAATTACACCTAAATCTAAGATTCTGACTACTTCCTAAAACATTTACTTCTCAACTGCCGGTGATACTGGATAAAATCGTTGTTTCACTGGGTTGTTGTGTTCCACCTCAATTTCATCAATTTCGTTATCATCGTTGAACGTCCTAATCTTTGTTGTTCAAAACTTGGAAACAGGGATTTAACCATCTCCAAAACCATCTCCATTTAACCATCGCCAAATTAAGTTTTTTCCAAAAGTCGATGCCTAATATTACCTTATGTGATATAGTAGAAACAATGAATAACTTTACTTACTGTATGTCTCCTTTGCATTCTTAATCGATCTCTATCCATCCTAGAATATTTTGCAGCTTGTCATCAGCTGTTTTAACCATAGACTTAGACTTTTGAACACTGGTAAAGCTAGAAAAATCTTCACGAGCCAAATCAGACCCAATACAACTAATATTGGCCCCAGTATCTACCACCCTAACTCTTCCCGATTTAAAAATTTAACCGAGACATAGTAGCGCAAATCTTCCTTATCACTGAAAATGGTTGAAACTGTAAGTTTTTTGTTCGTCGTAGACTTTGCCAGAACTTGCGCAGTCTCAATGTAGAACGTTTAAGCTTTGCTTTTTAATTGGTTGAATCGGTGAATATTTTTTTTCTTGTAGCGTTGTATTTTTCCCACCTTTTATGGTAAGGTAAAATTGGAAATAAACATTGATGGTAGTGTGAAAGAGCTATTAACAAGCATGTAAGCTTTGCGTTTCATTACTAAGTAGAGTCTGTGAAGTGACAGTGAATATAAGTGAAAATTAAAAAAAATAGTGAAGAATAAAAAAAATAACAAATAATGGCATTAAAAAACCAACTGAGATCTGGAGATGATTTAGTGTTGTTCATAGGAAAATGTAAAAATGAAATTTTGGGTGCAAAATTACCGTCAGTGAAGCAGGTTCTTCAATTTTTTTTTTATAAAATGCGTATGGAACACTATTCTTTAAAAACCAGTGCAAAATTGACAATTGCAGTTGTTTCTGATTTTTGGAAAAGAGCCAACATTCCGATAATGTCAGAACAAAACTCTGTTAAAGCCTTGGAGAGAATATATGAGAAATGGAGAAATTTGCAGAAGAATGCCAAGTCCAAGTATGAGAAGCACCGGAAAAACGAAGAGGAATTTGTGGATCACATTGAAAATTATATATTTGACATTGCAACGTCAGATGCACTTGCGGTTATGAAGATCCAACAGGATAAAGACTTTCTTGTTCTTCAAAGGCAAAGAGGTCGACCAGGAAGTATGTCTGGTGTAGATGTAAAAATGGTGGAAAAACAGAAACGAAAAGAAAAGCGTTCTGATATATTAAAAATGCGCGTTGAAACGTATCGCGAGAAAAATGTTTATTTAGGAAATTTAGATTTTTATTGAATTATCATGCAAATTAGTTTATTTATTTTTTCTTGAAATATCAGATCAAATATCTGCTATGGATATTTCAGGTAGTACTGAAAGTAGCGAAATGGCGTATTCTGTGGTTGATCAAAATGTACCAATTGATATAGCAGACGATGAACTCACCGTCGTAACACAAGGTCAACAATCGCGTGGAAATATCCATTTTATTGATGATAGAATGCTGGCAAGTTTGGACAAATGCAAAATTAGTACGAGAGATGCCATGCATTTAATTACTGCAACAGCAGCTGCACTATTACGAGCAATTGAGGGAGTCAACCCAACTTCCACAGCAATAAAATTGGACGCTTTAGTCCTCAATCGCACCACTATTCAGGCGATGAGGAGGGATTATCGCCGCAAACAAGCTCAGCAGATTCTGGAAAGTTTCAATGTAAATACTAAAAAATCTATTTTTGTGACTAGTTGCATAAAAATAATATTTTTTTTTAATTTTTCTGATTCAAGATACCTGAAGTATTTGTCCTTCATTGGGATGGCAAACTACTTCCAGAAGTAAAAGGCAAAGAAAAATCAGAGCGACTAGCTCTAGTTGTGACTGGCAAAAATGTGGAGAAACTGCTTGGAATTCCAAAAATTCAAGACTCCTCTGGTGAAAGTATAGCTGATACAATATTTAACTTGTTGATAAAATGGAAAATGGACAATTTAGTCGAAATAATATCTTTTGACACAACAGCAAGTAACACTGGCATTAATAAGGGTGCAGCCTACTTATTAGAAAAGAAATTGAAAAGGGACTTGCTGTTTCTTCCATGTCGTCATCACATTAGTGAATTGTTGATAAGAGCTGTCTTCGAACTAAATTTTGGTAAAACTGCTGCACCAGAAGTTCTTATTTTTAATCGCTTCTCCAAGTTTTGGCCAAATATTAACCAAAATAATTTTAAGAGTGGAATATCGGATGAGGATGTAGAAAAACTTTTTACGGTGGGTGAAGTAGAATACCACAAAATATTTTGCCTTGAGGCATTGAAATCTCAATACGTTCGGGCAGATTATAAAGAAGTATTGCAAATGTCATTGCTTTTTATTGGTGAAAAACCACCAGGCTTTTCGGGATACCGTGCACCTGGTGCAACAACGCATGCTCGATTTATGTCGAAAAATATATACTGCTTTAAAATATTTCTGTTTCGTGAGCAATTTAAACTAACGACAGCGGAATTAAATAGCTTTCGTAACATTTGTGTATTTTTGACGCGAATTTTGGATGTGTATTGGTTTGGATGTGTCAAATCTGTGAATGCACCAAGATTAGATTTGCATTTTATAAATGATGTAACTGCATATTATGATACAAATATTTCCATCATTTTGTTAAAAAAAATTATCAATCATTTATGATATTTGAGTGAAGAAGCTGTTGGCTTGTCTTTCTTTGATGACCAAATCCCTTACGATATAAAACTAAAAATGGTTAATGCCCTTGGTAACAATGAAGAATTATATGAAGAAGATATTTCGAAAAAAATTAAAATTACAATAGAAGATGTCAGAGCGTATACTGAAAAAAATTTGAGCGATTTCGTGTCTGCAAAAACAAAAAGATTCTTCACTCGATTGCAAATTGATTGCAGTTTCTTGCATTCGGATCCGGTAACGTGGAAAGATAGAGATGATTTTTGCGCTGGAAAAATTATTTGCGAAAATTTGGCCGTTGTCAACGATGCAGCCGAAAGGGGAGTTAAATTGATAACAGATTTTAATCGAGCGCTAACGTATGACGAGGAAGACAAGCAATATCTGTTGCAAGTGGTGGAACATTATAGGAAAATACATCAGTCTCACACGAAAAGCTCCCTTGTAAACCAGGTATTTTAATATACATAACTCAAATAAATACATATTTCTAAAATCTACCGTTTATTGGTGAAAACGTTATTTCTTTATGTAGGTTTCCCTATAATGCACATATTGTAAACTTCAAGGTCAACTAGGCACCACTAGGCATCATCGGATTTGGCTGAAAATTTCTGGAGTTTGTTTTTATATCAAAACAAACATTTTAAGAAAAAATAAAATTTAAATTTCTAAAAAAAAAAAATTACGGCCAGTCTAATATGCACGTATTTATTAAAAATATACAAAAATAAATATCAAATGCATAAAATATATATTTTTCCTTGCGTTAAAACAATTTTTTTTCTTCAAACATTAACAAAAATAACACAAACATGCTAAACCAGCGGCAGGAAACCAGGACTGACCTGTTTACCTGCTGTACCTATGGTCTGCCTGCCGTCACTATGCGGACTTCGAGCAGATTTCTATGAAAATGTATGAAGCCACTTTTCTCGCTGTAGTGCCTGCCTGCCTGTCTGACTGTCTGTCTGCCTGATTCGGCGCTCACTATGCGATCAGCCTCAGTCAATAAAGAGAAGTTGGACTTATAACAGTTATACTTATCAGTGTGGCGTACTGGCCTTGTTTGTCTTGATACCTCCCACCGTTCTAGGCCGACACCAAGATGCTTAACATACACAACCATGTTTGCCTTGGCTTCACAATGTTAATATGTATAATTTTGAAACATAATTTTTAATTATGTCAATGTTAAAATATCATTATATTTCAGTTATTATGCTATATTCTTAATTGTTATATATAATTAAAATAAATTGTTTTGTAAATGGCTAAATTTTAAAAGCTATAAAGCCTCAAAGGCTTAGCTTATAATACATAAATCGGTTCATCCGTTTTGATGTGAATGAGCCCGACATAGTTTATTTAATAAAGTACCCTCTCAAGGAAGTTTTCTGCAATTTAAATAGCCTCAATTTTGTTGCAGGGTGAGCAAGGCCGGATTTTGGCCATCTAAGAGGCGGACTTTGTGGTGCGGGCCCTTATACTGAAAAAAAAACTTTCAAAGATAGATAATAATATATTATAATAAAATAAAAAAAGCTTTTTTCCAATTATAAATAAATGGACATAAATGTCCATCTATTTTTATTGTTAATAAACGCATTTATAAAATCTTCGAATCCATTGTTTTAAGAACATAGTTTTCTAAAATTAATAAAGCCTAAGCGTTTAATATATCTTGCACCATGGACGTTCGAAGTCTGTTTTTAATAAGTTTTAATTTAGAAAATGATCTTTCTCCAGTAGGGGAGCGGGTGGCTAGTTGTAACAGGGGTAAGTTGTAACACTCTATTTTTGCCTAGAATATGAAAATGTCTTTTAAGTCTCTCTTTTTTCTCATCCTATATTACGCGCTCTTTCAAACGAGACCCGTAAGTGTCTCATCGGACTTAACATCGACTGGGCGGAAATATAGGCTTTATTTCGTGCAGTCATTATAATATATATATTTTTTTATTTTTTGCTTTTTGAAAGTGTCTTAAAGATTTTTAAAACTAATTTTATATTTTATTTAATTTAATTTTAATCGGAGCATATTTTATTACAGTTTACTAATATATATTTTTTTTTTCTTCAAATTAGGTTGATTTTTATATATTAAAATGTTTGTCAAAAATTATACTGCGGGGCAAGTTGTAACAATTTTGTGGAGTAAGTTGTAACATGTCACAAATTGCTCCACACATTTGAACTGGATATTGGGTGTTTTTTATTTTATTGTTTTGTCTTAATTATTTTTTGCAGAATGAGAAATTATAAACGAAAGTCTAATCGAGCAACTCAAAGTAAAGAAGTTTTCGAGTTGGCTGCTATTGCTGTTAAAGAAAAGAAGACAAGTGTCAGAAAAGCTTGTTCAATTTGTGCCATGTATATGTATGTAAATAGATAAATAAAAAAGCGAGTTATTGAGAGTTATTGAGAGTGAAAAGCACAATACCAATGTGCTGTTCACCAAATATACCAGCCTCATGTCATGCAAAAACAAAACTCACAACTTTCTCTAAGGACACCTGAACCACTTCTTTAAGCCGGGCCAGGTTCAACGTTTAAGAATTTTTCAAAAAATATGAAACTAGTAGTTGATGAAACTAGGCCTAAAAGTTGTAAAATACTTGAATATTTTTTAGTTGTATCCAGTGAAATAAATGATTACAGCAAAAACTTCAGTTTTATTGCTTGTTCCAACATGCCCCAAGGCTGTTACAACTAGCCCCATACACGGGGTAAGATGTAACACCAGCAATTTTTTTTTAATGTCCCTTAGTTACAAAATACTTCCTATTCCAAAATTTTTTTTTTTTAATGCAAGGATAGTCAGACATTTAACCTTTCAACTTATGTTTTTAAAACCAGGATAAATTGTGTAGTTTCGTTTTCCCATCATATTTTCCAAAAAGTGTTACAACTAGCCCCCCGCTCTCCTACTGTAAGTTATCATGAGAGACAGATACATCCTCAAAGCAATCTCAACATTAGGAAAACAATCCTTTACATTTTTTCGTAAATTAATGCAAGAATCCACATTGCCTGAGAGATATTTTGCTTGTATGCATTTTTAAGTTCTTTGAAAAAATATTTAAATTGAATCAGCCCATTTTCAAAATTATCTTCCAAAATTATCTATCCAAATCATTATCATAAATTTTAATTAAATTGCGAGCCGACACAACTAGTTCTTCATCCGTTAGTTCGTCTAACTTATAGATAAAGCCAAAACGGAATTCAACCAATTCGTATGCCTCAAGCCTCTGCTGCAACGAAGCTTGAAACTGGTCTATAACAGGAATCAAGTTTTGCACTTCAAATTTTTGTGCTGATGTGAGAACAGCTTCTGCTTCTTGAACACAATCAGGAGTAGACAAAAGCACGTTAATTTTACGCTAACGTTGCGCTGTACATTGATATTCAGTGCAACAACTTAATTCGGCAGCTTTTTTTTCATACGCTTCAATTCTTTTGACCTCTATGTATACTTAAAGTGATTTCAGTGTTGCAACTGCTGTACATAGATCTAATGTTGGACTCTGTAGAATCTTGCTTGTTTTATTAACTTGGCTCAAAATATCATCCCAAAATACGGTGTAAATCCCAATTTCTATTGTTGCCATTTTGTTATGCAAACCTAAAGCAGTAGCGCGCAATGTACCCGTGTCTTCTTTGTCTTCCGAAATTTCAAAAACTGCATCTTTAATTTGACTAAACCACAAACTAAAGCACCTGTTGCGTCTGCTCGACATCGCGTTGTTGTTGTTCTTTTATCTCTTTTGGCCAAACATATGCTTGTGTATTGAGTTTTAAATTTTTGGGTTGTATGGGAGGTGGGCGTGTCCGAGCGTGAATACCATAAATATTCAATAGTGCAGATCTTGGATCCATTTCAACATGTGTACCAAGATGGAGTTATCTCAACTCCTTCTTATCCTATGCTTATGGACAACACGCAGACGGACGGATGAACGGACATGTAGGTATAAATCGACTCACGAGATGACACCTGATCAAGAACATATACACTTTTCTTTACCAGAGTCGCTTATTTCTATGTGTTACAAGCGTTTGCATATTTGTATGGTATATCTTTTATGGTATTATCTTTTCGTTTTATAAAACAAAATGTCAGTCATACTTTAATAGTCATACTTATTAAATAAATGCTTCAATATTTATCAAATTCGCCTCTGTCCAACAGTCCAAATTTTCCTGTTTTTGCTTAACTCACAAACGTTTAAGAAATAATTATTATTGAAAAAAGGAAATTATCGATATTGTCCTTCATTTGGTAAAAAACTGCTGTAACGAGTATTATTTCAAAGGCTGAGGTATGAAATAACAATTAAATAAAAAATAGTAAACTTTTTTAATTATCCTTACTTCTCCTTAGCGAAAGAGATATTCGTTCATTTTATGAAGTAATGCTCGGATAATATTGTTTTTTTCCGGCGATTTCGGGCGATTTAAAAAAGCTTCCTTTAAAATGGAATAAAGAGCTTATTGCTTCTTGGAATAAAGAGCAAGTTGTAAAATTGCGCACGAATATTCGAGCGCAACTTCACGGTAACATGAAAGCTGGAACCTTTGCTTCAACAGTTCTGACAGCTGGATAATGTCATAAAGCTTACTTCATGCTTGAGCATTGCAATGAAAACAAAAGATGACTTAATTTCGAATTTTTATGCAATGTAATTCCGTTACGTGTTACCAAATTTATTAAAATTTTGGTTTAGTTTATTATTCTGACTGATCCAGCAAAGGTAGAAAAAGTTTTAATGCCTCGAATCCCTTTGATCCCCTCAGATTTACCCTTCCAGTTCAAGCGATTCCAATTCCTGTACGAACATTTTTTACTATAAATAAGTAACCAAGCACAAGATCAATGCCTTAAAATCGTCCGTGATAGTCTAAAATCGTCCGTGGTTTTCCGTAATGATTTGGTCTTTTAAGGATATGAAATCCATCCAATCAATATATTTTTCCTAATATCAGAAAAACAACCAAAAATAATGTACTTATTAAGTTTTAAAATAATTTGAAGTTTGAATACATTAGAAAAATAAGTCTCTTCGAACAATAATACAACAAATCAAAGAAAACATTGGTTCTCATATTAAAACATATCGCGAGCAAGACCGCGGTGGGTTGCTAGTAGCAGTATATAATAACACAAATACGGAATAAAAGATTTACAAAAAATTCCGACAGTGTCATTGTCTCCTTTTTTAAATAGCACTAAGAAATTCAAGCTAAATGCGCGTAACTCTGGTACATTTATACATATGTATGTGCATATTTACACGTGATTGTTTTTGGTATTTTTTTCAGTTGTTTCAAGGAACTTGCAATTTAGTAGATACGCTTTAAACTTCAAGTTTAAACATGCAAAACAAACTCAGCTACAATATTTAGTTGTATGAAATTTATGAATGTAAATATTTCTTTGAATTATCAAAATTTATCATTAAAAAAAAAAACTTTGGGAAAAATTATTGTACGTATGATAATTTGTGGTGCGGGCCCCCTTTGTAGTGCGGGTCCCTAGGCTGTAGCCAGCAAAGCCTATGCCTAAATCCGGCCCTGAGGGTCAGGTTATTTCACGTACCAAATTTTAGTAAAATCGGTCAAGTCATTTAGGAGTTATTGAGTCTTATCAATGCACTACTTAAAGCGCCCTCTTGCGGAAGTCTTTGGAATTTTTTATGTTTAATGTATTTTCTAGGGTGGAGTTGAACGTTTATAACAAATTTCATTGAAATCGGTCCAGGCGTTTAGGTGTTATTGAGTCTTTCAAACGCACTACTTAAATCAAAGCGCCCTCTTACGGAAGTCTTTGGAATTTTGTATAGCCTATGTTATCTTGGACGCAGTCGAACCTTCATACCAAATTTCATCGAAATCTGTTCAGGCGTTTAGGAGTTATTGAGTCTTAGAAATGCACTGCTTAAAGCGCCCTTTTGCGGAAGTCTTTGGATTTTTTATATTTTTTCTTGGGAAGCCTTTGGAATTTTGTATAGCCTATGTTATCTTGGACGCAGTCGAACCTTCATTCCAAATTTCATTGAAATCGGTCCAGGTGTTTAGGATTTATTATGGAGTGCCACGCCCACATAATTCCACCGACTTTTTACCTATGCTATATCTTGGGTGCAGTTGAACCTTCATATCAAATTTCATTGAATTCGGTCCAGGTGTATAGGAGCTATTGAGTCTTTAGAAGCTATTATGGAATGCCACGCCCACATACTTCCGCCCACCTTTTAATCATGCTCTTCCAATGACACATCATTTTCACCTGGTTATGGATACATAAAACAACTTATATGTACATCTGAATGGACCTGACCTGAACCTGTTTTGGATCTCCTAATTTAATATAATCGAACATGCTTGGTGAATGTAAACGCATTTTTTTGGTTGTGCTGTGCTGGTTGTATCTTTTGGACTTTTTCCTACAACCACGCGAGAACGATTTGTGTGGCATATATAATAATACGACAAGCCAATGAGACCTAGCTGTCTTAGTGCCAGCATTCGCAACCATTTCTTTGTTTCTAAGGAAATTGATGTGGTAAATATGACCTTGCTGTGAACAATATGTATTATATATATGGTCAGTTCGGCGTACATTGATTTTCGGCGTACGCGCGCATAGCTATGACAAATCAACTTTTTTTATTGTTTTTTTGCAATGATTTTATGATTTGGGATATGTTAAATTAGAGAAATCAAAGTTTTAAGTTCATAGGCCTTACCACTTTTTTTTATGGACCTCCAAAGTCATGACTAACTTCAAAAATATTTGATTAAAAATTTCACGTATCACCTTACTAAAATGCTCA
The DNA here is from genome assembly GCA_958299015.1 of Tetanocera ferruginea. Lineage (NCBI taxonomy): Eukaryota > Metazoa > Arthropoda > Insecta > Diptera > Sciomyzidae > Tetanocera > Tetanocera ferruginea. The sequence continues at coordinate 94,219,615 of OY282640.1, read as the reverse complement.
TAAAAACTTCAAACTAAAGTGAAAATAAATTCAATTTTCAACAATGAATCATAAAAAACTAGACTTTAAATTTGTAAACCCAAGAGTTTGGTCTTGTGACAAAATAAGGAGATGCACTTCCTTGAAATACCATAAATTTTAAGAAATATAAAAAGTAATCAGTTTTCTTTCATATGCAAATTCCACAGGTATTCGCGGGTAATGATCAAAACAATGCATATGAAAATATGCTTGAAGCTTTATAAACAAAATTGTACCAAATCTGTTTGCTACTTGTTAAATTAGAGAGCTTTTTGTATGAGATTTTAGAAAATTTTGTTAGTTTTATGTGTCTAAAATACAAACATATCAAATTGTTTTTCTGAAGCATAAATATAAGCCTTTTTATAAAATATTTAATTTTGGGGTTGTATAGGAGGTGGGCGTGTTAGTGGGTGGATGACGCCCATTTTTCTAACACACCTAAGTTTTGACATAGAACACACAAATACCGAGTTTCAGTTTTGTAACTTTAATATTAGTCTCTTAATAGAGTTTTAAATTTTGGGGTTGTTTGGGAGGTGGGCGTGTAAGTGGGTGGATAACGCCCATTTTTCTAACACACTTAAGTTTTGACACAGAACACACAAATACCGAGTTTCAGTTTTGTTACTTTAATATTAGTCTCTTTATAGAGTTTTAAATTTTGGGGTTGTATGGGAGGTGGGCGTGTAAGTGGGTGGATAACGCCCATTTTTCTAACATACTTAAGTTTTGACATAGAACACACAAATACCGAGTTTCAGATTTGTAACTTTGATATTAGCCTCTTTATAGAGTTTTCATTATTTGTGTTGTATGGGAGGTAGGCGTGGCCCATAAAACAAAAAGTGCATGACTTTGGGGAAAATTGGGAGACACGGGTCTTTTTTTTTAGTCTTTTATCACGTAGTGGTGTCCGTATATGGTTATTTTGCCGTGACTTAAAAAATTACACACAGTGTAATATAATAAAATAAAAAAATAAAAGAAAAAAAGACTAATTAATATAAGTAACGATAGTCAGAATGTGAAGTATAGATTTGGTAAAATAGAAAAATAGAATAGCAAAGAGAAGCATAGATTTATAGATTTATAGATTTGAAGAACTGTAGTATTTGAAAAGAGCTTGTTTGAAACTGGTTCGTGCAGTTATATGTTTAATAGAGTTTGGTAATGCATTCCAAAGTCTAATGGTGCTGATAAAAAAGACCCTACTACTGTTTAGATAATTTATTCTTGGCACAACAAAACTAGATGACCGTTGTGACTGAAAAAATTGTAGTTTGACAAAAAGATAATGAGGGCTTTGAGTGTGCATAATCTTGTGTAGAAATAAAATGTTGCGGATGTTTAAAACTCCAGTAAACCACAGCCCAGAATGTCCCTTCTCCTTACCGAAATATGATCATAGTGACTGACCCCGTATACATATCTTGCCGCACTAATAGCATTTAATAAATGCCACCAGAAGTTTATGCTGTGATTGCGAGTCTAGCTGACTATAAACAACATCAAAGAATATGATGTAAGGCATAACTAATTGCATAACGAGTCTGCGACGAGTTTCAATGGGCGTGAAGTCCGAAGAAGTACGTAAGTATCGTAGAGTTCCGTATATTTTACATATCGTATTGTTGATGTGGTCAGTACAAGTCAGCTTTGAGTTAATTATGAATCCTAGATTTTTCGCTTTTTACACAATTTCAAGTTGATCTGCTCCGATGAAAAGAGGAAGAATATCAATTAAGGCAGAATCACTTCTTGCTATAGGCAATACTTTGGTTTTTATGGGATTAATAAGGAGAAAGTTTGCGGTAGCCCAGTTATTCAACGAGGCTAAAGCATAGCTCAGTCTATATGTCAAGTCTTCTAGTAGTCCAGTGGGTCGAGAGAGATAGAGCTGAATATCATCAGCATAGGCATGAGCAGTAGCATATTTGCAGACAGAAAAAACATCATTAATAAAAACAGAGAATAGAAGTGGACCTAAGATAGAGCCTTGAGGAACACCAGTTACAATTCCTTTTCGTGATGAATAAACATTTCCAACTTTTACCCGTTGCATCCTACCATCAAGATAGTTTGATATCAAGTTAACGGCACTAGTACTAAATTTGAAATAGTTTCTAAGCTTAGAGCAAAGGAGGATATGATTAACAGAATCAAATGCCTTAGAAAAGTCGACAAGGCAAAGTAGCGTTAGAAAGTTCTGATCAAAAGAAATTCTGATATTAAAGCGGGGATTAAGCTTAAACGACTCAACCAAGTCTTTAATGTTTTCTCTATACGTGGGACAGTTCATGTTAGAGTTAACAAGGGTGATGTTGCTATTGCTGTTCATAGCGAAGCTGATGTCGAAGCTCTTGCGTCTAATTCGAATCAAACATCAAATCCAGATTAGACTGCCTCAAATTAAGATGAATATGTTAACGATTTTATTTATTTTAATATTTTTATTATTATTATTATTTTTCTCTCAACCCTCATCTTTTACTTTTTTCTTTTTCATGTCTTTCTTGCTTTCGATGTTTGTCTGTTATGCTTTTGTTTTCTTCTTGTTGACTATTCTAATTACATTAAAATTTAATTTATTTTATTTGTCTGACTATCTTATTGATTTCGTTTATGAATTCTAATATTTTTGGTGCCGTCGATGCAAATCAAAGACTATTAATCAATATATTATGTAAACGTCAAAATGGCTTGTCTGTTGTTCATTTTAACGCCAGAAGTTTAAATACACTAAAGTTAGATCATGTTAGACACGTGTTTGAAGATTCAAATGTTGATGTTATATGTATTACAGAAACCTGGTTTAATCCTGATATCACTGATGGCTTTTTTAGCATTTGTGGCTATACCTTGTTTAGAAATGATAGGATTGATAAGAGAGGTGGAGGTGTGGCTATATACTGCAAATCTTATCTTATACCTAAGCTTATTAATTTGTCTTCTGTTCTTAATGTTCAATTTTTAAATGTTGAAATTTCGGTAAGTAATCATAAAGTTCTTATTTCTTGTGTCTATAATCCCAATCGGTGCAACAGCTTGGAACCATTCTTCTCTGATTTAAAACGACGTATAACTGACTTCGACTTTTATACTATATGTGGTGACTTTAATGTCAATTTGTTAGCAAATGACAGCATTGCTGATAGTTTTCGAGATGAAGTAAACTCAGCTGGAATGACAATTATCAATTCGTTTACTCCAACTCGATATGCTCCTGACGTTCGACCTAGTCTAATTGATGTATTTATATTGTCTGATGTTTCACTGCTTTTACTTTTTGACCAAATCTCTTTTATTTCCGATCATGACCTTCTATTTTGTACCTTAAATTTAAATACTTGTCGTAGTAATGTTCCCTTGTCAATTTCGTATCGTGATTACAATTCTATTAATTATTCCAACCTACATACATTTTTGTCTCAAATTTGCTGGAATGATTGTTGGTCTCGTCCATCTGTTGACGACAAACTAAATGTTCTTGTATCTCACATCACTAATGCCTTCGAAAATTTTGTTCCTCAGCGTAATATTATTGTTGCTAATAAATCGTTCTCCTGGTTTACCACTGGTGTAAAATTAGCATTTAATAAAAGAAACAAGCTTTATAATAAATGGAAAAGAGCACGCTCAATCTTTAACTGGGAGCAATACAAGCATGCTCGAAAAGAAGCTGTTTCTAAAATCAGACAAGCAAAGAAAACGTTTTTCAGCGTAAACTGAATTGTTCACTTCCAACCAAAACACTTTGGAACAATATGCGTAGTCTTGGTGTTCTCAGTAAAAATGAGCAGAAGTGTTCAATTGATCCTGACACTCTAAACAATTACTTTCTTTTAAATTCTACTGGAGATGATAATAATTGTCATTTAATTGCTCGTCAGTTTCGTGTTGTTGACAAATTTTCGTTTACTAATGTTGATGTAAGTGATGTAATAATGACTATCATGAAAATAAAATCATATGCTGTCGGTGATGACGGTATTTCATTAAGATTTATTAAAATTATATTACCCTATATTCTGAGTCCCCTAACACATATAGTTAATCATTGCTTTACCACTTCATGTTTTCCCAACACGTGGAAGCGTGCCACTATTATACCAATTGCGAAAGTTGCAAACGCAACCACTATACAAGATTATAGACCAATAAGTATTCTGTCATCGTTATCTAAAATATGCGAGTCTTTAATGGCAAAACAAATTAATGAGCATTTAGCAAAATATAAACTCTTATCACCAAACCAGTCTGGATTTAGATCTAAACATAGTTGTTCAACTGCCATGCTTAAAATTATTGATGATATTCGCGTGCCTTATGATGAAGGATATGTCAATCTTCTTTGCCTTTTAGACTTTTCGAAGGCCTTTGACTGTGTTAACCACTCGTTACTTGTCCGTTAGCTTGAGCATCTATTTGGATTCAATAATAGCGCGCTTTCTTTAATATCAAGTTATCTCGATAGGAGAGAACAAAGGGTTAAGATAGGTAATATATTTTCTGACTATAAGAACATTAATTCGGGTGTCCCTCAAGGCTCAATTCTTGGGCCTTTACTCTTTAGCATTTTCATTAATGATATTTTCAGCATCTGCCAGAATGTTAAAATTCATGCTGATGCTGATGCTGATTCATGCTGATGACATTCAGCTATACATTTCTAACCGTGTTGGACTCGTTGAAGATTTATGTTGCAGGTTAAACGAAGATTTAGATGCAGTTTCTAAGTGGGCTTCAAGGAATGATCTCTGTCTCAACGCCAATAAATCATACGTTCTGCCAATTTTTAGAAATAATTTAGAACTTCTTGACATTCCGCCTGTACATTTAAATGGTAGTCAACTTAAGATTGTTGATAAGGTAAAAAACTTAGGTTTTTATGTAAACTCTAAGCTGTCGTGCTCAGATCATATAAGTAGTGTTCTTAGAAAAATTTATTGCACATTACGCTGCCTCCGACTATCTGCAAAGTATACTCCTGTAGAAATTAAAAAGAGACTCGTCCTCCAACTAATAATTCCACTTATATCTTATTCGGAACTAATCTACAGTGATCTTGATTCTCAATCTGCTCACAAAATACAGGTAGCTTTTAATGATGCAACAAGGTATGTTTACAACATGAGACGCTTTGAACACACATCGATATTAAGTATGAACATTTTAGGATGCACCATAATGCAATTTCTTAAGGTTAGAAACTGCCTGTTCTTACATAAGTTGATAAATTCTAAGACTCCCAACTATTTATATCAAAAACTTCAATTTAGCACTTCTTCACGGACATGTAATTTAACTATCCCCAAATTCTCCTGTCTTCACACTAAACGTTTGTTCTTCATCAACGCCATTAAACTTTGTAATTCATTACCTCACTTCATTAAATCTACTCATTTATTCATTTCATTTAGTTATTTCATTTTTTTCAAACACCTAAGCATAACTATTAAATCAATCTATTCCTACTCTATCACATAATACTTCTTGATCTATTTCTCTTTACTTCTTTATTTTACTTCCTGGTTTACTTTTAAGTTATTATAATTTAGTTTAATATCATTCAGTTTTTATTATAACCCTTATATTAAGCATGTTAATTATTAAGGTCTGATAAATCATTCTTTTAATGCTTTGCAAAAATGTTTAATTAAAATATGTTTTATATGTATATTGACCATGTTGACCATGTATTGTTATTTGTTTTTTTTTTATTTGCCTTTACTTTTTGTAATTTAACCATACTTATAAAGTTTTAATTTATCAACTGTTGACTATATATATATATTGATTGTACTTAAAAAGATCTAGAATCTTACTGTATTAATGTTAATTATTTATTAAATTAAAATTAAATCAACATTTTTAACCGCAGCTGTAGAACAACTGTGACCATTTCTAAACCCAGACTGCAGAGGAGACAGTAACATATTTATATTAAGATATTCATACATTTGGTTGGCCAAAATACGCTCAAAAACCTTACCCAATGCTGGCAATATACTGATAGGCCTATAATCATTAGGCACAGAAGCAGTTGCAGATTTAGTCACCGGCAAAACCGTGGCAAACTTCCATAAGTCACGGAATCGGGAGCAAGTTAAGCAATGGTTTATAATATGGGTTAATGGCGATGAAGCAAAATGCATTACTAATTTTATTAACTTAATGGGCATTCCATCAATTCCTACAGCATTTGAATTTATCGACATTATGCATTTTGCCACATAATCTTCACTGACGGTAGTGAATTCAAAAGAGGGAAACATTGTGTTTCTATTCAGAAATGGTAGTTCAGCACTGCCGCCACTGTTTGAAGAGGTAGGGTTTCCACTAGCTAAGAAATAATTATGATGATCATCAGGATCTAAACAGCATTCACTAGAAGTTTTACTGTAAACTCTGTATTTTTTAATATTCTGCCATAATTGTTTGGAAGATAAGTTAGGGTTGAGCTTGGACTTAAAGAAATTAATCTTTGCTTCTCTAGTCATAATTGTAGCATCATTTCGAGCTCTTCTAAAATAATCCCAATTCGCAGTTGAGGGATTTCTTTTCCATTTTGAGTGGAGTTTATTCCTTAGTCTTAAAGCAACTAAAACACGATTCGAAAACCAGGGACAACAACCAGGGACAACAATTTAATTTATCCATGAACACCTGAAGCTTCTCGTCAACTGAGTTATGAAACCAGCAGTCATTCCATCGCGTTATAGCTAAATCAGTAGTAATGTAAATGAGTCTATTGATTTGTAGTCATAGTACGAAAAACTAACAGGAGCATTGCTACCTAGACAGATATTAAGGCAGCAAAAAAGTAGGTCATGATCAGACAGAAAAGTAATTTGATCGATGAGTTTGATCGATGACTCACCAACCAGATGAGTTTTCAAATATATGTCTTGCGTGATCATGTTTAAAACCATTTAAACTTCGAGCATTAAAATGAATAGCATTTAACCCATTTCTCTGCTTACAAAGCACATTAATTAAAGCCTTATAGTTATCCACAGCAAAATTTGATAATCTATTAAAATTTGTCATAATAAACATAAAACGAACCAACTACAAACATTACGAGATAAGTTTTATAGAGAGAGATGTCCAAAGAAAAAAAGGCAGGAAAAAAGAGTGAGTTGGAAACACTAATTTAGCAAGAATAGGCCATAAGAGCGGCATAAGACAAGAAGAAGTATTAAAATAGAAGAAAAAACAGATAACGTTAACAATTGCTTTGAACATAACTTAAGATATCACAGAATAGAATACTTTAGGCTCCAGCGATACAGTCAACGCTTTCTCTGGAGTGAACTAATTTGGCCTCACCATCACGAGATGCTCTCACATATACCTGTCCACGCAACGTAAAAACAGCAACAAGTCTATTCTCTCTCTTCAACTGATTAGCATAGAGCATTATTGCACGGTTTGTTTTCGTCAGGCTTTCATGGAGAAAAATGTTTCCACTACCCCACACCCAATATCATTAAGCGTGAGCTGCCGCCATGAGTTCTTCGGAAAGCAGCATTAGCCCTAAACAAACAGTTGCGCTCATTTGCAGCAGCAAGCTTCACTACGATCATAGTATAATTAACGAAGTAATATCAGGGAGGAGAGCAGCTTACCGTGATTGTCAAAACGAAGTTGAGAGCTCATACAAAATCTACGAATGAGTAGAACGCAAAGAATAGGCAAAATGTAAACAATGATCCGCTACCAACTCTCGCGTGTTTATGTTAAATAATTGTAGAAAATTGTGATTTGTCGCTTTGTATATTATTTTTATTGTTATTGTTAAAGTAATAAACAAGTAATAAATAAAATTAAAAGTGCAAATGGAATAAACTGCAATTCATTGAATGCTGTTTGCAGTCACTGTTGCTGCTGCTTAAACTCAGACCTCTTGAACAATTTGCTGCAAACACCTTGAAGTCACTGTTATTCCTCAGTTATTGTATTATATTTATTTTATCTAGTTTATTGTAATAATAAAACAATATCACAACGAAAATATTAAATGTTATTTGCACTTAACACAACACGATGTTCCATTGAATTTAGATTTGTTTGTTTGCTTTGGCTTGTTTGCTTTGTCTGCATTCGCCAAGATGGCCGATTTTGACATTTAGGGTACTGACAGAGAGAGTACGTTCACTCCTGATATTACTTCGTTAATTATACTATGACTACGATCACTGCATTTCTTCCGTTGTTGTTGTAACGCACTCTAAATATGTCGCGAAGTCTAAGAGAGTCGCATTTAATAAGCTCGCAAACTCTTCTTAAAATGGCGCAAAGGTTTTCATCTGTAGTAGTGGGTATTCCGTGGATGAGACGTCAGTTCAAATAGCCTCACTCTCATAGGAAGCCAATTGTGATCTCAAGGCTCTCACTTCGGCATCTAAATGTGAAGAGTGTGAAGTCTTTGCTTCACCATTGACTTTGAGTGTTTCCATTTCTTTTTTCAACTCAAGCACGCTCTCTCTCAACAGGCTTACTTCAGTGTATGCTGCCTCAACAACAGACACTCTTTCATGGTTGAATAACAAGGTTGCTGCAAGACTGACTGTGCTCTCTTTCGCATATTCGAAAGTGTCAAAACCAAGTGGCTGTCGAAAAAAAGAACAACAACAACAACAGCTGAAGCAGTTCGCTTTGACATTTGCGGCAGTCGAGCTCTCCGTGTTGCAGCTACCTTATTCAGTGTACCCTGCACTCTTTCAATTAGACCATGGTTGAATAACAAGGTTGCTGCAAAACTGACTGTGCTCTCATTCTCATATCCGAAAGTGTCAAAATCAACTGGCTGTCGAAAAAAAGAACAACAACAATAACAGCTGAAGCAGTTCGCTTTGACATTTGCGGCAGTCGCTCTCTCCGTGTTGCGGCTACCTTATTCAGTGTACCCTGAATTAGACTTTTAATTGTAGTGTTCATGTTGGATAGCTCCGCTGAGACTTCCCCTATCGTCTGCATTACCCTCTCATCAGACGCAGCTTTTGCTCCAGTCATGATATAACGAAAGAAGGTAGCCTTGACAACTGCCTTTTTCTCACGAGAGTCGACTGGCTACTGTCAAAAAGTCAGCTGTTCATGCAACTGTCAATCGGAAACTTTTCACTCGTGGTAGGAAAGAAAATTCTGAGTTGAACAAATTGCTGTCTGTTGAAATTGAGTTGTCATTTTTGCTGTTCCAAATGAAGCATGAAAAGTTATCCAGATATTTGACAATAAAAGTACACAGTTGCCTACATATCATACTTTTTCCTAATGCGATATTACTTAAGAAACATTTAAGTGCTGCGGTTTCTAATACTTTTTTTTATTCAAAATTATATATTTATAAGCTTTAATAAATACCGTTGTTTTATGTAAAGAAATATGTAAAGAAGAGAAGGTGTGTTCGTGTCGTGATTTTTGCATGACACGGCGTGCTTTGCGTGCAAGTGCTTAAAAATAAGAGTTTGTGAGTGCTCGTTCATTGGAGTACGGGATTCAAAAATTTAAAGGCGGTCTAAAAACGGCTTGAGGTTTCTTCGGTGCTTAGAAAGGTAATCAAATTAACTTCCTTTTGGTAAACCTTTTTTGTGAATAATTTTTTCCTCATAAAGCTACAAACGTGTTTGTCTGAATATAGCAGAAGTTGCGCTCAAAAAGTTTGAGCAACATTTATGGTACCTTGGAGAAGGGCTGGTTAGTTTTGCATTCTTTGATCAAACTTTAACAACAAACACCAAAAAAAAATGGCAGAGGCAATAACCAGACTTTATTACTACAGGAACCAATACTTATTGGAGGAAGACCTTACCCATAAATAATTATTCGAGTGCCAATTTAGAGGAATTCGTCAAACAGAATGCTCTACATTTTTTAAAAAACTAAATATTTCTTATGAGTTGTTACAAAATGACCCTGCAGAGTGCCGTAAAAACTCAGCTTATTTAAGTGCTCTAAAAATAGTCACAAAGTATTTAATGACTCTGCAGAAAGAGCTGTGGCTTTGATTACCGAATTTAACAATTCAATTACAGAAAATGAGGAGCAAAAACAATATTTGTTGCAAGTGGTAGATAATCACAGGAAAACTTTAAAAGATATTAAAAAAATAAAAATTTGAATAACAGTTGTGTATCAAGTTTTTACTTTTTTTTTAATCTTCTTGATCACCGAAAAAAACAATATGATTTACTTAAGTAAAGCTAAAGCTTTGCCCAAAAATACAAAATTATAAACATAATATTGGTAGAGCAAATTAAGAAAAAAATTTGATGATAAAATATTAAAAACATTTTTTTTTTTTAAATTTCAGGATCAAAATTTCTCCAAAAATAATCAGAATGTTTTTTTAAAAATAAAAAAAAAAATAAGTCCAAAATATTCCTTAAAATATGCCATTAAAATGAATTGAATATTTGTATTGGCTTGGACACCATATTTTATAAGGTGGTTCAGGTCCTGTATATTTTCAAAATTACCTCTAAGCGATTTCTGAAAAGGTCAAAGGGGTTCAAATATTTTTGATCTGTAGGTATTTCCGTGTTCTTTTAGGGTTGAACTTTAAGAAAGTTGACGCGCACTGAAGTATTTTAACAGTTTTGCAAAAAAAAACCGGTGTAATATATGTATATACTAGCAATTCCCGGTGCGCGTTGCTACACCCGACACCTATATTGGAAAAGTATAAATATATAGCGAAACCCGGAGCACTTCGTTACACTGAAGAAAAATTGTGAAATTATACTATTTCGGTTACAAAAAGATTATATGAAAGCTTTTACTACTAATGATTATAACTTTAACATAACGTTAAAAATTCACACATTTGTTTTAGCAATTTATAAGACACAGTAAAGTGAAACCAAGTGTTGTTTTTTGTATGAAATCTTAAAAAATAGTTATATTTCGAACTTTATGATTTCTTATCACCGAACTCAATCCAATACATTTTGATAAACAATATTTTTTGTTTTTCCATCCGGTGCGTAAATAAATAAAGTGCTTGGAATGCCAACTCTTGAACAGGCAACGTATAATTGACCGTGCAAGAAACACGGCTGTTCCAAATTTAATCCGCATACTTGAAGCGTTTGTCCTTGCGCCCAGAGCTGTAAAAGAATGCATTCAATTTGATTGCTTCTACAAAATTTTGAATCAGTGAATAACGAAATAAGAATACATTCAATGAATGCAAAATTGATCCATGAATAAAATTTTGAATTCACAATCAATTTTAAAAAATTGAATAATTATTCATTTCTATTATTCATTTGTCGTTATTCTGAATAATGCATTCATTTTGTTATTCAAATGAATGCTATTCATAAAGAATGCTATTCACAAAGAATGCAATTCACAAAGAATCGTTATTCATTTTGCATTCATGCATTCATTTTTTATTCATTATTCATTTTTTATTCATTATTCATTTTTTATTCATTATTCATTTTTTATTCATTATTCATTTTTTATTCATTATTCATTTTTTATTCATTATTCATTTTTTAATCATTATTCATTTTTTATTCATTATTCATTTTTTATTCATTATTCATTTTTTATTCATTATTCATTTTTTATTCATTATTCATTTTTTATTCATTATTCATTTTTTATTCATGCCTGTTAATTGGTGTTAATTTTGCAACCAAAGTAGTTTATTTTTAGTTTGGTGTAACAGCGCAATAACCGGGGCCTTGGGCTAATTGTTTTATATTTTTAATTGAAATAAATTTTCAGTTTTAAATTTGCAACTGGGTAGCTTCGCGTGAATTGAGTGAAAAAGGTGTTCTCTCAATAATGAATAAAAAATGAATAATGAATAAAAAATGAATAATGAATAAAAAATGAATAATGAATAAAAAATGAATAATGAATAAAAAATGAATGCATGAATGCAAAATGAATAACGATTCTTTGTGAATTGCATTCTTTATGAATAGCATTCATTTGAATAAAAAAATTAATGCATTATTCTGAATAAAGAAAAATGAATAATCGAAATGAATAATAAATCAATTTTCTGAAATTGAATGTGAATTGAAAATTTTATTCATGGATCAATTTTGTTTTCAATGAATAGCATTCTTTTGTCCTTATTCACTTGTACTTAGAATTCTGAATATGAATGCAAATTTTACAGCTCTGCTTGCGCCTTATTGATGGACATGGCAAATGACAGACGCACCGGAAATTGTAAACGCTTGAATTCGAATGGCATATCTGTTGGTATCAGCGGAATACGCGGTATGAGTACAATTTCGCCTTTAGCTTTTCCAGTCAATATTATTGCTTCAATCAAATTCGGCATCAATTTTTTTACAGCCAATCTGGTGCCATTGCACAGTTTTGGTGCGTTTAAATTCCGTAACAAAATGATTGATGAGCCGGCCTTTAAATTTAAACAATGCGGTGGCATACCAGGTGGTTCTAATGAATTTAAAAATTCGATTGGATAATGTATGGCATCATCGTTATTCATTGCGCTATCAATAGATTTATATGATGTCACTGCACCTGGTAATTTTTCTTGGATCAGAAAATTAATTGCATTTACATGTAAATTTGTTGGTGCCAAAATTGCGCGTTCTCTCAACCAATTGTGATCTCTGTAATTTTGTACAATATTTGGAAAAACGCGTTCAATCAGTTCTTCTTTTGATTTGAGAATTGTACAGAAATTATCTGGCAAAGTAATCAAACCATTTGCATTATCGATTTGAACTTTTCCATTGCCGATTTCTAACAATTCTTTCGAGAAACGATCTGCAGATTGATCATTGTGCAACTGAACACGCATATTTATGTGCAATGTCAATTTTTGGACATATCGCCACAGAAAGGAAGACTTCAAGCATGCATTAATTTCATCCGCTGGTGTGGATCGTGCAATCACGGGCAATATTTGTCGAAAATCACCAGACAATAATTTCAATGCACCACCGAAAAGTTGTTGATTGCCACGTAAATCTTTCATTGTACGATGTCTCCAGTTGTCTCCAGTGATTTTTTGTGGCTCATTGAACATTCATCTAATAGAACAATTGCTGCTTGTAAGTAATAAAATTATCCAAAAGAATTTGCTTCGGCAAAATTTATGTCTGTTTACGTCGGAATCCAAATGAAAAAGAAAGCACACTGGGTGCATTGGGTGGTGTGAATAAAAAATAAGCAAGTGTCTTCTGATATGTGACATCTCGAAAACTTCAAAAGTGTCAAGTGTGAAAATGAAATTTAATATCGATAATGGATAATATTGATATTATCGATATTGTAGACAATTTTTCTTTATGTAAAAAACTTTTGTAGACTATTACAAGCATTTAAAAAAAAAATCAGCGCAGGCGTTCTGCGATTTTAGATATATATATCAAAACAGTGGGCGCAAAAGTGGGCGTGGTCAATTTTTCTTTCAGTAAACACTTAAATTGGATTACTACGAACATTTGAAAAAAAATTATCCAAATCGGTCCAGCCGTTTTCCGATTTTAGATAAATCAAAAAAAGTGGGCGCAAAAGTGGGCGTGGTCAATTTTTCTTTCCTTAAAAACCTTACTTGGACTAAAACGAACATTAAAAAAAAAATTATCCAAATCGGTCCAGCCGTTCTGAAGTGATGCGATTTCAACCAAACGTACACTTCTTTTTATATATATAGATATTAGACCTGTTCATAGTTCTATGTAGTTTGCTAAAGTATCTCCGATTTTCGCTCCCCTCAACAAATCTGAATAATTGAACAATAAAAATAAGTTTAAAAAAATGTCATAAAAAAGTTGAAAACTGGGACGTCTCTCTTCAAAAATGTATATTTTGAGAAAAATTCAATTTATAAAAATTATGACTTTTTATAAATTGCCAGAAAATGAATTTGGTAACAATATTTATTTTGAAGTTTAACATTTTTGATGTATTTGGGTATGGTCAATCGAATGGAGAAATAAAAATAGAGGGTTTTCAAACAAAAAAGTTTACTTTTTCAATTATTTTTATCATACAACATGAAAAATATATAAAAATTTTTATGAAATTTTGTCTTTGAATCCAGTTTTGACATTTGTCCTGCACCAAAAACTCAAAATGACTTGCCTATGTTCTGAAAGATTTTATTACCTTTCAAACAAATTAAAGACTAGATCGGAAACACTTAGGTACCTTAGTGCTTACAAAGCGATTTTTCCGAACTTTACTTAAAAAAAAATTAAATTCAACAAAATTTTGGGTTTACCATATTGTAAAGTAAACAAAGTTCTTAAATTGATAATTTTTCATTTTCAAAACATCAAAATATTCATTTTACACAAAAATTAAATACACAAATAAGATAAAGAAACAAAATGAAAAGAAATTTCACTTTTTTCATAATTCTTGTCTTAGTGGTATTTGGAAATTCTTTCCCGTGCTCTTCAACTAAAGGGTGATTTTTTAAGAGCTTGATAACTTTTTTTTTAAAAAAAACGCATAAAATTTCCAATTTTGGAAAGTCCAATTTTGGGCAACTTTTTCGAGCATTTCGGCCGGAATAGCCCGAATTTCTTCGGAAATGTTGTGAATCGTGTTGTTGTTGTCAGATGGGGCTACGTCAAGTCTAAAGTCTACAGAAATAAGCCAGCAACTATTCCAGCTTTGGAAGACAACATTTCCGAAGAAATTCGGGCTATTCCGGCCGAAATGCTCGAAAAAGTTGCCCAAAATTGGACTTTCCGAATGGACCACCTAAGACGCAGCCGCGGTCAACATTTAAATGAAATTATCTTCAAAAAGTAAATGTCATGGACCAATCTAACGTTTCAAATAAAGAACCGATGAGATTTTGCAAATTTTATGCGTTGTTTTTAAAAAAAAAGTTATAAAGCTCTTAAAAAATCACCCTATATAAGAAATGCCAGTTGTTTTTGCTCCTCGTTCTTCGTAAATTTGTCGTAAAATTTTGTTGCGAGCGCAACTGCTCTTTCAGCAACATCGTTAACTACGAGGAGTCTTTTAGCTGCTTTTTCTGCGTTGAGGTTATTTTCAAAAAAATTTTTTATATTTTCATTGATAAAATCATGGATGTGTTGTTGTGGAATAAGACTTATGTTTACAGCTATCCTGTACGGTATTTCTACTGAGCCTGTCCTCTATAAAGCTTCAATCATCAATATTTTTGTTTGCAAGTCAATAGATCTATTAAAAAACGCCAAGCCAATAAGCACTTCATTTAAGTACCAAGTATGACGTACTACTGCTTTGAGTACTTTATATGCAACTTAAGGATTAATGTCTTTATAAATGACTAGATATTTCATTAACTGTAAATGCTATTACAGGAATGCTGCATTGAAACCAATATTTAACGTATATTCTTAGAAAAAATATAATAAAATCTTGAATATCAGCTTATTCTTTTCCTGTAATATAATTACAAAAAAACGTTTAAAGAAATTTAAATATAATCAAATGGAATACCTTGGAATTGGAATTATTTGTGTATTTAATTTTTGAGTAAAATTAATATTTTGATGGTTTAAAAATGGAAAGTTAACAATTTAAGAACTTTGTTTACTTTATAATATGGTAAACCCAAAATTTTGTTGAATTTATTTTTTTTTTTTTTTAAGTAGAAGTTCGGACAAATCGCTTTGTAAGAACTAAGGTAAGTATTTCCGATCTAGTCTTTAATGTGTTTGAAAGGTAATAAAATCCTTCAGAACATAGGCAAGTCATTTTGAGTTTTTGGCGGAGGACAAAACTAAAAACTGGATTCAAAGACAAAATTTCATAAAAATTGTTATATTTTTTTCATGTTGTATGAAAAAAATAATTGAAAAAGTGAACTTTTTTGTTTGAAAACCCTCTATTTTTATTTTTCCATTCGATTGACCATACCCAAATACATCAAAAATGATAAACTTCAAAATAAATTTTGATGCCAAATTTATTTTGAGGCAATTTATAAAAAGTGGTCATTTTTTACAAATTGAAATATTCTCAAAATATACATTTTTGAAGAGAGACGTCCCAGTTTTCAACTTTTTTATGAATTTTTTTTTTAAATCTTATTTTTATAGTCCAAATATTCAGATTTGTTGAGGGGAGCGAAAATCGGAGATAAAAATGCCATTGTGAACAGGTCTAATATATATATATGTTCAAAAATAACTTTTTAGGCATTTTTGAGTTAAGTTTTAAAATAGAAGAGTTTGTCTCCAACTTGTTGTTACTTACAAATGTTTTAAATGGCAGCTTAACATTCAAACAACATTCAAATACACTTTTAAATCTTATACCACCTTATATGATATATTTATTATTTAATTAAGGCATGCCCAGAATTTGTATGAAATCTCTTTATATTTTGTTATGCGAAAATAAACTGGTAAATGCTTTTAAGGATACTGAGATAATTTCAGCTTCAACAGGATCTCATTAAGCGCCATATCGAACATAATTGAAATGTTTCGTATGTAGAAGCAGTTTACAATATAAGTACCTGAAAAATTTAAATATCGTAATTCATTCTTTTAAATTTAAGAAAAAATCTTAAATATATAACATTTTGAGCACTACACCACCGCCCGCCCATTGCTTTAATGAAAAATTAATATATTCTGAATATTAATAGCATACAGAAACTTCATCAAGCAATACAAGTTTTTTCAGAGAAAAACTAGTAAAATAAAATATTTTCTTTTTACTTCAGTATATTTTATAAGTGGAATAAAATTATATCTTAGAATTTGAAAACATGTTGCTGGTCATCGTAAAATATATACAATGAAAATAATTAGGGACAAATCGATGGTTAGACGCACGAACGTGACAAGTGAAAAATTTTGCATTTGCAGAAACCTTTTTTGACATTTTACATTTGCAAATTTTACATTTGCAGATTTTGTTTTTAATTTCAATACATTTCAGTAAAAAACACTAATTTTAACTATGTACTGAGCAGCAATCATTGGTTATGCATATTCAACAAATTTACACAAGATAGATATTATACAAATATCTCGCATACAAATCTTATCATACATATGCTGGTTGTTCGTGAAGTTGCATTAATTTATTTGAATTTATTTAACAAACATTGTTGGCATATAAGATTAGCTCTTTTGCATGCCGCATTTACATTGGATATAATAACGTACAAATACAATTAAAAATTAATGGCTTATATCAAAAATAGTGCTTAAAATGACTTAAGTTTAAACAGAGTAAAAAATTTCATTGAAAAATGTAGCACAGATTAGAGAGAACGAGAAGATAGAGAGAGTAAGAAGAAGATAGCTAAAAAAAGTGTTTGTAGATTAAATGCTTAAAGTTGCTTTTGTTAGACACGCTTTTAATACTATTAGGCAATGAATTCCATGACCTGATAGCAGTGACGAAAAACAATCTACTGGAGTTATGGAAATTATATTTAGGGATCATGAGGTTCATGTTTCTACTTGATCGGCAAAACTTTTACTTTTCGAACAGATATATGGGACAACGTGTGTGGATGATCCGGTGTAGGAAAATGCAACATCTAGCCTCTAAGTAACTTGGTAAGTCGCAGCTAATTTTTTTACAAAAGACAGAAATATAATCGAACTTATTAAGACCGTATACATAACGAGCTGCATTATTATATGCGACCAGGAGCTTATGTAAGGACCGAGAGTCAGGCTTGCAGTACACGACTTCAGAGTAAGTTATGATCGGCATAATCAGCTGCAGTACTAATTTTCTTCTCGTTTTAACGGGCACAAAACCTGATGTCCTTCGGAGATTACGAAGAATAAAGTACACTTTTTTTACACAGGAGGTAATGTGATCCTTACATGAAAGGGATGAGTTTATATGAAAACCAAGATTAATGACTTTACTAACAAGTTTTAGTTTAACATTATTTAGTAGAATTAAAGGCAAATCTTCGTGATAATATTGATATTTAGATATAGGCAAAACAAATGATTTCGAGGGGTTCAACGTGAGCAAGTTTTCATCAGCCCATTTGGAGACCAAAGCTAGGTCCTCATTAACTCTAGCACATAAATCTTCAACCAGACCTAAGGGTCTGGACATGTACAACTGGAGGTCATCTGCGTATGCATGCATAGTGACGTGGTGGCACTTGGTGAAAATATCATTTATGAACATCGTAAATAGCAATGGTCCAAGAGCGGAGCCTTGAGGTACTCCACTGGTAGTGCTTTTTAGCATAGAAAAATTTTGACCCACACGAACTTTTTGAGACCTACCTTCTAAGTAGTTTCTCACAAGACTGACCGCAGATTTGGAAAATCGGAAATTTAGAGCTTATTTTTTACAGAGAATAGAGTGGCTGACAGTGTCGAAAGCTTTGGAAAAATCCAGCAAGCAGAGCAATGTCAAATCAGCATTATCAAAAGGTACTCTTATGTCATCTAGTATTTTGACCACAGCAGTGGAAAAGCTGTGCCCAGTCCGAAAACCAGACTGGAGATGAGACATGAGGTTAAAAAGATTTAAATTATGGGATTTCTGATCCGCTTTGAGTGATTCACATATTTTGGACACCGAAAACAATAGACTTATTGGACGGAAGTCACAAGGGTTGCAAGCATTGGGTTTTTAGCATTATGGTGATAAATATTAAAAAATTTTTTAAGTGTACCTATTTTCAAAAAAAGACATACATGACTATAAAACGCAATGAGCAGACATGATTTTTTTCATAATTTTATGGTATACAGTTTAAAAAGAAAAATATTTAAAATGTCCGTTTAAAATGGAAGGAAAATTAAAACGTATACAATATAAGCAAAATACCATAAAATTATGAAAAATTCATGGCTGCTCATTGCTTGTTATAGTCATGTATGTCTCTTTTTGAAAAGAGGTACACTTAAAAAAAATTGTTTTAATATTTATCTCCATAAACTTCAACTTCACAAACAACCAGCATATATATGAGCAGATTTGTATGCGAGGTTACTCAACTTTATTTCAAAGCAGAATCGGTCTGCTGGCAGTAGAAAAAGTTTTGTACACTGAAAAAATATTTTCTTGTAGACAATTTTTTCTTTTCTTGTGTTTTATGTAGTTTTTAATTTTTAATTAGAACATTGTTAAATAGTTGTTAATTATTTTGTATAAACATTATTATGTTTCGATGTATTCAGCAAGTCTTTGACCTCTGCAGGCAATCCTTTTTCTTTTTTTTTTAGTGTATTTGGTGATCGCAAGAAAGTAATGAATGGATCCGAAGTAATCATAAAATATGTCATTCATATTTGCTGTCCTATTTGTTCTTCTTGAATAACTACTCCGGAATTGGTCTACCTTTCTGTGTCTTTCTTCGTTAAGAATTTATGTTATTAACAGAAAAATGGAAAATCGTGATGTAGGGAAGCGAAATGGCAAATTTCCCCATACAAATTTTTGTAACTTTGGTACCATATGGTATATCTGTATGAAATTTACGTGTAACGAAGATGTGCCACTTAATAGCTTAAATTCCAAATCAAATCATTTCAAATCATTCCGTGCACTCAAACTCGAGTTACATTTTATTCCGTCTAAGCCTGCTAAACAGTCCACAGTGCAGCGCAAGCATTTTAAAGTTTTAAATGTTGATGCATATCTATTTAAGTCATGAAATTAAGAATTCTGATAGCTTAATTGGTTATCAATTTCTTTTTTGATATTACTTTTTAAAACCAATAAAAAAACAAATTTAAAAAAATTAAAAAAAAATTAAAAGCATTTTAAGGCTTTTATTATACACAGAATAACAAGCAAGATTGCAACAAGTAGTAAACAGATTTTGTACCATTTGCTTATAAAGCTTTATATTTTCATGCCCATTGTTTTGATCATTACCCGCGATTACCTGTGGAAGTTGCATATGAAAGAAAATTGATTATATTTTTATATTTTCTAAAAATGTATTGTATTTCAAGGAAGTATATCTCCTTATTTTGTCACAGGACCAAACTTTAAGGTTTACAAATTTAAAGTGTATTTTTTTGTGATTAATTTTTGAAAATTTTATTTATTTTCACTTTTGTTTGAAGTTTTTATGAGCATTTTAGTAAGGTGATACGTTTAGTGAAATTTTTGATTAAATATTTTTGAAGTTAGGCATGACTTTGGAGGTCCATTAAAAAAAAGTGGTAAGGCATATGAACTTAAAAAAATGGATTTCTATCATTTAATATATCCCAAATCATAAAATCATTGCAAAAAACCAATAAATAAAAGTTGATTTGTCATCGCTATGCGCGCGTTTTGCCTGATTTTTTCCCAACGTGCGGCGTACGGACCTTGTTTGTCTTGTCCATAATACTTTAGATACACAACCATATTTGCCTCGGTTCCACAATGTTGATCCGTTTTTTTTTTTGAAACATCGAATTTTAAATTAACGTCAATTTCTGTTATTGTACTATATTTTATATTGTTATATATAATTATAATAAATTGTTTGTGTATTGCAAACTTCAAAAAGCTATAAAGCCTCTAAGGCTTAGCTCATAATAAATAAATAAATAAATAAAAAATAAAAATATATACAGTTGTCAATTTATTTACTTTTATAAATATGGTGACATTTGACAACTTTTTATAAATGTAAAAAAGTGGAATTTTAAGTGTAAACAGTTCATGTTACATGTATAGCAAAAGGTTGATTTAAAATTATTAAAGTTTAAAATCTGTATATATGCTACGTTGATTGATTTCTCTGGTTTCTGTTTAAATGAAGAGTATAAACAGATAATTTACTGTAATATTTCAAGTAGACATAATATATAACGTCTGATTCTAAATAATTAATTTTTGTTGTTAAAAAAGTTATGCTTTCTTTAAAGCATTAACTTTCATTTCAGCCGACAATGCCAAAAGTTTTTTTTTATCATTGAGCATAAAAAATTATGAACTTTACAAATATTAAAATGCTTTTTTAATGATTTTATATAAAAAAAACTTAAACTAACTTTATTTCTTTAATAGCGCTGAAAAGGAATGGGGCGACGGTATTCGTGGTATGGCTTTGACAGCTGCACGGTATTCATTATTACGTTTGGAAGAAGGTCCACCCCACACAAAGAATTGGCGTCCACAAATTTTAGTTCTATCTAAGCTTAATGACAATCTTACGCCAAAGTATAGAAAGATATTTTCTTTTGCTACACAATTAAAAGCAGGAAAGGGCTTAACAATTTGTGTCTCTGTGCTTTCTGGAGATCACATAACTATCGGCTCACGTGCAGCTGGTGCAAAATTAGCAATGCGTAAATTAATGGAAGATGAAAAGGTCAAAGGATTTTGTGAAATATTGGTTTCTCGTGAAATAAATGAAGGCTTAAGCTCTGTGTAAGTAATCTATATCGATATTATTAATAAAAAGATATCCTTTTTCAATGACAGCACAACAATATTGAAACAATTTGTATATATTATTAATACAGTTTAAAAAACTTACACAAAGTCTTGCGAAAAGTGTTGTTTTCACTTGTTTTGGGCCTTAACATTGCATATCATTTTAAAGGGATTATATGACAAAAACATAAAAAAAATATTTTCAACTGAAATTAATATCTCCTAGCTTCCGAGTTTGAAATTATTAATAATATTTAAAACACATTTTTGATAACAAAATTTAACTAATAAATTTGTTTATCAATTTTTGTTTTAAAATGGAAGTATTTTTTTTGTTTTGTATTATTTTGTACTATTTGAAGTATTTGCTTTTCTTCAAAATTGATGTAGCTTTTAACCATTCCAATTCAAAAATTGAGTATATGTATGTTCATTTCACACAAAATTTGAATGAACCGCTGTAACTCCCACAAATCAAGCAATAATGGCACTGCAAAACTTGTAAACATAAATTTAATCTTTTATTCTTCAATCCTGATGTGAATAACATATATTATTTTAAAATAAATTAAAAAATTTCCTTGATAAAAAATTTAACTCGTCTGTGACAAGTTACCCCACTCGTGGGGTAAGTTGTCCCAATGCGTAGTCCCCGTTGTCACACTTCTTAATCGTCATTGCTGCCACACTCCGAAACACAATTTAACCAGCAATTTATTAAACTATAACTTTCAATGCATTATGTGCACAACGTTTGCATTTTATACATTGACGACAATTATTATTGGATTTGACGCTCGACAACGATCTACACATAGTGAA
Organism: Tetanocera ferruginea; assembly: GCA_958299015.1. NCBI lineage: Eukaryota > Metazoa > Arthropoda > Insecta > Diptera > Sciomyzidae > Tetanocera > Tetanocera ferruginea. The sequence goes on along the minus strand of OY282640.1, from coordinate 94,197,439 downwards.
TCCACGTTATCTTCATTGATACTAGCTGTATTCGGCATGCATCATGATATCTGAAGATGTCCGACCTCGGTTTGTAAGTCGTTTGCGATTTCTTGGCATATTTCCTTAATTTCAAATAAATCATAGAATACTTTCAAAATAGTTATATGAAATTATATGTGACAACAAGCCCCACAAGTGCTGTGACAACCTGTACCATTTGGGAAAAATGTTAACAATGTTCTGTAAATTGAAATATAAAGTTCTATCTTAAAATTCATAAGTATTCGCAAAATATAATATTAATTGTATTGGAAATTTATTTAAAGTTGAATATAACACAGTTCTATTTGTTTAATTACAAAATTTAAAAAAAATATAAAAATGCAAAAATCCAACTTAGTTTCTTAAATTTCTTTTAATTTTTGCAAAACAAAACTAACGGCACTTAAACTTTCTTGGGATGCTAGACATTGCAATAGCGTATAGATGGCATTGATATTCCATTCGATAACGTGTTGAAGCAAAAGATATCGGCGTTGTGACAACTAGTACTTGAGACAACGGGGACGAGTCTCCCCTACTTGAAAAATATATTATGACACCACTTACTGAAACCTTCTATGAAAGCAACCGTTCGATTATCGCAACACTCAAAAATTTACATTATTGACTCAGGCTATGTGCCATCCGGAAACTTTTAACTCGTGGTAGGAAAGAAGAAACTCTGGGTTGAAGAAAATTTAAATTTAAACTTAAACCCCCCAAAAATTATTGTATAAATCAAAATAACATTCAATCAAAGTGAGTCACATGAAAACCAATCTTCATGTTTGGAAAACGTCTTATGAAATGAGTGAAAATGCATATTTCAAATCGATTCTGGTTGATGCATAATCTAATAAAATTAGTCATATTTTATTCTAATAAAATTAGGAGGAAAAAAAGTGAGCTGGAAACCGACTCAAAACTAAGAGGTAGTCTTAAAAACTATTTAATGTTTTTTAAAACGCCTATAAAATATGTACTTTTCATGGTATTCACATGCATTTAAGGTTATTGGAAATGTATTGAGCTCTTCTTTCTTTTGGTGTATCGTATGGTGTGGTTTAATAAAAACCGAGTACTATGAAAAATGCGTTTTTTATAGGTGTTTAAAAAATATATACTTATATTCGAAAATCATGAATTTTGGTACTCTAGAGCTATGTGGCATACATTTTACTAATAACTGGTTACCAAAATTTGATTTTGCGTACCTAAAAACCAAAATATCCCCACCAATATAGATATACCCGCCAAGATTTGCCAAAATCGAACAGTAATTACGGCAATTAAATAAAAATTGAGCTTTTGAATATAGATTTCTCACATTTTATACAATTGTGGCTCTTAGTTTTTGTTAAAGCCATGATAGAATAACAAGGAAGGCGAATATTGGAGAGGAAGTGAGCTTGATATCAAAATTAGTGTTCGAATTAGAGTTGTTCTAATTGTTGTTGTTGCCTTTTCGTTTGACGTTTATAGCACTCACAGCATTGTTTGTGTAAAATTAGACATTTGAGCAGCCATATGAATATGAGCCTACCTTATTATTCTATCATGGGTTAAACCGCACCATACGATAAATCAGTAGAAAGAAGATCTGAATAATTTTCCAATAAGTTTAAATGCATGAGAATATCATAAAAAATACATAGTGTACATGTGCTTAAAACAACCTCTTTTCGAAAATGACGAAATATCGATTTTTTGGGGATCTCAAAAGAGTTTGTAAAGACAAAAAAATTCAAAAATTGTTTAGCTTATGTACATATGGGCATCTCCCAGTGGCACGGACGCGACATTCGCACGGTTTTAATTACTCGAAAACAAGAAAAAAACAAAAAGAAGCCGATATTTATTTTAATTGTTCTAACGCGATGAAAGAGTACTACATTTTATAAAAATATTGGCAAGATTTAGTACAAATTAGTACAAAGTAATAAGCAATCATACAATGAAACGGACGCGACGAAAAACAGAAGTGTTTTTAAGCTGGTATAGAAATATGCAAAATTTAGCTAATTTTGAGAATTTTTTTTTATATATAATATACATGTTAATGGAGGTCAAAGGATAACTTTTCTTCGTAGACTTTTGAAATATGAGAATTATCTCTTACCTTTTTTTAAATAGATATAGCACGAATACGGACGCGACATCATGGACGCGACAAATTGTTCCACAGTAGTAAAATACAGTAAAGATGTTCATTATAAATTTTAATAAAAATAAATTGTAATAAGTTCAATTCAAGTTACATAGCAGTAATACTAATCAAAATAAAAAAAAAATAAAGTTAAAAGCTGTTAGAGTGCTTTATTTTAATGTTTTTCTTCAATTTTGGTGGACCTTTTTTGGGAGATGCCCATATGTGTACCATAAAAATCTTTAGTTTTTTGTTTATCTTGGGTATGCATTCTGAAGAAAAAAAAAAATGTATATACAGAAAAGGGGTTCAGAAGAACCAAAACCGCTCCATAAGGATTTCTCCGATCCAAAAAATATTGTACAGAAATTATTTTTAAGAGTCCCTCTAAATTTTAGGTCGGAGTCTGGTGAAATTTAAATTTCGATCCGACTTACTACATTTCTTTTAATTTTGTTATGTTCTGATTCTGACCACTGGTTGGTTGGTAATACTTCGATTTGAGTTATCTTTTCAACTTCTAGCATGGAACCCACTCAGGCGACTTGAAATATGTGGAAAAAATTTATTCAAAAGTAAAACAAAATAAGAAAGCCTGAATTTGAGGAAAATCTGTTGAGTCACTCGCCACCGAAATAATCAAAGAAATTTCTCGTGAAGTTGCTATTTTTCGTCATTTTTTATATATTTTATTGAGACATCTATAACTTAAGCTCTGAAGAATTAAGTTCATAGTGAAGTCATGTGATTGAAGTCATGTGAAGAATTAAGTTAATAGTGAATTCATGTGATTCATTACAAAAATAATTCCGAGTGACTTCCGAAACTGAATAAAAATTCAAAATTCATAAAAAATTTCTCAAAATAATCAAACATTATCCGATTTTAAGGAATAATGGCTTATTAGGTAAAAAGATGTGGTGACCGTGGCATGCAGGTTAAGTGTGTGGCTTTGCATGCTTGGAGCCCGGGTTCGATCCCCAGCCGCGGCGAAAAAGTTTTTTTCAATAAAAAATTTTTCTAATCGGTCACCACCTCTCTGCAGACAATGGCAAACCTCAGAGAGTAATAATGCCATGTAAAGCTTATTGAGAACATGAACTTTAGCCGTTCGGAGTCGGCATAAAACATGTAGGTCCAGTTCTCGGTCAATTGTGTGCAAACATTTAATAACACACACAACACAATTGATCATTAGAAGCTCGGTCAAAGTTCTTTCAAGGGCTGAAACGGCCAATTTGTTGTTTGTTTAGGTAAAAAGATGTTTGTTTGATTTTTCTTCTGGTCATCCGTTTATGTCCAGTGACATATTATAGTTATACGGTATTACTTATACCAATGAGCAAATGCTGACTTTAATCGAAATAATATTTTTTTAACTATAGGTCTGTACTAAAAATTAATTTAGTAAGTAATAATAATTAATTAAAATCGAATAATATTTGCGCATTTTTGAGGAATTTTTATGAAACTGATTTTGAAAATCCAATGAAAGATTATGAATAAGACTAAAAAAGTCGAAATTATGGGTAATTTCGTCGGCTATTTTCGTGGCGAGGAACTCAAGCGATTTTTCCAAATTCAGGCTATTTGTTATCGTTTTTTACTTTCGGCATTGAGCATAATAAGTACTCACCAGTAAACGAATTTTAAGGCTTGTGCAAGCCAATAGGCTATTTTTACAACGAAGTGAAGTATGAATGAAAAATTTTCACTGTGAGGAGAAAAAATTTAATTTTTGCTGACCCTATTGGGACTTTACAATTTTCGAACAACTGCCGAACAAGAAAAAATCCGTGAAACAGCGTACAACTGCCTCTTGCAAGACATTTGGGCCGTACAGATCTTACACAACGCTGAAGCAAGTTTGTTTTAAAGCGACCGCTACTACTACTGATCATCTTCTGTACGGACACAATGAGCTGACAGTGATACCATTTTACATTTTTTTTGGTAAAAAAATATGTTGTTGGCCATGCCTGAAGTTTGAACAAGGAACCGTTAGTGCAAAAATTGAACGCACTAACCGTTGCAACACAGCCGCAATCATTTCGTAAAATCGTTTTTATATATAAGTTCTACATTTGATAAAAGCCCCCCCCAAAAATTCCTGGTTGCGCCCCTGGCGTTATGTAATACTTTTTTTTATTGAATACTAGAGGATGTACCCAGTGTTACTCGGGGTCGTGCCTCGAACACAGAAAAAGGAAGATTTTTAAAACTGCTCTCATTTTAACATTTTTTAAATTATCAATTAAATTCTTTAAATGATCGTTTTTTGGGGTTTTGCCCCCTCCCTCCGTCGAAAGTGTTTAGTCAAAATTTCGTAAAACTATACCTGAAGGACATGATTACAAAAAAATGACATCTTTAACGTCTCGATCTGACGTCTGGTTTCTGAGGAAAATGATCACCCAAAGAAGTGAAAGAAGTGATTTAGAGAAAAATGTGTTTGAAGTTTTTCTTAGCATGCATTTAATATACATTTTTATCTCAAAAAAATCCAATTTTAAAAAATTCTTTTGGCCTCTATTCGATTTTGGATTGTCTTCGTTCAACTCTGGTTTTGGTCGATTCTGTTCGGTTGATATTTTTTTTAAAATGTTCGTCGTAGTCCAACTTAAGTTTTACGGAAAGAAAAATTGACCACGCCTACTTTTACGCCCACTTTTTTCGATGTATCTAAAATCGGAAAACGGCTGCACTGATTTGGCTAATTCTTTTTTAAATGTTCGTAGTAAACCAATTTAAGATTTTACGGAAAGAAAAATTGACTACGCCCACTTTTGCGCCCACTGTTTTGATGGATATATCTAAAATCGCAGAACGCCTGGGCTGGTTTGGTTAATTTTTTTTAAACGTTTGTAATAGTCTACAAAAGTTTTAACATAAAGAAAAATCAATCGTCAAAGAAATTTTAACGACGGAAACAAGGAAATCCAGTTCCAGGTTACAATAATTTATTTTCCACCGACTCATTAGGTCGCATTTACACAGTCCATCCAAGAAACGATGAGTGCTTCTTTTTATGTTTGCTGTTAGTCAACCTTCGTGGCCCAACATCATTCCAAGATTTGCGAACTATAAATGGTGAACTGTGTGACACATATAGAGAAGAGTGTCAACGTTTGCGATTGTTAGAAAATTACACTCATTGGATATACACCCTTGGAGATGATGTGCTTTCATCAAATCCTCATCAAATACGAGCACTGTTTTCGATAATTATCTCGACATGCTTCCCATCCAAACCAACTGATTTGTGCAGCAAATACAAAGATGACATGTGTGATGATATTTCGCATCAGATGCGTATTAGAACATCAAATCCAAATTTGCCCTGGTACACCTCAATTTTTTCTCGCTCACGCTTTTCCTACTCTCTTTTTTGCGTCTGAAAAGGCATCTCTCTTCCTTCCTCCTATCTCCAGTTGCAGCTGACTGCAGCGTCTTTTTATATGCGGCGTATTTTGCTGCTGTCGCGTCGCGACACTCCTGGTCATACCATTGGTTGCGGGCGCCGAAAACCAATGACTTCTTCAGCAGCAGTGCGCATGGAGTGGGATATATGCGCCCAAAGTCCGCCAGCGTCGTCGAGGCAAGAGTAAGGTTGGTTGAGCTTAACCGAGAGTTGAGCGGAGTAGGCCTCGGCGGTCCGTTGTGATAGCAGCTTATCAACATCAAGCTTTCGTGGCACACCTGTGCGTACATTCTTCGCATTGCACAATCGCATGCGGATCTTGGCTGCAACAAGATAATGGTCGGAGTCAATATTGACCCCCAAAATGTGCGCACATCCAGTACACTTGAAGCGTGCCTTCCGTCGATCACAACATGATCAATTTGATTTCAAGTTTCTTGACCCGGGGACAGCCAGGTTAACTTTTGGATATCGGGGTGTTGGAATCTGGTGCTACTAACTACCATGTTTCGCGCCGCGGCGAAGTCGATCAGTCTTAGACCGTTATTCGAAGTGGTCTCGTGGAGACTGAACTGACCGACAGTGGAGCCAAAGATGCCTTCTTTTCCGACCTTCGCGTTAAAATTGCCGAGAACTATTTTTACGTCGTGGGCCGGGCAGCGATCATACACGTCTTCTAGGCTCGCGTAGAAGGTGTCCTTGACAGCATCGTCCTTTTCCTCCGTCGGGACATGTGCGCAAATTAGGCTGATGTAGAAGAAATTCGCCTTGATGCGGATTGTCGCCAGCCTTTCGTTCACAGGTGTGAACCGGGAAACAAGCTGGCGTAGTTACCGACTTACGACGAATCCGCATCCAAATTCGCGCTTCTCCGCATGGCAGCTGTAGTAGATATCGCAGTCTGCTTTCTTATAGCAGCCTTGACCTTTCCATCGCATCTCCTGGATGGCGGTGATGTCAGCCTTTATTTTTTCGAGGGTTTCCGCCAGTTGGACAGTGGCACCTTCCCTATAAAGGGTCCGGACATTCCAGGTGCATATCCGTAAATCATTATCCGTTTTTCGTTTGCGGTGGTCGTCAACGTAGTGGGGGTTCATATCCGAGGCTGATTTTGTTTTCATTGGGAAGTTTTAATGTGGTTGGGACCCAAACCCTACGCACATTCCATTTTTAAGGTCTTGAAGAGACCCCTCAAGTTTATAGTCTAGAGGAGACCTCGCCGCTCAAAGTAGCCGCCAAAGTTTATCGGGTGATGTTTTTTGACGTTTCCAGTAGACACCACGCGGAGGTTTTGAGTCGACTTGAGAAGATTTCGACATGGATAATGCTGGCCTCGCCAAGTGGAGGCAATCAGACACGTTGCCATGTGAATATCGCCCCCTTGTCTCCACTTGTAGAGATGAGAATGGTGATCTGGTTACAGATACGCAGCGCGCATTGAAATCATGGAGACAGCATTTTTCCAATCTGCTTGCAGGTGACAAGCCAGGTGCAATGCAGTCTGACGACACCAATCGACGATGATGGAGTGGAAATTCCACCACCTAGCCATGACGAGGTTAAAGTTGCTATCCAGCGACTCAAAAACAACAAAGCCACAGGTGCTGGCGGCCTGGCTGCTGAATTGTTTAAAACCGGCGGCGGTGAATTGATAAGGTGCATGCATCAACTCATCAGCAAAATATGACTAGCGGAAAGCATGCCTGATTATTGGAATCTCAGTGTGCTTTGTCCTATATTTAAGAAAGGAGACTCAACAATCTGCGCGAACTACCGAGGTATCAGCTGCGAGGTATTGCTTATTACAAAGCTGTGTTCGATAGCCCGATTCGGGATTGCCTGTACGCAACAATGTCTGAGTTCGGTATACCTGCAAAGTTGATAAGGCTCTGCAAGATGACGTAGAGTAATACATGCAGCTCCGTCAAGGTAGGAAATGACCTCTCCAAAACCTTTAATACCGAACGAGGTTTCAGACAAGGCGACCCGCTATCATGCGATCTCTTCAATATCATCATGGAGGGGATCCTACGAAAGGCAGGTGTACATCGAAATGGTACCATTTTCTACAAAGGTGTCCAGCTCCTTGCGTATGCTGATGATATCGATATCATCGGCAGAACCAAGAGAGATGTAACCGCTGCTTTCGCCGCAATCGAAAAGGAATCAGCCAAAGTGGGTTTGACGGTGAACGAGGGCAAAACAAAGTATATGCTGTCTGCAAATAGGGAAGTGCGGCATCTCAGCTCCCATGTTACAGCAGGCAAATATAACTTTGAAGTTGTCAAGGAGTTTACATACCTTGGCACCGCCGTAAACAGCAACAACAATGTCAGCCTGGAGATAAAGCGAAGAACAACAATTGCTAATAGGTGCTACTACGGGCTAAGTAAGCAATAAGGTTCCAGAGCCCTCTCTCGATCGACAAAACTAACACTCTACAAGACGATCATCATACCTGTGCTTCTCTATGGCGCTGAGGCATGGGTGGTATCGCAAACGATGAAGCCGCTCTTAGGGTGTTCGAGAGGAAAGTTCTTCGCAAAATCTTTGGTCCTGTTCGAGTTGGCGACGACTATCGCATTCGAATGAACCACGAACTGTACGAGCTCTACGACGACATTGACATAGTCCAGCGTATAACAATTCAGCGACTACGTTGGCTGGGTCATGTCTTTCGTGTGGATGAAGAAGCTCCAGCGAATAAGGTGTTTGAGGCGAAAGCCGACGGTCGACGACGAAGAGAAAGACCATGCCTCCGATGAATTGACCAGGCCGAGGAAGCCCTTACCGCGCTTGGTGAAAGAGATTGGAGACGGCGCGCGCGAAGCAGAGACGCCTGGCGAGAACTGATGAAGTCGGCCGTAACCCGTCAACGGGTTGTCATGGCCACCAAAGTAAGTAAGTACGTATAACACTCTTATGAAAGTTGTGAACGATGGAACTGGAGGGATTTTGTTGGACGCTCCCGATGAAACTCGAAAAACTTTTTTGCTCACGTTGATTTTGGCTACGATACGCTCGCAGGATGATATTGCACTTGCACTTGCTTCATCAGGAATTGCAGCTACGTTGTTGGAAGGCGGTCGAACTGCTCATTCAGCACTAAAGTTAACACTCAATGAAAATCCAACATGCAACATTTCCAAGAACAGTGCGATGGCCAAAGTTTTAGACAAAACGATGCAAGATTAACGAAACAATCAAAACCAGTTTGGTGGTGCGATGATTCTGTTGGCAGGTAATATTCATCAAACATTGCCAGTGATTCCACGATCAACTTAAGCCGAGGAACTTAATGCGTGTTTGAAGTCGTCCGTTTTGTGGAAACACGTCAAAAACCTCAAATTGACTGTGAACATGCGTGTCGAGCTGCAGAACGATCAATCTGGAGAAGTATTTTTAACACAGTTGCTGGACATTGGCAACCGCAAAATCCCGCTTGAAATTTCGACCGACTGTATTCAATTACCCGTCGCTTTCTGCCAGTTCACCGCATCAAAATCCGAACTCATCCGAAAGGTTTTTCCAAACATTGCATAAAATTACAAAAATCATTATTGGTTGAGCAAACGTGCTATAGTGGCTGCGAAAAACATTGATGCCGACGAATTGAATTTTAAGATTCAATCTGAAATAGCTGTCGAATTGATTCCCAAGATGATATCGTCAATTATCCAACGGAGTTTTTAAACTCGCTGGAATTACCCGGATTACCGCCTCACAAACTCCAACTGAAAGTTGGGTCGGTAATCATAATGTTACGAAACATAAACCAACCACGTCTTTGTAATAGCACCCGGCTTGCGGTAAAAAACCTGATGAATAACGTCATCGAAGCAACAATACTTAAAGGAAAGTACAAAGGTGAAGACGTTTTGATACCACGGATCCCAATGATTCTGACCGACATGCCATTCGATTTTAAATGCTTGCAGTTTCCGGTAAGGTTTGCATTTGCAATGAAAATAAACAATTCTCAAGGGAAGTCATTGCGTGTTTGAGGCATTAACCTTGACAATCCAAGCTTCTCGCATGGTCTATTGCCACCATAAACACCATCAGCATTATTTGTTTTCGCTCAAGATGACAAAACAAAAAATGTCGTGTATCATAGAGAAATGAAATAAACGAAATTATGTTATCACAGTTAAGCAATCGAAAAATTATTTCTTTTTTTTAAATTGGAAATTTAACACCATAAGATTCATTGTACTTATTTTCAAATCAAATATTAATCAAATATACCCAAACCTATATGAATAAAAATGATCATTCAAAAAAACGTATTTTCCCCCTTTTTAACTATGTTTACACATTTGCAACAGCTTTTCACAAATTCACAAAACAAACACAAATTTTTTTTAATTTGGACAGGACAACGTGTGTCGGGTCAGCTATCGAAAATAAAAAAATACTTTATTTCAGCTGCGGTTAACGGTATTTGAACAATATTTGATATGTCGGTTCAGTGCACCTACCACTCTTCTTCTTAATATCAATCTGCCACGACTTTGCAACGGAACCACACTTTCAGTGAAAATAAAAATTGAAGGCAAAACAACGTTTGCCGTGACCGCTAGTATCAAATATTGTTCAAATACTGTTAATCGCAGCTGAAATAAAGTATTTTTTATGTTTGATAGCTGATCCGACAGACGTTGTCCTGTCCTAATAAAAAAAAAATTGTGTTTGTTTTGTGAATTTGTGAAAAGCTGTTGCAAAACTGTAAAAATAGTTAAAAAAGGGGAAAATCTTTTTTTTTAATGATCATTTTTATTCATATAGGTTTTGGTTATGTTTGATTTACATTTGATTTGAAAATAAGTACAATGAATCTTATGGTGTTTTATTTACATTTTGATTGAAAGATCTAACCAATTAAAATAAAATAAATATTTTTTCGGTTGTTTAACTGTGATAACATAATTTCGTTCATCGCAATGCTCTATGATGCACGACATGTTTTGTTTTGTTATCTGGAGCGAAAACAAATAATGCTGATGGTGTTTATGGTGGCAATAGACCATGCAAGAAGCTTGGATTTTCAAGGTTAATGCCTCAAACACGCAATGACTTCCCTTGAGAATTGTTTATTTTCATTGCAAATGCAAACCTTACCGGAAACTGCAAGCATTTAAAATCGAATGGCATGTCGGTCAGAATCATTGGGATCCGTGGTATCAAAACGTCTTCACCTTTGTACTTTCCTTTAAGTATTGTTGCTTCGATGACGTTATTCATCAGGTTTTTCACCGCAAACCGGGTGCTTTTACAAAGATGTGGTTGGTTTATGTTTCGTAACATTATAATTACCGACCCAACTTTCAGTTGGAGATTGTGAGGCGGTAATCTGGGTAATTCCAGCGAGTTTAAAAACTCCGTTGGAAAGTTGACGACAACATCTTGGGAAGTAACAGAATCCACCAATTTGTTCGTCATCAATTCGACAGCTTTTTCAGATTGAATCTTTAAATTGAATTCGTCGACATCAATGTTTTTCGCAGCCACTATAGCACGTTCGCTCAACCAATCATGATTTTTGTAATTTTGTGCAATGTTTGGAAAAACCTTTCGGATGAGTTTGGATTTTGATTCGGTGAACTGGCAGAAAGCGACGGGAAATTGAATACAGTCGGTTGAAATTTCAAGCGGGATTTTGCGGTTGCCAATGTCCAGCAACTGTGTTAAAAATACTTCTCCGGATTGATCGTTCTGCAGCTCGACACGCATGTTCACAGTCAATTTGAGGTTTTTGACGTGTTTCCACAAAACTGGCGAATTCAAACACGAATTAAGTTCATCGGCTGGAGTTGATCGTCGAATCACTGGCAATGTTTGACGAAAATCACCTGCCAATAGAATCATCGCACCACCAAACTGGTTTTGATTGTTTCGTAAATCTTGCATCGTTTTGTCTAAAACTTTGGCCATCGTACTGTTCTTGGAAATGTTGCATGTTGGATTTTCATTGAGTGTTAACTTGAGTGCTGAATGAGCAGTTCGACCGCCTTCCAACAACGTAGCTGCAATTCCTGATGAAGCAAGTGCAAGTGCGATATCATCCTGCGAGCGTATCGTAGCCAAAATCAACGTGAGCAAAAAAGTTTTTCCAGTTTCATCGGGAGCGTCCAAAAAAATCCCTGCAGTTCCATCGTTCACAACTTTCATAAGAGCGTTATACGCATATTTTTGTTGTCGATTTAACAGTGGAACGCTCGTTCAAACTAATTCCCTCAAGGCATCGCAATCATATTGCTTTTTGCGTCGCAACTCTTGATTGAATGCGTCGTGCATCGGACGATTGGGAGCTGTCATTCCTGAGTCACATAATGCCTTGTTCGACATCATCAAGCACATGACCTCAATTAATATCAAAGCCTCGTTGTAAATTTCCTCGCTCAGTAGCAAATTTGGATTTGATGTTTTAATACGCATCTGATGCAAAATATCATCACACATGGCATCTTTGTATTTGCTGCACAAATCAGTTGGTTTGGATGGGAAGCATGTCGAGATAATTATCGGAAACAGTATTTGATGAGGATTTGACGAAAGCACAGCATCTCCGAGGGTGTATATCCAATGAGTGTCATTTTCTAACAATCACAAACGTTGACACGCTTCTCTTTATGTGTCACACAGTTCACCATAAATAGTTCGCAAATCTTGGAATGATGTTGGGCCACGAACGTTGACTAACAGCAAACGCAAATAGAAGCACTCATCGTTTCTTGGATGGACTGTGTAAATGCGACCTAATGAGTCGGTGGAAAATAAATTGGGGTTACCTGGAACTGGATTTCCTTGTTTCCGCCGTTAAAATTTCTTTGACGATTGATTCCAAGTGTTTTACCTTGGAAGTGGACAATGTTTTTTTATGTTAAAACTTTTGTGGACTATTACAAACGTTAAAAAAAATTAACCAAACCATCCCAGGCGTTCTGCGATTTTAGATAAATCGAAACAAGTGGGCGTAAAAGTGGGCGTAGTCAATTTTTCTTTCCGTAAAATCTTAAATTGGTTTACTACGAACATTTAAAAAAAGAATTAGCCAAATCAGTGCAGCCGTTTTCCGATTTTAGATACATCGAAAAAAGTGGGCGTAAAAGTAGGCGTGGTCAATTTTTCTTTTCGTAAAAATCTAAGTTGGACTACGACAAACATTTAAAAAAAAAATTATTCAAATCGGTCCAGCCGTTCTCAACTGAAGCAATTATCAACGAACGACATTTGATTTTTATTTATATAGATGTCGGTTCAGTACACCTACCACTCTTCTTCTAAATATCAATCAGCCACGACTTTGCAACGGAACCACACTTTCAGTGAAAATAACGTTTGCCGGGTCTTCTAGTTTTAAAATGAAAATCCTTCCTTTAAAATACAAAAGAAAATGAAACGCTTTAAAAACAAAAACGAACAAAATAAATACAAACATACAAAAGTAAAACGAAATGTTTTAGAAACAACAACAAACGTTTAACAATGATAAAGTAGTCTAAAATTAATATTTTTAAAAACCTTTCACGCAATACAAAAATATAAACGCGCATTTTAAAATACAAAAGTAAAACGAAATGTTTTGAAAACAGCAATGAACGTTTTAACAAGAATTTTATAAAATATGCATGTTTTTGTCAAAATTTTCTGTCACAGAGGACGTCGGTTCGCATCTGACTGTGTATGTATCAAAAGTATTAATTAAATTATTTAAATTCTAATTTTAATTGTTTCATTAACTCATTAGTCAGAAAAAATCCTCGATATAAGTTCGCGCTTACAATCTTAAAAACAATCTCAAAATTTATCAAAAATAAATGTGTTATAAATAAAAACAAATTAAAATCTCTTTATAAAATTTTTATTTTAAAATATCAAACGAACGTTTAAAAAGCTCTTTTGAAAATGTTTATTTAAGAAAATCAAACGAACGTTTTAGCAGCTTAGAAGCTCTCTTTCAAATGTGCGTTTTTAAAATAAAAAAAAACACGTTAGAGGCGCAAAATCTGGGTCAAACGTTTTCAACAGTAGAACGTTTCTGCTTATTTTGAAAATATAGTTTTCTCAGTGTAGCTTCTGCTCGTATTCGTTAAACTTCTTTTTATTCGTTAGTATTTGGTTCTTGACTTCGTTTCCTTTGGCTCATTTTTGATTTTTGTCGAAAGAACTTTTAAAACAGTGATGAGCACATACATACAATCACATTCATATCAAACAGAGAAAAACGAAGATCAATTTTACGTATTTTCACGCTATATTTTAAAAAATTGCGCAAAGAGATGTTATACCAGCAAATGCTGAAATGCAACTGACTTGTTTTGCTACCAAAATAAAAACAAAGCAACAGCCGAATACATCGGTAACATTGTAAACCACACGAAGTAGCTTATAGTGAACGTGTGTCGACGACGCGAAAGCAGCAGTTTGTTTCCAGATACGTGTGCTTGGAATACAAATGGTGCCCTTCTCTGTTTAAAAAGCATAGGATATATTTCAGTAACAGAAACAAATTCTTACCAAGTCTCATCAAAATTGGTTCATCCGTTTTGACGTGAATAAGCCAGACATAGTTGATTAAATAAAGCGAATTCTCACGGAAGTTTAGTAAAATCGGTCAAGTCATTTAGAAGTTATTGAGTCTTAACATTGCACTACTTTAAGCGCCATCTTGCGGAAGTCTTTGGCATTTTTTATATTTTATGTCTTATCTTGGGTGCAGTTGAACGTTTATACCAAATTTCATTGAAATCGGTCCAGGCGTTTAGGAGTTATTGAGTCTTTAAAACGCACTACTAAAAGTGCGCTCTTGTGGAAGTCTTTGGAATTTTTTTATATTTTACGTTTAATCTTCATACGTAATTTCATTAAAATTGGTACAGGTGTTTAGGAGTTATTATGTCTTAAAAACGCACTGCTTAAAGCGCCCTCTAACGGAAGTCTTTGGAATTTTGTATAGCCTATAATTTATTTTGGGCTCAGTTGAACTTTCATACCAAATTTCATTGAAATCGGTCAAGGTGTTTATGAGTTATGACAGAGTGCCACGCCCACATACTTTCGTCCATTTTTTTACAGTCCCTATGATCTTTCTCTCTATGAAACGCACTCAGTGTCCAAATTTCAGCTCAATTAGATAATCGGTGCGCGAGCCTATACGGAACAGACAGACAAAAGGACAAACATATCGACCTCTTTGCGCGAAATTATCGTATGTGCCTAAATTCAAATTTTACAGGAGAGCGTTTTTTTTACTTTTCTGTGCTTTAGCCACGGTTTCCACTTGAAAATAAAATATGTGACCAATATTGAAAATAAAAATGACCAAATATAGTATAAAAAGACCAAATAAAACAATTTGCCATATTTTTCATTTATTTTCAGAAACTTTGCATATAACATAAATAAATAAATAAATAACAAAATTAAATAAATAACGTACGAAAAAATTCATAAAATTATCATAACCGAAATGAGTTACGTGAGCACCATTTTTTCACATCAAGGAATTTAAAAACTTAACATTAACTTTAAATTAAATGAAAGAAAAAATTAATTAAAATTGCCATTTCAATGCATTTAAAAATTAAATCATCAATTTTTTTTTAAAGATCGAATTTGGTGAGTTTTTAAATAGACGATATTGTTTATAGTTAAATTAAATATGCATTGATAAGAATATATAAATTAGTATTGAAACAAGTAAAAGAAGTCTAAAGTCGGTCTAGGCCGACTATGAAATACCCTAAACCCACTTTTCAAAAACAAAAAAAATTTCAAAAACCATCTTTGTATTGTCATAAAAAACATATGTGCCAAATTTTAGCTCTTTGGGTTAAACACAGGCTTATTTATTGCGTTTTCAATTTTTGGGTTGTATGGGAGGTGGGCGTGTCCATGAGCGGATGACGTCCATTTTTCGAAGACATCTTTGTGTTGGTATAAAACACATACATATCAAATTTTATTATTGTAGGTTAATTATGAGCTGTTATGCAGTTTTCAATTTTCGCGTTGTATGGGAGGTAGGCGTGTCCGTGGGCGGATGATGTTCATTTTTCAAAACCATCTTTGTTTTCTTATAAAAGACATATGTGCCAAATTTAGGCTCTTTAGGTTACACACAGGCTTATTTATTGCGTTTTCAATTTTTGGGTTGTTTGGGAAGTGGGCGTGTCTGCAAGCGGATGACGTCCATTTTTCGAAGACATCTTTTTGTCTGAATAAAACACATACATATCAAATTTTATTGTTGTAGGTTAATTATGAGCTGAGTTCTGCAGTTTTCAATTTTAGCGTTGTATGGGAGGTAGGCGTGCTCTCAAATAAATAAGTTCATTTAAAACTGTTCGCTCAAACATTTCAATAGGTTATGGGCCCAGTCTCTGACCACTAATAAAATATTTTATTGAGCTCAAGATTCAACAATATTTTAAAGAAAATTTATTGAAATTTTAAATTGAAATTATTTTGAGAAAATGGCAAGTATAGGACGAATTCCATTATTAAATGGAACTAACTATGGAACATGGAAACCTCAAATGGAGGCAGTGTTACATAAAGGAAGATTACTACGAATGGTTCGCGGCGAGGAGAGAAGACCGAATACTCTGGAAGAGCAGCAAGCTTACGATGATAAGAACATGGACGCAAAGTCTGAGCTCATTATTGCGCTAGAACCAAATGTAGTCCGTATGGTAAAAAATCTAAAGACAGCGCAAGAAGTATGGACATACTTGCAAGATACGTACGACCGAAAATCCACCAGACGCAAAGCAGAAAATTATCGTAAGTTATTAAGTCTTAAAATGGATCCTAGTCAGTCTTTATCTCAGTTCTTAATTGAGTTTGACATCTGCGTTTCATGTTTGAATGAGATGGATGTCGATCTGGAGTCTACTTATCATAATCTTACTTGATGGATTAACAACTAACTTTAAAGAAGTCCGCGCTGCATTTGACACTGCTAACGAATTTCCCTCTTTGAAAATTGTGCGTTCAAGGTTGCTGGAGATTGGACACAAGACTGAAATTGAGGATGGTGATGCTGCATTAAAGGTCAGAAAATGGATGAAGTTTAAAAGCACTGACAATGAAAATCACCAAGGTTCGTCCGAATATTTTCCTTATAATTGTTATAAATGTGGCAAAAGAGAGCATAAAGCAAAGAATTGCAAAGCATTGTTAAAACAAGAGCACATCAATTGTGTTGAAAAGTTTTCTGGATTTGTAGCATCAGCTGAGAGTTGCAATATAAGTAATATAAATAAAGTTAATGGTTCAAATAAAGACATGGACATTTGGTGCATAGATAGTGGGGCTACGTCTCATATGTGCAGTTCAGAAACACAATTTATTGAAATTAATCGAAACTACTCAGGTGAAGTTCGTTTAGCAAATGAAAAGGAGTTGAAAGTAATGGGAATCGGTACAGTTAAATTGAATATTAAAAAAGAAAATGAGAAAAAGATAATTCATTTATTTGATACTTTATTCGTTCCTGACTTATGTTGTAACCTAATATCAACTTCTAAAGCAACAGAGAATAACTGTAAAGTCGTTATGTTGAAAGATAAAGCTCAGATTTTAAGAAAGAATGAAGTCTTACTCGAAGGTCATAAGGAGAAAGGGTTATTTTTGGTGAAATCTACTAAATGTTACCATCAATATTGCAAAGAAATCACCGAAAAGTCAATTGAAAATTTTGAATTATGGCATATGAGATATGGACACCTCAATTCAGCACACTTAAACTTACTGCAATCTCAAAAAATGGTTGAAGGTCTTCCAAAATTTAAAGTTTAAAATATTCAATGCACTGCATGTCTTCAAGGAAAACAGACAAGAGAATCTTTTCCAATTAAAATGAATAAATCATCACACGAAAAGTTAGAGTTGATTCATACAGATTTATGTGGTCCCATGAAGGTTGAATCACTTAGTAAGAAAATGTATTTTGCAACTTTTATTGATGATTTCTCTAGAGCAGAGATGTTAAGTTTATAGAGATAACATCTGATAATATAGAGAAAGAAAAAAGTGAAGTTGTAAGAAACAACGAAGATGGATTTTACGAATTTAATTTAGATAAAAGAACAGTTAATGAAAGAGAAATAGAACCTAACAATACAATAGAATCTGAAGAGGAAATGTTTGTGGATAGTACAGATAGAATAGAAAGTGATGCATTAGAAGGTGATGTGGAGGAAGAAATCCAAATAAACAAACCAGTCCATTCTTTTAAAGAACGCTTAAGATCCTGGACTTCGGCTAATACTGGCGGTGCCGCAAATAAAGTATCTTTGATAAACTATGCTGATCCAAAGAATTACAAAGAAGTACTTTTATCACCGTATTCTAAAGAATGGATTAATGCCATGCAAGACGAGTTTGACTCTTTGATTAAAAACAATACCTGGGAGTTGGTTGACTTGCCAAAAGGCCGAACAGCAATTGATTGTAAATGGATATTAAAGTCTAAATTAAAAGCCGATGGCACTATTGAAAAAAGAAAGGCGAGGTTAGTTGCTAAAGGTTACTCTCAAAAGTACGGTGTTGACTATATGGATACTTTTGCCCCTGTTGTTCGACAGAGTTCTCTGCGTTTAGTTTATGCCTTAGCAGCAGAATATGATCTAAAACTGCGTCAACTTGATGTTTCAACCGCGTTTTTAAACGGAGATCTTGAAGAAGAACTATTTATGTAACAGCCTGAGGGTTTTATCGAAGAAAAAATGAAAAACAAAGTGTGTAAATTAAATAAGGCCATTTATGGATTAAAGCAAGCAGGTAGACAATGGTTCAAAAAGATACATGGTGTCTTATTAGACTTTGGCCTGCAACAATCAAAATTTGAACAATGTTCTTATTATCTAAAAACTACTACTGACATAACTATTGTTGCACTCTATGTAGATGACATAGTTATTGCCACATATAATAAAAGTATATTGGACAATTTTGTGAACAAATTAAAGATACATTTTGATATACGGGACTTAGGAGAACCAAAAAATTGTATTGGATTACAAGTCGAGATAAAAAACAAGTCAATATCTCTATCACAACCTGGATATATCAACAACCTAATTTCAAAATATGGACAGGATAACTCGAAACCAATTAAAATACCAATGCAGTCGAAGATCATGTTAGAAAAGAATCCAAAAATTTCTGGTGAAGCGGAGATAATTGATCAAACAAAATACCAAGAAATTATTGGTTCTCTTTTGCATCTAGCGGTTTTTAGTCGTCCAGATATAACATGCAGTGTAAACATGCTATCACAATATTGTTAAGACCCGAGAAGACAACACTGGAATGCAGCTTTGCAGATTGTCAGATATTTAAAAACTACAAAAGATTTTACTTTGACTTTTCGAAAGACTGGACTGCCATTAGTTGGATATGTAGATGCTAACTGGGCTACTGATATTAATGATCGCAAATCTCAATCAGGTTTTTTTTTTTTACTCGCAGGTGGCGTCATATCATGGGAATCTAGAAAGCAGCGTGTAGTTGCAACTTCAAGCGCTGAAGCCGAATATATTGCACTTGCAGAGGCAGCCAAAGAGGCGTGTTATCTTGGCTATTTGATTGATGAGCTCGGTTTTAAAACAAAAGATCCAACTACAATATATTGCGACTCCCAAAGTGCGTTACATATAGCTAAATTTGGAGGCCATCACTCACGAACAAAACACATCGATTATAAGTACCATTTCATTCGGGAAGCTATTGAAAATCGAAAAGTGAAAGTCGAATACCTATCTTCAAATGAAATGTTAGCAGATGTTCTTACAAAACCAGTCCCTAAAATCAAGCATGAATTTTGTATCCACTCTATGGGTGTACATTAAAAAAAGTTGAGGAGGCGTGTTGAATTTATTCATTTGATTGGGAATACAACTTTAATTTTATATACTTGTTTGTTTTGTATCTAATATGTTGTTATTGTACTTTTCTATTTAAATTTTGTTTGTCATAAATTTTCATCAGTCTTATCGAACTCTCAAATAAATAAGTTCATTTAAAACTGTTCGCTCAAACATTTCAATAGTATTGTCATAAAAAACATATGTGCCAAATTTTAGCTCTTTAGGTTAAACACAGGCTTATTTATTGCGTTTTCAATTTTTGGGTTGTATGGGAGGTGGGCGTGTCCATGAGCGGATGACGTCCATTTTTCGAAGACAACTTTGTGTTGGTATAAAACACATACATATCAAATTTTATTATTGTAGGTTAATTATGAGCTGAGTTATGCAGTTTTCAATTTTCGCGTTGTATGGGAGGTAGGCGTGTCCGTGGGCGGATGATGTCCATTTTTCAAAACCATCTTTGTTTTCTTATAAAAGACATATGTGCCAAATTTAGGCTCTTTAGGTTACACACAGGCTTATTTATTGCGTTTTCAATTTTTGGGTTGTATGGGAAGTGGGCGTGTCTGCAAGCGGATGACGTCCATTTTTCGAAGACATCTTTTTGTTTGAATAAAACACATACATATCAAATTTTATTGTTGTAGGTTACTTATGAGCTGAGTTATGCAGTTTTCAATTTTAGCGTTGTATGGGAGGTAGGCGTGTCCGTGGGCGGATGATGTCCATTTTTCAAAACCGTCTTTGTTTTCTTATAAAAGACATATGTGCCAAATTTAAGCTCTTTAGGTTACACACAGGCTTATTTATTGCGTTTTCAATTTTTGGGTTGTATGGGAAGTGGGCGTGTCTGCAAGCGGATGACGTCCATTTTTCGAAGACATCTTTGTGTTGATATAAAACACATACACACCAAATTTTATTGTTGTGGGCTTATTATGATCTGAGTTATGCCGTTTGAAATTTTTGCGTTGTATGGGAGGTAGGCGTGTGCGTGGGCGGATTCCAAAAATATTCAATAGTGCAGATCCTTGGGTGCATGTGACCATGTGTTCCAAGTTTCATCCAATTATCTCAACTCCTTCTTCTTATCCTGTGTATACGGACAACACACAGACGGACGGACGGACGGACGGACGGACGGACGGACGGACGGACGGATGGACATGAATAGCTCGACTCATGAGGTGACGCTGATCAAGAATATATATACTTTTCTATACCGGACTCGCTTCGTTCTATGCGTTACAAACGTTTGCACAAAGTTAATATACCCTGACCTTTCAGGTTTAGGGTATAAAAACGGGTTTTGCCGACAAAACGCTATGGTTCCAATTTTTTTTCATCGTGAAGCTCTTTGGCCAACATGATATTATTTATGGTGTCAAAGTTAAGTCTATTTCTTAACTTTGTTTTTATTAAACTTAAGTCGAAAAATTTTCTTTCAGCAGCAGCTGAGCTGTGTGGTAATGACATTAAGTTGTAAATAAAACTGTTTAAATTTTTAAAACAATATTCGTTCAACCCATTTTTAAGATAACTGACTTTTTCCTAAAATTCGGATATGTCCATATTATCGTTAAGATTGTTTTTTGAAAATCTAAGCATTTTCCACTCTGTAACTATATCTTCAGGATCGCCCTCAACCAAGTTTGGAAAACTATCAATCAAAGTTGAAATTGAAGCTTCGGAATCCGACAAGACACTTTAAGGTGTTATTGTTGATAAATTTCTTAAATCATTATTATTAAGATCAAATCTTAGTAGGATTTGTTTTAAAAGTTCTAAATAGAAATTTAAAGCGTTTGTTTTTATTTCATTTTTGTTAAAACTTATCAGGTTCGATTTTTTAAGAAATTCCTCAGCTTTGTTGCCGATAAATACATTTTCAATGGGTAAATAATATTCACTGTTTACGTTAAATTCTGTCCAAGAGGTTATATTTTTGATATAGTTATTATTTACAAAATTGCTTTAAATAAGTTTTACTGTGGTTTCTATCTTGTCATGTAAGTATGGTAAACGAACGTTTTCGGATTGAAATTCCTTATTCAAATTGTTTATTATTTTTAAAATATAAGATAAGAAAAGAAAATAAACTTTCGTTTCAGTATTTCCCATTGTGTTTGCCAAATCAGATGAATTTATTCCGTTAATTTCCAAGTAATATGAAATTAAATATAATTGAAGTGCATCCCACTGTTCCAAAGTACGATTGATCACGTTTTCCAACGCGAGCCACCTTGTTAAGGAAATACCTAATATTTTGTGTGGTGCGACTGAACAATATGCCTGAAATTCTTTGAAGTCGTTAATACGATTCGCACTGTATGCAAAAAACTTATAAATGTTGCGACAGATTTTTTCAACTTCATTAGGAATTTTTTTGCAAGCATAAGCAGAACATAGATGAAGTGAATGGCAGGTGCATTTGAGAAAAAACAGATTATAGTTTCTTTTAAATTTGGCTTGAAGACCATTTATCTCGCCGGCCATAACACTTGCACCATCAGTGGAAAGTCCAATTAAATTTATCAAAGTAATTTAATTTTTTGAAAAAAATTGCTTGATACTTTCGTAAATAGTGTCAGCATCACATTTAAAAAGCTCAATTAGGCCTAAGAATCGATCTTTAATAGTTTTGGATTTCTTATAAACATATCTAACAACTAATACTAATGATTTTTTTGGTTGATAGATCAGTGGTCTCGTCCGTTATTAAGGAAAATTTTGTTGTCTGCAGCTCAGAAACAATTTTCTGCTTGGCTTTGTTTCCTAAAGTTTCAGCAAGTTGAGTCGCTTTGGTTCGGCCGCATTTGATTGAGTTTGCCACTTGAGAATCTGGACAGCATTGCCTTAAAAGATTTGGCAAATAATCCATCAAAAGAAACGGGAGGTTATGAATTATACAAAAATGTACAAGTGTTAGCTCTGCCAAATAGACCTTTTGCTCTAAACTAGACTTTTCATTTTTCATGCAGGAATCAATTTTTATTTGATTCTTTTTTTTTCTGTGTTTCTTATATGGGCTTCATTTTTTTGGTGGTCTTTTAAATGTCCCAAATGATTTGTAAGTACTTTATCACAAGCACCACAAAAGCTTTTATTTTCCTTGTTTTTCAGCCAGTCAAATGATTGGAGCCACTCTTCGCGAAATTTCCTTTCTTTGTTTTTCGTTGTTTCCTGTTCACTAATGAATTGCACATATTTGTTATATCATTTAAGCGTTTAAAATATTAAACTTATTACCAGCTTGAAAGTGTTGGCTCATCTTCTGCCCGCTCCGTTTCTTTTCGTCGTTTCTTGGTCACAACAACAAACCTTTAATATTGTTCTTTTAGTTTAACAAATACGAAAAATATATTGATAAATCTAATTACTCACCTCTCCATTTTTCTGCTTTGTTTTTTTCTACCGACCATTGGCAATCGAAATCGAAACACAAATAATTTTAAATTTCACAGTTATAAGATAACTGGAAAAGTAATCTGTCAATTGTCATATGATAAAAATGACTGAATTCAGAGGTCGCGCATGGGTGCGTTCAATTGAATGCATTTATGGCACGATTACATTACGCGTTTACATTACGTAGAAAGTTGCAAGTAATTTTTGAGAAAATCAATATATAAAGAAGAGTTTTGCTTTTTTCATTTCTTCTGAAAAAAAATGACCAAATGTAAAAAAAAAATGACCAACCGACCAAGTGAAAAAAAAATGACCACATTTGGACATAAATGATCAAAGTGGCAACCGTGGCTTTAGCTTGCACTATCAAAACCAAATTTGGCATGTGCTTTTGGAGAACCTATAGGGATTTCAGCTGCAATATTTGACAGGGTGATGCGTTGTAGGTTGTAGAACAAATTTTTATCAAAAAGTCAATTTCGAAAAATTGGCACATACGATAATTTCGCGCAAAGGGGTCGATATGATTTTATATATCAGATTAAATATGAGCTGTGACCGTGGCATGTGTGTTAAGTGTGTGGCTTGCATGCCTGGAACCCATTTAATAACACACACAACGTAATTGATCATGAGAAGCTCGGTCAAAGTCCTTCAAGGGCTGAAATGGCCAATTTGTTTGGTTTTTTTTTTAAATATGAGCTGTAATAAATGTTGTTGTTTTGCGTAAAATAAGATTATGCAAATAATAGTTCTGCCAACATTACGAACATAAAAAAAATAATAATATATACTTATTCTTGATTATTTTCATTGTATATACATTAGACCGTACCTCAAAAAAAAGTGCGCCGTAAACCAGCGAATATGACGCATTTGTGCAAGACAATAACGAAAAAATTTTTTTTTTTTTGACCGAACGTAGGGGTCGCGCATTGACATATTTCTTCATATCTCTGGTGTTTACAGTCGGCTTTTAAAGTTTGGTACAACGATGTTTTTGTCTCAAGAAGATCAATATGACCTCTTTAGAAGTCATTGACCTCAGGTGTACCGTTCTAGTACTTACCCTCCAGATCTCAGTTCCTACCATCCTAATGTACCATCCTTATATCAAAAAAAATAAAGCTCTTAAAATATCATTAATCTTTTGCCCAGGAAGTATATCGAAATTTCAAGCAGAACTATTTTTAAAAAATTTTTGAAAATTTGTTTGCCGAACGTAGGGCTCCCTTTTTTCATTTTCATCATATCTTCGGTATTAAAAGTCTGATCATATTGAATGACACATCGATGTTTTTGTTTAAAAGAGACCAAGTAGTTTTATTCCAAAATAAAAAAAAAATATTCCTACAAGTCCTTGGAAGGTCTTAAATTGATTTTGAGGAACTTTAAAGCTCGTAAAGAGCTCTAAAAGAGGTTTGAACACTATTTTTGTTGTGATTTTCTAAATGTACAATGTATTATTATTTTCACAGCCACATCGAAAATATCAATTTCAAACACTGGCTATATTTCTGACAGCTCTCGAGTTTTGATAAAATGTGGCCCATGCGTTGTTCATCGGTGACCGCCAAAGCAGATTCATTTACTACATGAACAAAACGCTCGGTGTTTTGAGAATGGCATGGATAAGCTGTGAAGTTATATAGGTTTACTATAAAAAATAATCAAATTAAGTCATTTTCATTGTGCGAACCTGGTTATTTGATTAATTCGATTGAATATTGCAATGATTCTTGCTGGTCTTAACAAAATATTCTCCGGGTGCGAGAAGTAGGTACGCATTGTTTTTTAATGCGTAAAAGGACGAACTGCCAGTTGAATATCTTATGGCTTCTTGTTTAAATACATCCAACTTTCCAATTTTATCAATTGT
Organism: Tetanocera ferruginea; assembly: GCA_958299015.1. Taxonomy (NCBI): domain Eukaryota; kingdom Metazoa; phylum Arthropoda; class Insecta; order Diptera; family Sciomyzidae; genus Tetanocera; species Tetanocera ferruginea. The sequence goes on along the minus strand of OY282640.1, from coordinate 94,172,681 downwards.
TGTGACCGTGGCATACAGGTTAAGTGTGTGGCTTAGCATGCTCGGAGCCCGGGTTCGATCCCCAGCCGCGGCGAAAAGTTTTTTCAATTTAAAAAAATTTTTCTGATCGGTCACCACCTCTCTGCAGACAATGGCAAACCTCAGAGAGTAAATAATGCCATGTAAAGCTTCTTGAGAACATGAACTTTAGCCGTTCGGAGTCGGCATAAAACTTGTAGGTCCAGTTCTCGGTCAATTGTGTGCAAAAAAAAATTTAATAACACACACAACACAATTGATCATAAGAAGCTCGGTCAAATTCCTTTCAAGGGCTGAAATGGCCAATTTGTTTTTTTTTTTTTTTTTATGCCGCATATACAATAAAAAATTTGTAACATCATACTCCGTTGGTAGTTTGGTATTATTTAAGTCAATCGCAATAAAAGACATTTTTTTTAAATGTTTTTGGCCAATTTGCATTGAAAATTATCAAAACTCTATAAAACTCTTGTTTGAAATATATATTAGACAGACGCAATTTTTAACTGTTTTTTCACGGGGAAAAACGAATTGCAATAGCCAGGGTTTGAAATTGCTATTTTCAATGTTGCTGTGAAAATAATTATACATTGTATTCAATTTATTTTCAATTCAATTTATATTAAATAATTATGTTCACATATAAGACATAGTCTTTTAAATGCAGTAAGAATATTAATATTAATATTAAATTAAATAACAACAAGTAATAAACAACGGAAAGGAACAGCTTAAAGCTAAATAGACAAAAAAATAAAATTATAAAATATAAAACATAAAATAAAATTAAATTTTTTTATTATTATAAAATCATAAATATGAGAAAAGTAATAAAAAACAAATTGTGAAAAAACAAAACAAGTATAAATAAATGTATTCAATTTAAAATTATAGAGAGTAGTTTAATATCTAATTTAAGATGAAGATTAAACATTAAGAATAAATACATAAGAAGAAAGAAGAGTATAAGAAACAAAATAGCTAGAGATTAGGAGTAGAATTCGAATAGTTCATGGTTGAAGTTGTGCTTGTTTGAAATTGATTTTATTCTTGAAGGTAGCGAATTCCATATTCTAATAGCGTTGACAAAAAAAAAGTCTGCTTGAATTTAAAAGATTATGTATTGGTATGACAAAGTTCAAATTTCTAGACGATCTACAGAAATGGAGTTTCTCAAATAAGTAATTTGGGGTTTGTGTTTGAATCAGATTGTGCAAGAATATGCAGTTTCTAATATCTAAGTATGTAAATATATTACAACCAAGTAATTGATTATTTAAATGACTAATGCGGTCAAACTTTCTCAGCCCATGCACGTATCTGACAGCATTATTGAACGCAAGTTGCAACTTAAGTTTGGACCTAGAATCGAGTTTGCTGTACACAATATCTGAGTACAATATTATTGGCACTATAAGTTGGATCACCAATTTTCTTCTAGTATCCATAGCGCAAAGTACATTTTGTAGACAACCGAGTTAATATGGTCTTCACAAGAGAGTTTAGAATTAATGTAGTAACCAAGATTTTTAACACGCTCAACGAATTTCAGCTCTACATTGCTTAGAAAGATAGCTGGTATGTCAAGAACATCGCAACGAGATTTAAATATCGGCAAGACATATGCTTTAAGCGGGTTGAGGAGCAGCTTATTGGCTTTAGACCAATCGGTTATTTTATTCAAGTTACTCGTTAATATCGTTAACTTTATCGCATAGATCTTCAAGCAGGCTAATAGGACTGGATAGGTATAGCTGAAGATCATCAGCATATGCATGAAAAGACACGTAACGGCAAGTGCTGAAGATATCATTTATGAACATTGTGAATAGAAGAGGACCAAGTACAGAGCCCTGAGGCACCCCAGAAGATAAGTACCTGGGTATAATTAGAAAATCACAACAAAAATAGTGTTGATACCTCTGTTAGCATTGGCATTATTTTTTATTCTTTTATGAGCTTTAAAGTTCCTCAAAATCAATTCGAGGCCTTCCAAGGACTTGTAGGAATATTTTTTTTTATAAGGATGGCTTTATTTTTTTGATATAAGGATGGTACATTAGGATGGTAGGAACTGAGATCTGGAGGGTAAGTACTAGAACGGTACACCTGAGGTCAATGACTTCTAAAGAGGTCATATTGATCTTCTTGAGACAAAAACATCGTTGTACCAAACTTTAAAATCCGACTGTAAACACCAGAGATATGAAGAAATATGTCAATGCGCGACCCCTAAGTTCGGTCAAAAAAATAAAAAATGTTTTTCGTAATTGTCTTGCACAAATGCGTCATATTCGCTGGTTTACGGCGCACTTTTTTTTTTGCATAGGAGGTGGTACGGTCTAATATACATATGTATTATCATGAAAAGATTAAAATTAAAATTTCATTCCACTTATAAAATATACTGAAATCAAGTATCAGTGTTAAAGATTTAAAATGTCAGTATCAGTGTTAAAGTTTTTTTATCCACCGGACCTTAAAACCTTAAAACTCAACCACGCGCTCGGAAAAAAATCGCACTAATGGTAGACCTTGCAATACCCAAAATTGTTAATTTTGGACTCAATTGATTGTTTTGCGTACAAAATTTTGAGTCGATCAATCAGGTTACCAATTTTTTTTCTCAAAAATGTTCTCAAAAATAAAAATTTACCATTCAAATGCACTTTTTATCAGTGATACTGAACAAGATAATTATTATACAACATTATTTTACTAAAAATACAAAAGTTATAACTCAAATACTTAAAATACTAATGTTATAACTAAAAGATCATTTTGGCTGTTTTTCGGGACACCCAAAAAATTTTTTATAGTTCTAAAACACTTTCAAAAAAGCTTTCATTCTAGGGGATGTCTTATTAATTTTTGGTGACCCGGCTTAATAAAAATGTCTGAGTCAATTCGAGATATTAAGCAATCTTATTCCACATATATCGGACTAAAAATAAAAATATTACAACTAAAAGACTAAAAATAATAATTTTATAACTAAAAGACCCTTTTTGGCTGTTTTTCGCGACACCCAAAAAAAAATGTTTGTAGTTCTGAATTCAAATTCGTTGTCGTATCGTCGTGGGGTCTATACGTGCTGCGACTTTTTTTATTCTCTTCATTTATATGAAAATGTTCAATCAACAAACAATTATGCCGTGTATCTGTGGTCAGGAAGTGGACCGACACCAGGCAAAAATTAAATGTGTGTATTGCAATGAATACTTTCATTGGACCTGCGTTAATATACAGCAGTGCGATGTTGAATTTATGGAAAAAATAATTCCTCGTTCAAATATAATTCTTGTCTTAGTGCGCGTCGTTCGTCGATTCGCTCTCCACCAATTTCTACAAAGTATGCTGCTTCTGCTCTGGCCACGCCTGCTTTTGCTCAAACTCCATCATCTGAAGCATCGGCCGTAAGCTCTCTACCTACTGCAGCATTGCCAGGCATTAGTTCACCTTCTTGTTGTTTACTAAGCCAACAACAACATCATATGCCACAACAACAACAACAGCAAGCGAATCAGTGCTCAAAACAAATGGCAGAAGATGCGCTTATCATAAACAATGCCTTACCGCCTGCAGCTATAACTCTGGAAATGGTTTATGCTGAAATAATTGCTTTAAAAAATGTGAATTTGAATGCTCTTTACATGATTCACTCTCTACAAGCAGACCAAAAAATTCTTGAAGAAAAAGTAGATCTTTTACAAGGTGAAGTAAACTTTCTGCAGCAGCTTAATAGAGATAAGTGCATTGAAATTTTTGGCGTACCAGATGTTAATAATGGTAACGCTCTTCAATGCGCTCTTAAAATATTCTCCGAGGGATTAAATGTAAACGTTACTGAAGCGCAGATCGATGATTGTTATGTGAAGCGTATAAGGAAATCCAGGGGTTCCGCATCATTAAACTCTTCGATGGATATACTTTGTGTCAAATTTGTATCCCGGTTAAATAAGAAGTTAATTATGAAGAGTAAATATAATTGTAGGAGAAATTTTAATACTAATCTATTTAATTGCGAGCAGTTTTCTTATATTTTTATTAATGATAGTCTTTCATCTTTGACCAGGTCTCTTTTTGCCGAAGCTCAAAAGCTTAAGAAGGACCTTAATTTTAAGTATCTATGGGTTAGTAATGGAAAAATTTTATTGCGCAAAACAGAGGGATATAACTAAGTGGTTGTAAATTGATTAGAGGATCTAAATAAATTAAAACAGTTTTAAACATTTAAAATAAATATGGAAAATGATAATCGTACAGTAAATTTATTTAATATCCCTCTTGCGCTGTGCAAAAAATTAAATTTTCAAGTAATTGCATCTAACCCAAAATATCCCAATAGTTTCTATATAATGCATCAAAATATTAGAAGTTTAAGGAACAATTTTGATTACTTCGTTTTACATTTGGAATCATTTGAAAATAAGCCGGATTTAATTTTTTCACAGAATTATGGATTTATGATTTTGAATTATCATTATTTAATATCACTGGGTATAATTGCTATGCAAATTGTAATAACAATTATGCTGCTGGAGGAGTAGTTGTTTTTGTAAAAGATGATTTTAACTGTGATTTTAGTTGTTTAAAATTAAATAGTTCTGATGCGGTAAATATTTCTTGTGTAATAGATAATCTATCATATTCCTTCTTTTGTATATATCGGTTTCATAATATTTTGAGCACTGATATTTTTTTAAGTGACCTGGACACTCTTCTTTCCAATCATAAATCGGAAAATATTATATTACTGGGCGATATGAACTTAAATATTTTACAAAATTCATCGATAGTCGATAGATATTTATTTTTGCTTTCTGCGTTGGGTCTCGAATCTTGCATTAATGAACCGGATAACTGACAATGCTTCTACATGTCTAGATCATATTTTTGTGAAGTTAGGGCAATCTAGTAATATTTCCATCTACAGCTCAGTGACGAACTAAAATTTTTCCATTGTTTGACATGCTTATATCTTGAAAATGTAGGTAGACCAAAAAATACAAACTGTCAGATTGACTGTTCTTATAGCAAAACTCATTTTTCTTCATTAAATTTAAGCATTATTTCTGAGACTTGGTATAATGTAAATTGCGAACCTGATCCATCCAAAGCTTATAGTTTATTTTTTGATATTCTAACTCAGCATGTTAATTCGTGTACAACCACTGTAAGAAAACGTAATAATAAATTTAAGAGAGTAAAACCTTGGATGACAATGGAACTACTGAACAAAATTCAACGCAAAAATAAGCTATACAAAAAATGCTCACGGTACCCTATGAACCACAATGCAAAAGTTCGTTACAAAAAAATATGCAAAGAAATTTCCATGCAAGTTTCATCATGCGAAACGAATTTTTATATAAATGAATTTAATAAAATCAGAGGCAATGTTAAGAAAGAATGGCAGCTGGTAAATAACATTTTAAATAAATCTAATAAAATTGTTCAATTGTTCTGTCTTTTCTAAAGTATTTGAAAAGGCTGTTAAAAAAGAATGCTTGATTTTTTAGGGATATCAGATTTTTTCAGTGACTGTCAGTATGGTTTTAGAGAAGGCTTATCTACTGAAGACGCACTTTTGAATTTTTGCTATTTTTTGTTATTTTCTAAATAACAAAAAACTCTCTGCAGCTCTATTTGTAGATATAAAAAAAAAGCCTTTGATACGGTTGATCATGAAATACTTCTTTTGAAACTAAATAAGTGTGGCTTTAGAGGTTCTATAAATTCCTGGTTTCGTTCATATCTGTCTAACAGATTACAGAAAGTGAAAATAAATAGTATTCATAGCAACTTTATTAATATTGATGTAGGTGTCCCACAGGGTTCTGTGCTGCGACCCATTTTGTTTCTCATATACATGAATTCCATTTTTAGTTTGCCTTTTTCAAGTAAAGTCATTGCATTTCCAGATGATATGGCTTGTACTTATGCTAATGACTCGGCTCTTAATCTAACCTGCGCCATAAGTCACGATTTGGTACTACTGAGGCATTGGTTTTCATCGCACAAGTTAGTTTTGAGCGATAAAACCAAATTAATGAACTTCAATGTAGCGGGAAATGACTTAAAACTAAAGGAGTTAATCTTTCATTGTGCAGGCTGTGAAAAATTCTTAATTGAAAACGATATTTGTAGTTTTTCTCAGCACGTAACAACTTATAATGATTCTCGGCATTGCTCTGAGAATTGTATATCCATTGATTGTGTTAAAACATTTAAATATCTTCGTTTAATACTTGATTGGAAAATGTCATGGTTAGATCACACTGCTGCTCTAAAAAGATATCTCGTGGGTGCTACAAGACAGATATATTTGTTGAATGCGTTCTGTTCCACAAAATTGCTTACGTGTATTTACCATGGTATTTTCCATTCTAAACTCCAATATGGCATTGTTTGCTGGGGTGGTACTGATTTGAATAAAATACATCCATTGTTGACCGCTCAAAAACATATTATTCGGATTATTTGTCGGAAAAGAAGGTTAGATAGAAGCTCTCCTTTATTCAAGAATTTAAATATTTTGCCCATTAAGAATTTGTTTTATTTTAGAGTTTTAAAAGTATTTTTTAATAGATCTGGTTATTTATTAAACATGTTCTATGCTAGCTATAATTTAAGAATGAATTACCAATGTCTTGTCACTGTTCCACCTCACTATCTTAGTCGCTTTTCTCACTTTTGCACTTGTGTTGCTCCCAGGCTTTTCAATGTTTTACCAGTAAACATACGTTCTAAACGAAACAAAATTGTGTTTCTAAATGAAGTGAAATCATGGCTATATCATTATGATTTCAATGTTATACTCCATTATTTCTTTTTTATTATAAATGTATGTAAATTGTATTTATAAGTCTTTATTATGTTTTTTTCTACTCTTTTTTTCATTCTCGCTGTATCATTAAAATTTTTTATTAAATGTATACAACTGTTCATGTTAAGACCCCACTGAACTCTGTAAAATTAAACTAAATTATATTTTACCTAATTATTATTCTATAATGTTTACTTCGTGTATTACTAAGTACTTATAATTTAATTTATAAAATTTTTATGAACATAGTTTCTAAGAAAAACTGCATTCGCCACTTGCTCGTAATGAACAACAGAATGTAGTTTTTGTTAATCACTTTGTATATATTGCTATAAGTATTTGAAATATTGTTAACTTCGTTATATTGTGATAAATGAATAAAATCTTTATCGAAAAATTCGCATTTTAATATAGCGTTCCGCTACATATAGAACAAGGTGGTGACCGTGGCATGCAGGTTAAGTGTGTGGCTTAGAATGCTAGGAGCCCGGGTTCGATACCCAGACGCGGCGAAAAGTTTTTTTCAATAAAATATTTTTCTGATCGGTCACCACCTCTCTGCAGACAATGGCAAACCTCAGAGAGTAAATAATGCCATGTAAAGCTTCTTGAGAACATGAGCCGTTCGGAGTCGGCATAAAACATGTAGGTCCAGTTCTCGGTCAATTGTGTGCAAACATTTAATAACATACACAACACAATTGATCACAAGAAGCTCGGTCAAAGTCCTTTCAAGGGCTGAAATGGCCAATTTGTTTTTTTTTTACATATAGAACAATCTAATTTGTTTAACTTGATTTCCCTTTTTCCTCCTACTTATCTATCAGCCCATTTCCGAACCAAGCAGACTTGACTGAAAAGACATACACCTGAAATCCTTGGTTCAAAGTTTAAAAAAGCGTTGGAAAGTAGTCAAGAAAATATACCAATTTGCCGGTTTTGTTATATATATATTTTTTATATAATTTTTTTTTTTTTTTTTTATTTATTTTCATGTCAATGAACAATCGTCGAAATTTATTAGTTCAAGTAGATTAGGGCAATCAATCGTCCCGACTACAATATCAAAACTGAATAACAGAGATAAAATGGTTCTTCTATTCTGAAGAGTTTTCAAATTTATAACACAACAACGATCATTATAAGACGGCAGAGGATTACTTGGATAATTCATTTTAAAAACAAATCTAGTAAAAGCTTTCTGTATTCGTTCTAGGCGTATTGTATGAGTTGATAAAACGGATTTCATATAAATGAAGCATATTCCAACTTCGAACGAACAATAGAAGTATAAAGTATTTTTAAAGTAGTAGGGTCCCTAAAATTAGAACCATTTCACCGTACTACAGCAAGGAGTGAATAAGCTTTTAGAATAAGATAATTAAGATGGCAAATGAAAGTGAATTTTGAATGAAAAACAACACCTAGATCTTTAATTTCATAAACAAATTTCAAAAGGAAATTATATAAATAGTAGGTTATTTTTAATGGACATGATGATTTCGTGACAGTAGTCAACATACATTTTTCGAGATTAAGATAAAGACCATTTTGCAAACTCCAGTCATATAATGAATTTAAATCTGATTGCAGTACCCAGGCATCCGATAAATTATTTATTTTCCGCAGTGGCGTACCGAGAGGCTAAGCCGCCCGGTGCGGATTCCAAATTTGCCGCCCCTCTCATATGCAATAAAAAAAAAAATCTTTGATATTAATATAGGGTTTTGTATGCATAGTTTTCACTTTAGAATTTGGTCTTTCATTGTTCTCAATTATATAAAACAAGTTCTAATATACATATCATCAACCTATTTCTAATACGACGCAAGTTTGGAAAAAATGGAGCAAAACGCGCGCATGAGTCTATTATTGCTCTCATTTCTCCCGTGGTTTTGTTGTTCTATCATGTTTAAAAATCTATAGCAAAAAGTCTACGAGAAACTTCAATCCATTTTTGCCTATCTCATTTCTAAACACTAATATTAAAAAAAAAATAAAACAAGTAACTTGAAATGCCTTGATAAGATTAAAATGGGTTACAACAAAACCAAGTTACTTCAGTACTTTTCAGCACTTTACTTAAACGAAGTTAAAATTTATGCGAAAAAATTCACTTCAAAATACCGCAATCGAAAAATTATTTCCAAAATTTATTGAAAATTTTTTCTTAGTCAAATCTTCTTCTTCAAACCTTTCGAATATAATTAAAAACAGCGTACAATGTCGTCACTTGAAAAAAATTTCGATTTAATTGAAAATTTGAAAGTAATAATCTTAACGTTTGCAACCAGTTTTGGCTGTAGAATATTTTTTGAGGTTGGTAAGGTAGATCTGGTTAGCCTACTCATGAGACGTTGGTTTGGAGATAGAAGTTCTTCGTTTCTTGGTGAGTTTCGGTAGTTTAAGAGCGCTAAATAGATATCGCTTTTGTCTTTGGCGCACTTCTTTAACATCATTTTTGCCGTCTGGACATAGCGCTCTGCTAGGCCATTTGAACGTGGGTAATTGGGACTTGATGTTTGGTGCTGTATGTCCCAGGATGTAGCAAATTTAGCGAATTCCTTAGACGAGAATTGTGGTCCGTTATCTGATTCTAACACGGATGGTATTCCATGTGTAGCAAACCATTTTTTTAATTTGTTAATGACTTCTTCTGATGTGGTGTACTTAAGTTGAGCGAAATCAAAGTACCCGGAGTAACTGTCGACTATCAAAAGGTAGTTGTTGCCGTTAAAATAAAATAAGTCTACCGCTGTTATTTCCCACGGTAACGTTGGAATTGTTTTAATGACCAGTGGTTCTCTTGGTTTAGCTGCTTGAAGTGATTGACACACCGCGCATGATTCAATAAAGTTGTTTAAATCTTTGTGCATTCCAATCCAAAATACTGTTGATCTGGCTCTGCTTAGACAACGCTGAATTCCTAAGTGACCACTGTGTATGGTTTTCGTTATGTAATTTTGCATTGATTGTGGAATTAAAACTTTAGATGCTTTGTATACTAGCCCTTCATCTGTTGTGAGCTCGTCACGAAAATTCCAGTAGGGTCGTATTTGTTGTGGTAAGTCCGTAATACATGAAGGCCATCCGTTTAAAATTTGTTGTTTTAAAGTTTGTAGCTTTTGGTCTTTCGCTGTTTCCGCCATGAGCTTCTGCTTGGTTGATGATTTTAAGTACTCAATTGTGTTGACTTCTATTTCGTCGTCCGGCGAATTGTTATTAGGGTTATTGCAGTCTCTGCTAAGCGTGTCCGCGAGTTTTATTTCTGTCCCTTTCCGATATATTACCTGAGGGGCGTATGGTAGTATGTACATTAAAATTTTTTGAATTCGTGGTGATGTTGAGTGTAAAGGTTTTTTAAAAATGGCCTCAAGGGGCTTGTGATCCGATTCTATTATGAGTTTCTTGCCGTATACGTACTCATGGAATTTCTCACAAGCGAAGCGAATTGCCGTTGCTTCCTTTTCGATTTGAGCGTAGTTTTTTTGGGTTTTGGTCAAGGATTTGGAGGCGTAAGCGACGGGTTGCTCATTCTGTAGGAGTGCTGCTCCAACACTTGATTTGCTAGCATCAACTTGCAATTTTACATCCAGGTTGGTGTCATAGAACCGTAATAATGGGGCGGACGAAAATGAATCCTTTAATTTAAGAAACGCATTTTCTTGTTCTGGTGACCAGCACCAGCTGACCTCTTTTTTTAGCAACATTCGTAGCGAAGATGTTATTTCTGACAGGTTGGGAATAAATTTGGCGAGGTAAGTGGCCATTCCCAATAAACGTTGTAGTTGTTTCTTGTTTTCTGGTCTTTGTATCTGGTTTATGCTGTTTTGTCTGGGTCTGGCATGATTCCGTCTGCTGTTAGAATGTGTCCTAAGAATTTTACTTTATTAGATGAAAATATGCATTTTTCTTTATTTAATTTCAAACCAGCGTTTCTGAGAATTTCTATTACAGCCTTCGTATAACGTTCCAGTTGATTTGGAGTTTCCGCATGTATAAGTATGTCGTCCATTGATACTTCTGTGTTCAGACATCCATCGAGTAGTTGCGCCATCAACTTCTGGTAAACTTCTGGAGCTGATGCTAGACCAAATGGGAGTCTTTTACAGGAGTATCTACCCCATGGTGTTGCCATGGTTAGATATTTTTTGGTACGATTTGACACCTCAATCTGCCAAAAACCCTTTTTGCAATCTAATAACGTGAAGTACTTAGATTTATTGATGTTTGCTGTTATCTCTTCCACGGTTTTAAGTGGGTGATATCGGCGTTGTATGTTTTTATTCACGTCTGTTGGGTCTAAGCATATTCGTATCTTACCTTTTTTTTTAACGATGACCATGGGCGAAACGGCTGGTGTAATTCCCTCTGTTTTTTCTAGAACCTCCAATTTGACCATCTTGTCGATTTCATTTTTTAACCTGCTTTTTTATTGCGTGTGGTATTTTTCGGGGTGCGTACTGTTCAAAACTTGGGTTGCTTATTAGGTCTATATCATATATAAAATTTTTTACCTTTCCGAGTCCGTCAAAAATTTCGTTAGTTATGTTTATTTCCTGCACCCGAGAAATTAGTTTTAATTTTTCACAATCGTTTTTCCCCAGTATTGGTTCAAAATTTGGAAAGCTTTCGACGACAATGAATTTTAACTTGTAATTTTTGTTTCGCACAGTGCACGGCAGAAGTGTTTCGCCACGCGTATTTATTTTACCGCCGCCGAATGCGACCAATTTGTGGTATCTTGGACGAATATTTTTCATGGTGGTATCACTTAACAAGCTACATGGAATCACGTTGCACTGTGCTGCTGTGTCGAGTTTAAAGTTAATTCGTTTGTTCTCTATTGTGATTTCTTCGTACCAATTGTCGTTGTTGTCTTTATTTGTCGCTGCTTTTGATATTGAGAGAACGAATAGGTCGCTATCTTCTGTTGTGTCGCTTTGCTCTGACGTGCTGCTGTTGTTGTGTTTGCGGCTGATTGCACTCACTTCTTTGTTTCTGTTTTTTAGGCTAAAGCATAGTTTCGATAAATGCCCTTTACGTTTGCAAATATCACACTTGTTGTTATATGCTAAACATTTGCGAAACTGGTGTGTGTTCCCACATCGCACGCAATCGTATGTTTTTGCATTGTCGTTTTGTTTGTGTTTTTCCGTCTTTGTCGATCGCAACATTTTTGTGTGTTTGTATGGTTTGTATTTATCTAGTGCGTCGATTTTCTGTTCGTCTGTTTTGTGCAATTCCTGTAATTGTTGAGTTGCTGTCTCACTCGCTCTACAAATTTTAATAGCTTTTTCCAGGGCTACGTCGTCTTCTGCCAGCAGTTTTTCTCTTATTAAGTCGCTCTTTATACCAACTACGATTTTATCTCTTAGCAAAGAGTCTTCGAGCTCTTTAAATGAACAGTTTTTTGCTTGATTTCTTGCTTTTGTAAAAAACTCATCAAACGGTTCATTTTCATGTTGGATTAACGTGTTGAAGCGGTACCGTTCAAATGTTATACTCGTTTTTGGAGCAAAATATTCGTTGAACTTCTTTTGTATTTCGGTAACACTATTTTGTTGACTTTCTGTTAATGAAAATGAGTTAAATATATTTATTGCATCGGAGCCTATGCTTGACATGAAGGTTGCCACTTGAATTTGTGCTGGTTTTTTGTCCAATTGTGCAGCGGTCTGAAACCACTTGTATTGTTGCATCCAATCCTTCCAGGCTTGTGATGCATTGTTGCCTACAATTTGTAGTGGTTTCGGTGGTTTCACAAAATTAACGTTGCCAACGCTAGCGTCAGTGCTTCTTGAATCGTCTACCATGCTTTATTTTTTTTTTTCTCGTTTTTTAAAAAAAAAACAACTTCTGACACCATGTCAAGTAATGAACACGACGATTGTTATTTAACGACTGACTTTATTCAAGTAGAAAGTAAGTGATGGCAAGGTATAGCTATACGTACAATGTACTATGTATACATAGCACATGCATACGTATGTGTGCCTTATGACAATTGGCTTTCAAGTAACTTCATAGTTGCCTGGTTTTGTGAAAAAACAAAAATCTTGTTTATATGAAATGAAAAAATATATGACAAAAATGTTCTCAGTATCTTAAGTTCGACTGAATTGTTAAAAAACTGCAACGCAAAATAATTTGGCTAGCACAAGTTTCAAAAATTTCGAAACTTAACTCTTAACTCTTAACTCTTCAATAATTTGAAAACACTTAAAAATCTTATATACGGAAAGATTATATCCTATAACACAATACCCCAATTTCTCACAATTTTCAAAAAACAAGTTACTTGGTTTTGTTATACCACGGGAGATTTCTATATTTACTAAAATATAAATATGATATATTGACACCTGAACAAGTATTTTTTAAGGAGTAACCTGGCATAATAAAATTTTGTCATTGCATACACACTATACTTATACCCTACAGTTGAAAATAAAATTTATTTATGATATATAAAGTGGTGAACAAAACATATAAAATTTTTTAAAAAAATTCCATCAGCAGTATATCTGATTAAAACAATAAAAAAATTTTTTTGCGTAATATTTTTCCGAAAAATATATTTGTAATTTTTCAAAATTATATCTATTTTTATTGAACTTATACACATTTTTAAACATTAAAATAAACAAAATTTTTAAGGCGTCAGGTCCCCTTAAACGTTAATAATCGCTATTATTCCAAATGTTGACTTACGCCATATTAGAATTAGGCCAACGATAAAAAAGTTTATTACTTAATGACACCGAAAACGAAATTTATACAAATACAATTTTTTTTTTATATAATATTTTATTAAATTATTATTTTTCTTGTTTTTTTATTAGCAAAATCGGTAATTACTTTTAGGGTGCTCACAGTTCTGTATTATCTGCTCTGTTTACTTTGCCGTTTATTAACTTTAGAACATTTTAGCAAGTGTTAACTTTGATTGTTTTTGTTTTACGTACAAACTTGAGATACCACTTGTTGCTAAAGTTATCTCATAATTCTTCCTTTCCGTTCATTCGAGGCATGTTTATGAACAAATTTCAAATTTTCGAAAACTATTTTTGCAATTTAGCTCCAAAACACAAAAAGAGGTGCTCACAGTTCGATCTAAATATCTTTCTAAAGTTGTCAGGTGTTAACTTTAGAAGCAAACTGTGAATTCCCTAATTGTCAAAGTCTATTTCATTACTTTACTTATATTCTATAGATAATATGGCAAGATTATGTAGGCGAGACGTACTCATTGTAGTTCTTATGTAGGTTTTTATGAATAAAAGCTTAGAATAAAGCTTAAAAGTATAACAATGTTTGGAACTGCGTTTTCTAGACTTAATTTAAAAATAAATTTTAAAAGTTCAAGTAGACCTTTCATACAAGAATCAGTTTCTTTGTGAGCTATAGAAACAATATGCTGAAGTATTTTTCTCTCAACGAGAAACTCTTCATTGTCAATTTCTTCGTGACAGAATTCATTCAGTTTACATTCCAACTTATCATTCAGGAGAATCAAAGGAGTAAGAATTGCGAATTTTTCAGCAAGAGCATGAAGCTGCTGAAACCTTGTGGTCATTTCTCAAAATCAGTTCTTGAAAACTAATAATTAAATTATTAAATTAGAAAATGACCTAAATCAGTTTAGACCACGCCTAACTCCTCTCCAAAGTGATTTTATTAAAACAGTGAAATCCCTTAAAAAATCAAAAAACATTATAAAAGATACGACTTAAAATTATACGCATTAGTCTTATTTCTTAATATGCACTCTGAACTTACAATTCGCCATAATCAAACGAAAATTCCGCCTTTCTCCCACACACAACACATCAAAGCACAAAACAGCTATTTTTACCAAATATACCTAAATTGAAAAACGTTATTCTGTTAAACCACTTTTCTACTGGGCATTTCCACTGACAAGTTAAAGCACTTAAAAACTCAAAAAACTTTGAGTTACTCGAAAACACCACTTATTCAATGCTTGTTTCAAGTCGCAGCCGAGTTATTCGAAAATTCAACTACTCGCACATGCCTAAATATTATGTCTTTTTTTATTTCTTTGGCAACTAATTTTGAGACTCGAAAAACGATTTTACATTTTGGTTGTGCTCAATACGAAGCTCATAAATATAGTTACATTTACTGTGGTGGCCAAATTTATTCATTAAGTTTAGTTCTTTCTTTTGTTTGTACACCTTAAAATGATAATGTACACATATTTATTGTGTAAAAGGCTTTATTTAGCTTCAGTGCCGCCCCTAAACTATTGCCGCCCGGGGCGGACCGCCCCCCCGCCCCCCCCACGGTACGCGGCTGATTTTCCGAACACCCGAAGAGGCAACAAATGGTCTTGAAATTTCATTTTCAACATAAACATGACATACCCTATTACTAAGATATGATCCAAACCATTCTAATAAATTAGAGTGGAACCCAATTTTCGCTAATTTTTTTAACAATATATTGTGAGAGACTTTGTCGAAGGCTTTCGAAAAGTCTGTGTGGATGGAATCAACCTGATAACCCTGTTGGAAAGCTGAAATACAATATTCGGAAAAAATTGTAAGGTTCGTTACCGTCGAACGGCCAGGTACAAAACCATGTTAAAATGGAGATATAAAGCGTTTTAAAGCAAAATATACTTTTCTTTTTGCTATAATCTCGAAGAGTTTTGATACCGACGTTAGTTGAGATATTGGTCTATAGTTTTCAATATTATTTTTATTTCCAGATTTGAAAACTGGGGATATAAATGAAACTTTCCAGTCAGAAAGAAAAACTTCAGTGGATAAAGACTTATTAAAGATCAGCTGAAGAGGTTTTGACATTGATTTGCAACTAGCTGTTTGCAAATTTTAGCAAACATTTTTTATTTACTAGCTGTTACCCGCGGCTTTGCCCACAGTAGATTGGAATGATATCAATAAATTCTAAAGTTTAAAATTCATGGTTATAAATAATAGTCATATCAACGAAAATTATAAATCCAATTATTTATTTAAATTTTTTTATGACAGAAAAAAAATTAAATTACTTTTTTGCAAAAACATAAGATATAATTAACTTTTTTTAGACAAAATGAAACTAAAATATGTGTGCTCAGCTACGGTTAATTTTTATATTATCTTATATTTGGTGGTTTAGCCTTTTTCTTAGGTGAGATATTATATTGAAGAATTCATTTTAAAAAATTTCATAGTTCTTGAGATGTACGAATTTTTGTAAAGTCAAAAGAACGTTTTATTCTAAGTTTGCTGGTAGAAAGGTATAGATCCAAGAAATGGGTCTTTCATTGAAATTTCGTTGTATTAAAAATTTGCATAGATTTTGAAAAATGTAAATATTTTTGTGTCAAAAGATAGATACTATTTTAAACAAGTTTAAAAGTTTCTTCACTCTAAATTCTCGTTCGCGTTTAATTATTAATGTAAAGTTGAACATTTTAATTTTAATTACCACAAATGAAACACCTTCGATGTTATTAACTTATTTTGCTTTGTCATTTTATTTGAATTGACTTAAAGTTAAAAATAAGATATAAAATTTCTTTAAAAATCGAAAAGTACCTAAAGAATAAATAAAAACAAAAAATAATTGGTCGCAACATCTACACAAATCACAAAATTACTTATTTGAACAATAAATTAATTATTTTAGTAATATAAAAAAATTAAACTCATAAATTAAAAATAAATAAAAAACAAATTAAGGTTTTAAAATTTCTTTATAGACAACGTTAGCTGTGTAATTATTTTCATCATTGTTTAAAATGAATTGGCTGGCATTTAATAGTCCCTACATACTAAGGAACGGTTTTTGGGTCATGATCAAAAAGCATAACAAAGCAAATAATGTTTTTTGATTAAACAGCACAACCCCTAACATTTTATTCCGCTCTCTTTCTTCTGAGTGGTTGTGATTGTGCTTGTGTTTGAGTAGAAGAGCGGAATTCGAATAAAGCTGAATAAAGATTGCGTTCTCTCCAAAAACACCGAACTGTATAAAAAGGATCCGTTCGTTAAAGTTTTTTCCGTTCCCTGGTTGGTATACAATTTGTATGCAACAAAAATTGTTTTTCAGTAGAATTAATAACACTGGTTTACAGCCAATATGTACTTTGAATGCCACTATCCTTTTCGCATGTAAAATCGGTCACTAATTCCGAAAAAAATTTTTTTTTTTTTTTCTGTCACTCCGTTTTCGAGATATTGCCCACTGTAGGGTTTTCAACGAAAAAAAAAAGTTGGTTCTTTTAATTGCATATATATCCAGAACCAACAACAGTAATCAAATAAATGATATATCAAATAAAAGCTTATAAAATTTCTTACAAACAATGCAAACATCATTTTTTGGTAGAGCTGCTAGTTTTGGCGGAATAAATTCAAATTTCGGGGATTTTTTTTATTTTTCAGAAAAATTTCCAAAAAAAAAAAAAAATTGCAATTTTCGCTAAGAAATCGAAATGTTTAATTACTTTTTATAATTTTTACTAAAAGCCTGTATTTTTTCGAAAAAAATAAGATATTGTTGAAGAAAATCTATTGAGAAATGAAAAAGTTGTGTTTAATGGAACGAAATCACCCAAATTGTGTGATTATCAATTTATGCATTTGGACTTATTTTATTGCCATAAAAAAAAAAATGAGAACTAAAGGTTGTTGTAATAAAATCATATATTCTTCATTTTTATTGTTCTTTTAATAATTTACATTATTTTGACAATTATATTCAACAATTCAACTTTTTGAGACCCGATGTTAAGGTGACATACTACAGAAATCGTAAAAAACCGTTTGCTATACATTTAACTAAGAATGACAATATCTACTATTACGTAGACATTCCTGGCTTATTTAAAACCTTCGGTCAGCCGTACATTCTCAAAGAGTGGCGTTTGTTTATTGATGGCAGCAAAGTGAGCTTGAAGGCGGTATTACTTCATATAGGAAACAAAAAGCCATCGATTCCGATCGCACATGCAGTCAACAAAAGGAAACGTACGAAACAATGGCGAAGCTATTGACATGTATTAAATATGAACAACACGACTGGAAAATATGTTCTGATCTCAAAGTCGTTGGTATGCTTTGTGGTTTACAGAGTGGCTACAATGACACAAAGTACTGCTTATTTCTCTGCAAGTGGGATAGTCAAGCACGTGAACACCACTTTTACAAAAAGGACTGGCCAGAAAGAATTGAGTCGAAAGTTGGAGAGAGCAACGTTAAAAACGTTCCACTCGTCAAAAAGGAAAACATAATTCTCCCACCGCTGCACATCAAACTTGGACTTATGAAAAACTTTGTCAAGGCGTTAGACAAAGAAAGCGATTCACATATTTGAAAAAGATTTTTCCAAATCTTTCTGATGCCAAGATAAAAGAAGGTGTCTTCGTTGGACCGCAAATAAAAAAGGTGTTTAACGATCTTCAATTCGCAGAACTATTGTCACCAGTTGAGGCAGCGGCGTGAGATTCTTTTAGGACGACTGTTTCTAGCTTCCTCGGGAACAATAAAAGTGAATCTTACGAGAAAAAAGACAACGAGTTGCTCAAGAACTATAAAAAAATGGGAGTAAATATGTCTCTGAAAATTCACTTTCTGCACTCCCATTTGAATTTTTTCCGCAAAAAAAGTAAAAAATTGCCCCAGAAGCTAGCCAAACTTCAGGAAGTAAAAAACCGGAGATTTCGGGTTTTGAATACGAAAAAACCGGAGATTTCTGATATTGAATAAAAAAAAAAACCGGAGATTTAAAAAAAAAATTATTTTTCAATTGGCTTCGCCTTTTATTCATAAAATATTTTATAAAATAAAGTTAAAAAAAACTTAAATAAAAATCACATTGTTTACATATCTTTGTACTTCTTAGATATTTGTACTTAACTGGTTTAATAACATAAAATAAATTTTTTTTTTTTTAAATAAATAAATTATTTTCTAAAATTATATTTTTGATCTGATAATGCACTTAAAAGAAGTGGTTTTTGCTCTTCAAGCTTTATTAATTCTAAAAAGTCTATGCATTCCATATCAAAATTTATGCGGATGCATAATTCTGCTTTCACTAGTTCTGGCCTTTTACGACCCCTGTCGTTTCCCCAAACCGATTCCATTATTGAAAACACCCGCTCTATAAACGCATTGCTAACTGGTATGCTTAATGTTTTTGATACAACTTTTTTTAACTCATTCAAATGTGCGTTTTGAAAAACAAAAACCCACACATCTTCTACGGAAGTTTTTGTATTTCGTATATTCGCCAAAAAACTGTTCACAGTTGTTATTTCATCATATAGTTTATCTTCATCCAAATTTACGTTGAGTCTTTCCCCAATTAGCAATACGAAATCCAAATCTAGATTACGTTTTAAAATTTTTAAATACCCAAAAAGTTTCTTAGGGCTGCTTTCAAAATTATAATATTTTTGTATGTAGCAAATAGATCTTTCGTATACATTTAATGCCTGCGTTTCAAACTGAATTATTTTGTTTTTTTGTAAAATTTTTAAGGTGCATTTTTACCATTGCACCGAAAAATTTATCTTCGATTCTTTTTTCTAACTTTAATTTTAAATCTAGCATCACATCATGCAGCTCTGTAGCTGTAAGTTTAACTTTTTCTAAAATAAGAATTAGTTCACACATAACATTCAAAAAATGTGAAATAAAATATAAATATAAGTCTAATATTGTAGGTGATTGTAAATTGTTTCGATTATCACGTTCTTGACACTTAACAATATTAAAAATGAATGGATCGCATTCTTCTCCCTGATTTAAAAAATATTCTTTCAATGCCGGCCAACACAATAGTATTCTATCGACTGCAGCTTTCAAGCTTAGCCATCTTGTAGGGACATTTTTGATCATTTGTGAAAACTCTAAATTAAAAAAATTACAACAAGCTTTAAGCTCTCTTACATTGACAGCACTTGAACTAAATTCCGCGTATATTTTATTTACAAGTGTTGCTACATCAATATCTAATTTTGCGCAAGCGAATTTGGCCGCTTTGTGAATCACATGCGCATTACAGTTGGCTTTTACAATATGCTTATTTACTTCTAAAAATTTTTGGTATACCGAATTCCTTACTCCTTAAGTGACATTAGCGTTGTCGGCCGAAAAAGCTGCTATATTGTCAAGTGATAATCCCATATCGCCAAGACGTTGAACTATTTGGTCGAAAATAGTCTGTGATGATTCGTATTCATCAGTATAGAAATCAATCAACTTATTTTTAATACCCTCATTTTCAATGAGATAAGTAACAAGAACAGGAATAGCTTTATGAATCCTCGATTCGAAGCATCAGATGCAATAGAAAAATATATCGTCATATCATCACGCTTTAAGTCTTTAAGCACAAATTCAATAGATTTCGGACCAAGTATATATTCCACAAAACCAGCGCTCTTTGTACGTCCGCAACGTATTGTTGATGACAACTCTTGGCCAGCAAAAATTTTACAATTCAATTTATTGCCGCAATCTGTGCTATTATAGCGAAGCTGGTGCCTGACTGCATGTTGGACCATTGCCAACTCCGCAACGACCGTATTTATTTCTGCACTTGAGTTTTGTTTTGGCATGAACGCTGTTATAAACGAATGCTGATTTTTTTCCTTTATTACATTCAAATGTTTGGAAGTTTTCGCATGTGCATCGATAGCCTTCTTACCGTCATGTCTAATTGTTAAAAGCGCGTTACATAGTTTGCATTTGGCGACAAACTCGCTTTCTTTTTGCAGCCAGTCCTTTTAACTTGTTTGGAGAAGCCATTTTTCGTTGAAATTTGAGAAGTATTTTTTCTTTTTGTTGCTTTGTTGCTCCATTTCGCACTAGCTAAAAAATACAAAAAAGATTACACAATGGTTTTAATTAAATTATTCCATTTTATAAGTTTAAACTTACGTTTTTTTACAGCTCAAACTAAAAAATGACTCCAACCAAGAAATATGTGAGCGCGGAAAGTTTTTAACGCACCACAACTTGTTGAAAATATAAGCGCATATGTCAAAGCGGAATGTTAACGACGCATATTTGTGCTTTGCTCGGTAAAAACTAAAACACAGGGTGATATGCATGAATAAATGTGTGATTTTCTTATGTATATTCAATTACATATTAACGAATACAAAATATGAATAATTTAAATTGTGTTAAACAAACTACTGACCAAGTCAGGAGAGCTTGCGACGCTTCCATGCTCCTAAGAAGAACAAGCAAACGACAGCGCAG
The DNA here is from genome assembly GCA_958299015.1 of Tetanocera ferruginea. Taxonomy (NCBI): domain Eukaryota; kingdom Metazoa; phylum Arthropoda; class Insecta; order Diptera; family Sciomyzidae; genus Tetanocera; species Tetanocera ferruginea. The sequence goes on along the minus strand of OY282640.1, from coordinate 94,151,582 downwards.
CCCAGTTTACTGGTGGTCCCCAGAAATCGCAGAAGCACGCAGAGAATGCATTTAAGCTAGAAGAAGATACAACCGCTCAAGAGGTACCGACAGATTCGAATTTCTTCGCAAATCCTTCCGTGTATCCAAAAAATCTTTGAAACATTTGTCAAACATTTGTCGAGCTTTTCAACGCCTGCCTAAGGGAGGGCATATTGCCAGCTCAGTGGAAGGCCCAGAGACAAGTGCTCATACCAAAAGGCAGTGCCTCCACGGAAGATCCCTCAAGCTACAGACCAATTTGTCTGCTTGATACATTAGGGAAAATATTTGAGCGACTGTTGTGCAACAGAATTGAAGACGCGATTCAAATAGCCGGAGGGCTATCCAATCGTCAGTTTGGGTTTCGGAAACTGCATTCAACGACAGATGCCATAAACTTTGTCACCACAACTGCGCAGGAAGCTACCGCAGGCACTCGATGGAAGAATGGTGTAAAACAATATTGCCTTGTTGCAACGCTTGATGTACGCAATGCGTTCAACTCAGCTGACTGGAGCAATATTTTGAAAGCTCTTAGGGAGTTAAGAGTACCAAGCTACCTCACGAAAGTTATTGCGATAATTTCCATGAGAGTGCTGCAATATTCAACCGATAGCGGCGCAAGGACGTTCAATGTCTCTGGTGGCGTACCACAGGGGTCTGTTCTAGGGCCCCTTCTGTGGAACGTCATGTATGATGGTGTTTTAAGGCCCAAAGTACCTACAGGTGACAAGATCGTCGGATTCGCGGATGATTTAGCGGTTGTTGTAACAGCTAAACATCTAGAAGAAGTAGAGGCCCTTAGTAGTGTTGCTATTAGCACTATTTACGACTGGCTAAAGTCAGCTGGGCTTAGTTTAGCGGAACATAAGACGGAGGCGGTGTTTATACGTAGCCGTAAAAAGTCCGAAATCGCAGTTATAAGCGTGCGTGGGAAGGAGGTACACTAAAAACCATTTATTAAGTACCTCGGTGTGCTAATCGACTCTCGACTCTGTTTCAATCAGCACCTAGAGTATGCTCATAGAAAAGCAGCCACTTCATGCCTGGCGCTAGCAAGAATGTTGCCAAACAAACGAGGACCAAAGCAAGCTCGCAGAACACTTCTTCTCAATGTCGTGCGTTCGATTTTGATGTACACATCAACGGTCTGGGCTGCAGCGATTAAGGTTAAGCCCTACCGACGAGGAGTAGAGTCGGTGTACAGACTATGCGCTTTTAGAGTGTGCTACGCTTTCAGAACAGTGTCTGAGGATGCAGCTCTGGTGCGTTTGCTCGTTCCATATCGACCTCTTGGTGGAAGAGGCCCAACCAGGAGCTGTAAGCGAGAGCGCATCCTCTCGTAAAAAACTGGCGTGAAAAAGAAATGTATCCCAGTGGCAGGCACGTTGGGATGGATCGGTGAAGGGACGCTGGACCCATCACCTCATCCCTAACTTTTCCGTGTGGTGTGGTAGAAGTCATGGTTTAGTGAATTTCTACCTCACCCAAATTCTGAGCGGGCACGGTTGCCTTAGAGCATACCTGTATAAATTCAAGCATGCAATTGACCCCTATTGCACTCATTGCCCTGGAAGCATAGTAGAAGACACTGCACACGTCCTCTTCGAGTGCCCTAGGTTCAACGAAGCAAGAACTGATGCTTCGGTCCGCCTGGGCGAAGTGGTGACACCAATCTTGGTGAACCTCATGTTGAGAAGCGAAACCAACTGGTCAGTGGTTAGCCCTTTGTCCAAACGCATAATCGACGAACTTCGAAGAGTCGAGCGTTTGCAAAATAGTTCAGCATGAGCTAGGAAACTGTATTCGATGTTTAGGGTTCTCCCCGACCCAGAGTCGACATCATGTTAAGGAGAAAATTTAGGCTCTTAACTTGACAGTCATACAACAGACAAAATTAATCCTTCAGTTTTCAGCTTAGTTCTGTTCCCCCATCCCGCGAAGTAATGCCTTATAGCGGTTCCACAGGATTCATACTGGGTCGAAGATTCAATGCGGAGGTTAAGGTTTAGTGCGAAGGGGGAACCTATTGAAGGTTCCCCCTTTGCAAATAAAATAAAAAATAAAAATCCAATCGAGGACCTCAATTTACGTCCACAACATTAAGAAACTTCGTTCAGAATCTAGGAAGCAAACGTATTACCACTTCTGCTTATCATCCACAAGCTAATGGGATTGTAGAACGATTTCACCGCCAGCTAAAGACTTCTCTAATAGCGAGTAACAACCAGAAAAATTGGGTCGCAGAGCTACCACTAGTTCTTCTAGGACTAAGGTCCACGGACAAAGAAGATTTTAAGGCTTCACCAGCTGAAATGGTTTTTGGTCAAACACTCAGACTACCTCAACAAATAGTAATACACAGCAGTCAGAACTTTAATTCGTCGGACACCTTATTCAAACTTAAAGAGGCCGTAGAAGATCAAAAGTCAAACAACACTTTTTAATTTTTATTCAAAAATAATAAATATCTAATTTTACTTTTGTAGCTTCGACACAAGCCTCAATATATAGGTTTCAATATTAGGTTTGTTTGGGAGGTGGGCGTGTTCGTGGATGGATGTCGCCCATTTTTCTAACACACCTGAATTTTGTCATAGACTACACAACTACCGAATTAAAATTTTTGTAGCTTAAATATTTGCTTCTATATGGAGTTTTCATTATTGGGGTTGCATTTTCGAACTTTATCTTAGCTTTTTTTAAAAAACCTTAATTATCGAATTTCAGCACGATAGCTTCAAAATTACGGCTGTAATCGTGTCCACAGACAGACAGACGGACATGGCTAAATCAACTCAGGTCGTAATGCTGATCAAGAATATATTTTCTTTTCTATGCCTACCACGCCTCCTTATGGGCGTTACACATGTCGCATAGTGGAGTATACAGAAGAATTTGGTTAGACAAAATTATTTTATGGTTTTTAACTATAGGGAATTCAAAAACAAGCAAAAAATGTAAGGCAAGTCAGGGTTTATATAGACCCCTTGGGCAGCTATGAGTTAATTTGTAAGTTATAGAAGGTTGTTTGACTTAAAATTCTCTTGCAACGAAAGTTTTTGATGCAGAACATTCTTCAAAGACATTTTAGAAAGGTATTTTTGTGGACTTTCCAACGATATACATTACTTGTAGAAATTTAAGTGATATATATAATTTTTTTTGTGATCAAATAAGGAAATTTTGGAAAAAATTCACAATTTTTGAGTTTAAAGCAGCGATGGGCACACACATACTATCACATTCTTTGATTGTGTATAAAGCAGAGAAAAACGAAGATCAATTTTACGTATTTTCTCGCTATATTTTAAAAAATTGCGCAAAAAGTTGTTATTTAAACAAATGCTGAAAAGCAACAGACTTAATTTGCTGCCAAAATAAAAACAAAGCAACAGCCGATTTCACACGATCGTAAGCCACACGAAGTAGCTTACACTGTTCATGTGTCGGGATTGGAAGCAAAATGGGATAGGAAATTTAATTTGTGCCCTTCTCTGGTTTAAAGTCATTTTTGTCAAAAAAATACTGTGTGAGCCTATATTTTTTATTTAAAATTATAATTCCGTATTAGTTAAAGAATACAACTAACTACAAAACGCAGCATACGATAAAAATATTTTTTCTAATTTAGGGTTTCAACAGCTTGCAGAAAAATAGAAGCACAAATCGGATTGCGTCATTTATATGGGAGGTTTTTGTCAGATTTTTATCGTTTTTAACATTGACTTTAAAGAAAAAAATGGAAGCGTCAAGTTTCAAGTCGATAACTTAAAAACTATGGGATTTATAACTGTTTTGCCATGTTGATGACGCCACTTTATATAGGAGGGAGGCGCAGTTCTTATCCCATTTTTTTCAGTTTTAAACCGAACATTAAAATAGAAGAGATAAACTTATCTACCAAGTTTCATGGCGATATCATAAAAACTTTGGGTTTTATGAAGGTTTTACCAGTTTTTTTGGTTTCAAACGGTTTTTTAAAAAATTCAGCACTTTTCGGAACGAAGCGGACAAGGACTTTATATTTTTTTAGATGTAAACACCGGTTGTGTTAAGTTTATGAAGAAGAATGCACAGCCACGGGCAGCCCTATATAACAAACCCTTCGGATATCCAAAAATTAAAAAAAAAATCCTCAATAAACCCATTTTTTAAATAAAATTTATAATTTTAAATAAATGCAATACCATCCAAACCACTTTACATTTATTTTTACACATCTGCTTCAGTACAATCCTTTTATATTTACTTCTTCGAAAATTTGGGAAACAAATATGAATTTTTAATTATAACAGCTAGCAACCCAAAGAAAAGTTCAACTAAAAATGACAAAGTTCAGAGAGCTTAAAAGAAATGTTTGAGCAAGGCAAGGTAAAAAATATTCATTGTCCGTTATTCTTTCACTATTTAACAAATTAACAATATACATATTTTTTTTAAAAATCGGTGTTTGACAAAATTGAAAATTGTCCAGCTAAATCGAAGAAATAATCCATAGTGCGTCGTGACAAAATTAATATACCCCTTACGCAGTACGCGTGGGGGTATAAAAATGGCATGAAAAAATGCAAAAAACTCTAAATTTTTTGCGTTTTAAATAAAATTTTCAGGAACTGATTTTTAGGCATTATCGAAGCTTTTTCTCAAATACTTTCCTAAAAATCAAATTTTCGTTCTTTTTCTGGTCACTCTAGTGTTCATACAGCCCACTTCTACGGACCTATTGATATTGTATTGTACTAAGGACTCTCTTCCCGCCAAAACCAATTTTTCGCCTCACCATGCAGACGTGTAAGCACTGGTGAGGTGGTGACAATTCTCAAATCAGAGAAGAGTGAAAAGGAACCAGTGTCAGATGGTATTCCTAACCGTGCGTTAAAACTCGCCATCTAAGAGCAACCCCAAGCATTTGTCCAGCTCTACAACGCCTGCCTAAGGGAGGGCATATTAACAGCTCAGTGGAAGGCCATTAGACTGGTTCACATACCAAAAGGCAATGCCTCCACGGCAGATCCCCTCAGTTATAGACCAATTTGTGTGCTTGACACATTAGGGAAAATCTTTGAGCGACTATTGTGAAACCGGATAGAAGATACGATCCAAATAACGGGAGGGCTATCCGATCGCCAGTTTAGCTTTCGAAAACTCTACTCAACGACGGATGCCATAAACATTGCCATCACTAATGAGCAAGAAGCTATGAGGAAGGGTGCAAAACAATATTGCCTTGTAACACTAGCAACGCCTGGTGTACGCAATGCGTTCAACTCTGCTAACTGGTGCAAGATTTTTTAAGCTCTTAGGGATTTACCTCACGAAAGTTATTGCAAGTTATTTCGATGAGAGAGTGCTGCAATATTAGACCGATAGCGGTAAAATGTAATTGATGGTGTTCTAAGGGTTGCGATACCAGATCGAAGATTTCAAATTTGAAATTTCCAGAAGATTTCAAGATCGTCGGATTTGCGGATGATTTATTGGTCGTGGTAACATCAAAACATCTGGAAGAAGTGCAGGTCCTGAGAAGTGCTGGAGTAAGCACTATATACGACTGGCTTAAGTAAGCTGGACTTAGTTAAGCTGAACGTGTGCGGGACATAGGTACCAGGGATGGCATTTTACGCACAATTGTGCTTTTTTCGGCACTTTCGAGACTAGACGGCACTTTAAGCACGTGCTTTTTCATTTCGGCACAATTTGAAAATCCCAAAATTGAAAAAAGTTTGAAAAAAGAAAATTGAAATTGCCCCAAAATTGTTATCAACGGTGATATTTGCCACAATTTAAGTCTTGCGCCTGAAGCAGCAGCTGCAACAATTCCAAAAGCCGTCGAGAGGCTTATAATAAACATTAATAAACATTTCATAGCATTAGTAGAAAAGAAGTCTTCAGCGAGCTTCAAGCAGATTTTGGCTTCCAGCTGCACCAAATTTTGAGATTAGCTCCAACCAGGGTTACCACAGCCTAAAATTATATTTTACCAAAATTTCCAAAAAAATATCACAGTTAAGGAAAAAATTTCACATCCAAAACAACAATGTATCAAATATGTGTGGTCGATCAAAGAAACGAAATATTTTTAGTTTTTTAACATTTCTTTCCTTCAATTTTTTATAACAAAAGTTTGATGACTCCTCTAGATTTAGATTTCTCACTACAGATCAGTAAAAACTGTTTGATGAGGACATTTTTCTCCTTTTATCTCCTCTTACTTGATATTGATCTTTTTTTTTTGAAGCTGATCTAAGTTACGCTCTCTGCTCTTTTCTACGCTTATATTTTTTGTGGTGTAAGTTAGAGTAACAAATATATAAATCAAGTGATTTGGTTCTTGATGAAAAATTCGAAAGTTTAAAAAATGGAAAAGGCATTAAATAGGTTTTTTGCTTATCAATTTCAACAGTTTAATGAATACTAGTAATTTTTTCAGGCTTTTTCCGTAATTCTTTTGCTTTTGGCACTGAAAATTGATCATCGAACACATCTTATATTGTTTTATACCAGTATTCATGTATTCAGGATCCAACTATTTCGAAACATGTAGGAAATATCGTGTTAAACCAAGAAATTTCCTGTGATTTTTCTTAACAGTGTTTGGAACTTAAAATTCAACTTCTGAAAGTGCTTCATTATTGTTGCGACGATATTGAAGAAAACGAGTAATATTAAGTACTTAAAATATGAGTTTTGACTGTCTTCTGTACTACCCCGTTTTTATATTTTAAATACCCGGTTTTAGTGTCACTGTCTGAAAAATCTGAATCTTGTTTTTCTGCAGGACTCGTAACCGCGATTCTTACCCTTAAACCATAAAATGTTATTAAATTATTTAGTATAACAATAATCACAATAATCACATGAAATTAGAAAATGAAATTTAAATTCACATTTTCACATCGAAAAAAAAAATTACCAGTTTTGGTAAATTTTTCACATTCTGGCAACGCTGGCTTCAACGCGATGGCTCTCCCGACAGGTTTTATAATCCATTTATAAAATATGGATTGAAATTCACAGTTTTTTGTATCATTTAGGATGAAGTCGATAGAATTTTGGAGCAGTGAACTGCGCTTGACTATTTTTTGGACTAACAGATTTTATTAACGAATTTTATTACAATTAATACAAAATTGTAGCATGCGCCAACATGTTTTTTTCTGTTGTTCTGCAACGCTAACATTCGCTACATAAGGTAAGGTTTTTTGATCACGATCAAAAAGCACAACGAAGCAAATAATGTTTTTTGTTCAAACAGCGCAACCTCTTCCATTTTATTCCGCTCTCTTTCTTCTGCGTGGTTGTGATTGTGCTTGTGTTTGAGTAGAAGAGCTGAATTCGCATAAAGCCGAATAAAGATTGCGCTCTCTCGAACCGAACAAAAAAGAACCGTTCGTAAAAGTTTTTTTCCATTCTCTGCTTGCTAGACGTACTGATTTAAGCGTTACATGTACTGATTTTTAAAACAAAGCACTCAAATGTACTACTTTCTAAGAATTCAGAAATCAATACGCAAATTTACTGATTTTCTCACATTTTGTACTGATTTGTTCTGATTTTTAGAAATTTTATTGCATACGCATATTTTATAAGGATTTTATAGAAAAGTGTAAAAAAATGCATTTTAGAAATGTGAAAAAGCCCTAATGTTTTACGATGTTGGTACATGTCACTATGCAAATATGTTTTATGAAAAAACAAAGGTTTAAAATGAAAAAAATTTATTATGATTCCTTGTTAGGGGTGTAGACTACCCTATTCATGGGAAAACTTGATTTAAATAAGCCAATTATAGAAAAATAATTACTAGCTATACACTGGGCAATTAATTTTTTTAAACCATATCTTTACGGTCGCAGATTTTCAGTCGTAACAGACCACAGACCATTGGTATCTCTTTTTTCGCATTAAAATCCGTCGTCAAAGTTGATACGAATCAGGTTAGACCTATGCGACTATGTATTTGAAATCATATATAAAACAGGCAAAATAAATACCAACGTAGACGCATTGTCGCGCATAATTTTAAATAGCAACTCACTTAGAGCCATAATTCCACCTTGATTGGAACATGCAGAAAAGAAAATACTAGCCATAACAAGGAGTACATCGAAAAAAAACAGATCAAGATCAATTTAACCTTAGCTGTTCAATTTGATCTTATCGAAAATATCATTATTTTTCATATCATTTTGCTAATCAAACATTTCAAATTGATCTGACAACATATCTTACCCAAAATAATCTAAAAAATTGAAGTAATGATATGAAAAAATGTTAAAATAAACTGACTCTCATCTAGAAATTCGAAAATCTGACAACACAAAACGAAGAAGCAAAACTGTGGACAATCGTGGCCATCTTTGTTTATGCGCTCACTTGCTTTTGCTCTGAAAAATTGTCTATTTTAAGGGTGAGGTGAGGTGTGAAAAATTTCAGTAAAAATCAATGAATACAGAAATCTAAGGATTAATTCCAATCAAAGCAGTGTTTCTGATATATAAAAAGTTTTTAACAAAAAAAAAAAACCTACTTCAAAATCACTACAAAGTAAAAATAATTTTAAATTACTTTTACTATTTATTTCTTTGTCAAATTTGATAATTTATTTATATTCATTATTATATTGGCAATCTTATGATACCAATAATTCTGAATTTTTTTTTTTTATCATAAATATATTAATTTTTCATGATAATAAAAGCTTCTAGTCAGCGCTAATCATTGACATAAAATCATGACATTTTTGCTATCCCTACTCTTTTTAAGACTTTTTTATTTGTGAATATCCTGCTTAGGTGTATTAATTTGTAATCTCAATTTTTCTTAAAACTTAATTAAAATGCTTTATGTGTGTTACAGCTGCACAAAAAATCTGATTATATTAGCGCCGACTTCGAAGCTTTTATTATCATAAAAAATTAATATATTTATGATAAAAATAAAAAAATTCAGAATAATTGATATCATAAGATTTCCAATACAACAATGAATATAAATAAATTATCAAATTTGACCAAGAAATAAATAGTAAAAGTAATTTAAAATTATTTTTTACTTTGTAATGATTTTGAAGTAGGTTTTTTTTTTTGTTAAAAAGTTTTTATTTCTTTCTTTTTAGAGAAAATGATATATAAAAAAAAAGTGTATAAATTAATTAAACACCAATTATTTATGCTCATAATATGAAAAAAGCTTTTCTGTCGTTTCTTATTCTGTTCTTTGTCAGTATCTTAATCAGTTCCTACTCTTGTGTTTTTATCAGTCCAATTCCCAATTTCTCGGTAGTAATTTGTAATAATTGTGCCTACTTCTGTACTTTTTCAGTTAGTAGTGTCAGTATTCGATCAAGTGTTTTCTAATATTGCCACACCCCTTTGTCGAATGACGCCCACTTTATTGAAAATAACTTGTTATAAGTGTGCCTACCTCTGTACTAAATATCAGTGCTCTAGTGTCAATATTATTCAAACAACGCCCACTTAATTGAAATTAATTTTTTTATAATTGTGCCTACCTCTGTAGTAAACTTTAGTACTCTAGTGTCAATATTATTCGAGATACAGTGTGTTTCATATATTGCTACACCCCTTTATCAAACAACGTCCACTTTATTGAAATTAATAGTTTTATAACTGTGCCTACCCCTGTAGTTAACTTTAGTACTCTAGTGTCAATATCATTCGAGATACAGAGTTTTTCTAATATTGCCACACCTCTTTGTCGACTAACGCCCACTTAATTGACCATTATTTTTTATAATTGTACCTACCCTTGCATTTTTGCTGTGAATTTTATTGATTCTAGTACTCTAGTGTCAATATTAACTGCGATACAGTGTTTTTCTTATAGTGGCACGCCCCTTTATCGAATACCACCCACATTACTTGCAGTTATTTGTTCTATTTGTGCCTACCTTTTTACTAAATTTTAGTATCGTAGTGTCAATAGTAATCGAGATACAGTGCTTTTTTTAATATTGCCACTCCCCTTCTCAAATAACGCCCATTTTTTGTTACAAAACTTTGTAGTAATTTTTCCTACTGTAGTAATAAACTTCTGTACCCTAGTATCAATATTATTAGAGACACAGTAAATTTCTTATATTGCCACGCCCCTTTGTCGAATAACGCCCACTTTTTTGATAGTAAATTTCAATAATTGTGCCAACCTCTGTACTTAATTTCAGTACTCTAGTGTCAATTTTCTTCGAGATACAGAGTTTTTACAATATTGCCACACCCTTTTTTAGAAAACTGCCCACTTAGTGATCGTCATTTTTAATATTTATGCTTGCTCTTGTAGTTTTACTGCGAATTTTATTACCCTAGTTTGGTGCACAATAATTTTGCGTGTGCAACTTCTTTATATTCACTGATTTATTTTCGTTACGATTAAACTTATTTTATTTTTTTATAAATTTTTATTAATTAATATTTGATACAATTATAATTAATTATGTATGATCATCAAGAAGAAAAAAATTGAAGTGAAGTAAATTATTTTTTTTTTTGAGTCTTAAAAATTTGAATACATAAAATATTTTTTAAAAACAAAGTCAAACAAAATTAAAGTATTTAATTAAAAGTTGCATGTTACTTTGTACACTACAAATACTCCCCCTCCAATTGAACATTTATATAATGTTAAAAGTCACTTTCTTTTGAGTGGCTTTATTTAACCGTTTCGGGACGAGAACTTTTGTGGCCATCAATCTTAAAAAAGAGTTTAGATATAGTCTCCTAATGTTGTTTTAAGAAAAGTAATTTCATAATATATTTTTAGGACGTTCCGAAAAGGAGATATCGTCCTGGGACAAAAACATCCCAAACACACCTGAAAAGCAAAATTTGAATAATAAAATCAGAATATATATTACTTTATTTCAATTTATTTTATTCTTTTATAATATTTATTGTAGCATAAAATTATTTTAATTAGTTTCTATGGCAAGGTGTGAAACATTTTTTACAAAACGCCAAGTTGCAGGCAATGCAAAGCTGATTTGTGCGACTTTCTTTTCCGTTTTTAGTACAATTTACGCACCGTTGACGCTTGTTTGTTCGTGTTGGTAAATGGTCCCCCAGATTTTGTTTGATACGTTTTTTCATAGTGCTGAGGGGTCCTGTTCGAACTTTGCGTCGTATTTTCGCTTGCTTGCTTCCTTCGTCAATGAGAGATTCGGAAAGCTCCACTAAAAATCCCAAAAATGGTTCTCTTTTTTGCCGTGGATGATTTGTTTCCGCATGGATTATCCACGAATTGACAGCGCATGTCATCATAAGCCGAAAGAAAACTTTTCGCCACCATTTCGTTGACTTCCGGTCAAGTTCATACAACGTACTCATTTTGTCCGCCAAATCTACGCCACCCATTAGATTTCTGTACGTTTTTACAATATCCGGACATGTTATATCTATTTTTTTGCCATCCTTCTGTTTTCTTGTAACAGTGTCCACTGAAGCTTTATGGCAGTTGCTAAGCAGCATCCTCGAGGTATTCCTCCGTGGCTAACGGTGCGATCTTCACTAACTGTAAATCGTGGTGTGAATGTTGGTAGGGAGTTTGACCAAATTATAACATTGTTTGGCCAATCAGAAACAATTTCTTCATCCAGACGTTCCACTTCAAATATTTCTTCGTCAGAGTCATCGGAAATATCATTTGCAGTTTCATTCGCATCAACAATTTCCATTCCTTCATTACTATGATCCGTGTCTTCTTTCTCTTCTAAAGCACTACTGCCTTTCTGACTGGGACTATAAGAAGAATCACTAGCAGCAAATGGATCATACTCATCATTGCTTGAATTATTAAGAAAATCCTCAATTTCTGGAGTCGCCAGTTTACGTTTTCCGTCCATATCTTTCTAAGAAAAATAATGTGAATGAGTACGGTTGGGATGTTAACGTCCCACAAATAAACAGTTTTGGGATGATTTTATCCCACGAAACTTACCTTAGCCGCAAATTCAGAAAAATATCTTTTTATTGGTTTTCGATTATATTTTCTATGAAATAACAACTGTTTGAGTAAAACTTTACTAAATGACACTTTTTTCCACAATTAAAACACTTGTTTTTTGAGCTTTTGTCGATGGTCTTATTAGTAACTCAAACCGCTCGAACTGATTTATGACTTTTGACATAAGCTTGATGTGTTATATTGACAGCTATATTACATTTTTTGTAGAGAAGAATATAAATAATGATTTGGGACGGTTTTCAACCAAATCGTGTGAGAATTTTCAGAGATATGATTTTTCAAATTTTTCTGGGATAAAAACATCCCTGTCGTCCCGAAACGGTTAAATCTGTTGTGTTGTGTATTTGTGATTGGTCATTAGTGTATGCTGATTTTAGATGATCAATTGAGATAGATTTTATTGTGTTACCATATTTAATTTGAAATGTTTTATCATGTCTAGAAATAACTTTAAAAGGTCCATCAAATGGTTGTTGAAGTCCAGATGAACGATTGATTTTTACAAAAACATATTCACAAGTACTAAGCGATTTTGGAACGTAACTATAATCTTTATTATGATGAACAATTTTCGAACGAACATGTGAAAAATGTTCTCTTAACTTTTGAAGAGTAACATCTGTGTTTATCGTATCATTACTTTGAACAACCAATTCTCCTGGTAACTTCAAGGTTTGACCGTAAACCAATTCTGCGGAAGAACACTTTAAATCTTCCTTGATTGCGGTTCTTAGACCAAGAAGAATCCAAGGCAAGAGTTCTGGCCAATGAACTGAATCGTTCATTGATATATAATTATATAATTAGATATAATTGATGTCTTAAGTTGTCGATGAAAGCGTTCTACCATTCCATTTGATTGTGGATGGTATGGTGAGGTGTGAATTTTATGTGCACCCAGTAAATTTGTTAATTCTCTAAATAACTTTGATGTGAATTGCGTGCCTTGGTCCATAGTAATTTTGAGTGGAACACCAAAACGTGGAACATAATTTTTTACGAAAGTATTAGCTACAGTCTCTGCCAAAGTATTTTTAAGAGGGTATACTTCTGGCCAACGTGTATGTCTATCGACAATCGTTAACATATATCGAAAATCATTTGAAACGGGTAGTGGTCCCACCAGATCCATATGGATGTGCTCAAACCTACCTGGTAGAATTTAAATTTTTTGGATAGGTGTTTTCGTGTATATATTGATTTTAGATTTTTGAAGTTGCACACGCAAAATTATTGTGCACCAAAAATTGGCGATCCTGCCAGGAGCAACAAAGTTGCATGTTACTTTGTACACTACACCTAGTGTCAATATTTACTGAGATACAGTGTTTTTCTTATAGAGACACGCCCCTTTGCTGAATATCGCCCACTTTCATAGACGGGCACCTCCGCGTTGATAGTCTCTATGTGTTGACAAAAAATTACGGCAATCGGGCAAGTACTTTAGGAGTAATCGATGTACATACATTACAAAAAAAAAAAAAAAAAAAAAAAAAACAGAGAAACCAATTGTTGTATCCCACAACATTGCATGTACACTTTGTACACCCGACCTCACACCAATTCCAAAGAACCAACTCAATAAATATTACTACCAGATGTCGATACCAAAAATGCAGCGATCTGCATTTCGACACAAATAATAAGCAAAAATATAATACTACGAACGACAACAACCCAATTTGAGTACAGCGACTCAAATTGCCGGAGTTACGAACCCCTCCAACGCCTACGCTACTGCAACACCACAGGAACCGCCAAGAACGACACCGACAACATAAGTTGCCAGAAGTATTTTAAGTAGGTCACATATATGCATTAATATCACTTTGTATATTTTTTATTATTTGACATTAAGAATTCTCAGAATCATTTCCCAATAATTAAATATTGATTTACTTTGTATTCAATTAATTTATTATTTCACAACAATGTTTTGCTCAACAACTTAAGACTTTTTTGCTTACAATAACTTTTATACATTGTGTCACTTTATTACTTTTCTTTTTGTTCACTTTGGTATACATATTTTAAATATCGATGCTTAGCTGATTTCGATCAGAATCTTGGTTTGACAGAATAAATTATAACGTAAAAGGAAACGGTTGTGTTTTTAATTCTCGTTGAAAGTTACATTAACAAAAAGTATAAAATCACTATTGGAATAAATAATGTTTGAATGAAACTCAGTTGGAATAAACTTCATCTTCCTGCGATTTTGACATCAGAGCATACCTTATTACCAGCCAAGGAGCAGTAGACAACATACATATTCGAAAGCTTCGTTCCATCATACATAAGTGGCGCAGTCGGTACCCCGTTTGATTGTCTGTGATATTTGAAAAAGTGAAAAATTGTTTAGCGGTGGCATACAACTAAATAATTTCTAACATCACTAAAGGCGTTTTTGTGTAGCGGTGGCATACAACTTCACAGAACTAAAGTTGAAGGAATATCAATTTTAGAGCCGGAATCCAGACAAGTGGTTTTCGAACCTTAATAAACGGAAGAAATTAACTCCAGATGGAACTTCTTCTTGTTCTAACTTTTGGGCTGACGTAAGTAAATATTGAAATCTTTTGCTCAAAAAAAAAAAAAAAAATTATTATTCAAGAATTAGAAATAATAAAAGGTTATATGGAAAATTATAACAACACTCATTCAGAACTTTATTCTTTTGGTGAAAAAGCAGAAATAAATAGAGAATTCGCGAACCTAATAAGTGAAATAAAAAAAGAATCAAAAAATAAGTATCAATTTTATATGTTAAATCGTAGATGCATATACCTACGCATACGAATATAAAAAAAAAAAATCTTAGTACACACATATTGAAGTACAATCGTTATAAATTACTTAATAAACGGAAAAGTGCTATTGTTCCGCTATTCAAACTAATGAATAAATATTGAAGTGCAAATAGTCCACTTAATGAATAAAAACCAGAGAAAGTTCCAATTTCTTCCCTACTTCCGTAGACACCGTAGTTTAAGTTCAATTTCGGAAGAGTTAGTCAGTGAAAATTTTAATTTTGGCAATATGAGTACACCATTGAACCAGAATATAGGAGCAAGTAGTTCGAATATCGAATTAGGCCTACCAATTAATCAAAATCTCAGTGAAATGTTTAATAATCTAAGGATTCTTGACGTAATTAAGGATCTGCCCAAATTCGATGGGAATCCAAAATCGTTGCACGAATTCATTAACAATGTAGAAGAAATTTTACAACTTATACGCGGGACTGACGAAACACCATACGGACAAATTTTACTCAGGGCTATAAGGAACAAAATTGAAGGCCAGGCAAACGATATCTTAAACATGTATAGTAAGCCGGATCGAAATTTAGATATCGCCGGACACCAACCCAAAAGTTAGAGGGACTCTTAAAAACTATTTCTGCATCATTTTTTTTTTGGATCGGAGAAATCCCCATGGAGCGGTTTTGGTTCTCCTAAACCCTTTTTTTGGCCAAAAAATCGAGTTTTTTGCCTATAACTTTTTTTTTTCTTCAGAATGCATACCCAAGATAAGCACAAAAGTTAAGATTGTGATAGTACACAAATATTGGTTAAAAAAAATTTTGATATTTGTTGTCCTTACAAACTCTTTTGAGACCCTAAAAAGTCGATTTTTCATCATTTTCGAAAAGATGTTTCTCTTGAACACCTATAAAATACTTATTTTTCAAGCAATTCATATGCATTTATGCTTAGTGAAAAGATATTGAGCTCTTCTTTCCATTGATATATCTTATGGTGTAGTTTAGCCAAAACTAAGTGCCACAATTATATAAAACATGAGAAATTGATATTCGGAAGGATTCTTCAGCTTAATTATTATTCAATTGCCTTAATTACCGTTAGATTTTGACAAATCTTGGTATGTTTGAGTTTTTAGGTACGCTAAATCGAATTCTGACAACCATTTTTTAGAAAAGTATACGCCAGATGGCGCTCAAGTACAAAATGCATGAATTTCGAAAATATTTTTTTTTAACGCCTACAATATACGTATTTTTCATGGTACTCACTTTTGATAAAACCACTCCATACGTTATACCAATGGAAAGAATAGCTCAATACTTTACCAATAAGCTTAAATGCACATGAATACCATGAAAAATGTATATTTTATAGGTGTTTAAAAAAACACCTTTTCGAAAATGATGAAATATCGATTTTTTGGGGTCTAAAAAGAGTTTGTAAGGACAACAAATTTTAAAATTTTTTTTAACCAATATTTGTGTACTATCACAATCTTTACTTTTTTGCTTATCTTGGGTATGCATTCTGAAGAAAAAAAAAAGTTATAGGCAAAAAACTTGATTTTTTGGCCAAAAAAAGGGTTCAGGAGAACCAAAACCGCTCCATGGGGATTTCTCCGATCCCAAAAAAAATGATGCAGAAATAGTTTTAAGAGTCCCTCTAACTTTTGAGTCGGTGTCTGGATGATTTTTTTTTTCTCCATACAAAATCGATCCGGCTTAATGTATAGTACACTACTTAACTGGGACGAGATAAAAAATAACCTTATCTTGCACTATGCGGATAAACGTACCGAAACTTCTTTAATCAGAGACTTGCATGGATTAAGACAAAAAACCTCTGTTGAAGAGTTTTATGATCAGATCATAACTATGCAGTCTACTCTGAATAACAATTTACTCTTGAACGAAACTGACAGAAATGTCATAAAATCAAAGAAGGACATGTTCACAGAAATGTGTCTTAACTCGTTCATCGTTGGATTAAAAGAACCGTTGGGATCAAATATAAGGGCTATGCGACCAGACAGCCTTGCAACAGCATTGTCATGCTGTATTAAAGAGCAAAACATTTATTATCAGCAAACAGGTATTAATAATTACTACAACACACCAAGGTATGTGAGACAAACAAATAATCAAATTCATCCTTACTCTTACTATAAAACAAATAATATTCAGAGACAACCCACATTCAGCTCAGATTATAAAACTTATAGACAACCTGAGAACTTCAGAACTGCCTATCAAAATAACTTTCAAAATAAACAAGATCATATCAATAATAATTATAGCCGAGGTAGTTTCAATCATAATAATTACAGTCGAAGTAACACCAATAATAACAATTATAGTCGAGATAATTACAATAATAACAATAGTTCCAACAGAAATAATACCCCTTATAACCCATTTAACCAACCACAAGCTATTACTTACCCCAAACCGGAGCCAATGGATACCAGTTCAGGCTTAACTAGAAATACGTCTCGTACAAATTACACAATGAGAAGCACTAGGTCCAACTCCCAAGGACCAAAGGAAATTCATTACATGAATGAGGATCACGATAATAATAACGCAACAGAAGATCTATGCAATATCGATGATACCCTAAATTTTCAGACATGTGCCTCGAAAAACGTACGGGATATTTAGACATTAACAAACACGGTACTACACTACCCTTTATAAACATAAGTTCTCCTTTCGGTAGGGATCTCAGATTCTTAATTGATACAGGAGCATCGTCTTCTTTCATTAATCCTAAATTCATTGACTCAAAAAAGCAAATAGAATGTCCTCCAATCAACATAACAACAGTTCTTCAGAGTTATAAAATAAATAAAAAATAATTTTGCCATCATTCACAGAATTTTAAGAACATAGTAATTTCACCTTTTGGTTATTCAAATTCCACAACTACTTTGACGGTCTAATAGGTCTAGACATTTTGAAACAACTTAATGCAAAAATAGACCTGAAAAATCAAAAACTTATAACCGAACACACCGTTATTCCAATAAAATTAAAACCAAATCTTACATCCGGTAAGATAACGGTACCGGCAATGTCTAAAAGCTTGGTAAAACTTCCTGTAGACACGTGTAATGGCGATGTCTTTATTAAATCATTTGAAATAGCCCCAAAAATACATATATCCGAAGGTCTTTACGTAGCAGAAAATTGGTTTTGCACTATAGAATTATGTAACCAATCAAACGAAGATAATGAAATTATCTTAGAACAACCATTGAAAGTAGAAGCATATAATAAATAAGACTACATTGAACTTCATAATTTCAATCTCCAAACTCCTTCTAAAGAACATAATGTTCAAAATATTATTAGAACATCTCATCGCAACAGTGAAGAAAAAAAGGCAATAACTAACCTATGTGTTGAATTTCATGATATATTTTTTAAAGAAGGAAATAAATTAACATTTACTAATAAAATTAAACATAAAATCAGAACAGTAGACGAAATCCCCATACATACAAAATCGTATAGATACCCTTACATCCACAAACAGGAGGTTCAGAGCAGGGGCGCAACCAGGAATTTTTTTTGGGGGGGGTTTTATTAAATGTAGAATTTATATATAAAAACAATTTTACGTTATTACAGCGGCTGAGTTGTAGCGGTTAGTGCGTTCAATTTTTGCACTAATGGATCCTTGTTCAAACTTCAGTCAAGACCAGCACCATATTTTTGTTTTTTTCTTTTTTTTAATTAAAACGGTCACTGTCAGGACATTCTATCCTTATAGAAGGTGAACAGTAGTGGTAGCGGTCGTTTTAAAATTAACTGTGTTCAACGTTGCTTAGGATCTGTTCGGCCAAAATATTTTACAAGCACCAGTTGAAGGCCGTTTAATGGATTTTTTTTCTTGTTTGGCAGTTGTACGAAGGTTATAAGGCTTGAGCTAAAATATTTTCATTTTTACTCGGGTCCCAATAAGGTCAGCAAAAATTCAATATTTTTCTCCCCACACATTCAGAAAATAATACCTACCTTTCTCCGATAAAAAATTTCTCTATTTTCGTTAATTCAATTAGAACAAATTTTCAAATAAATATTTCTTCACTTATGGGAAATGGAAATATTTCAATGTCTCTAATAATGATAAGTATTTTTCTCGCACAAAAAATTCTCATTTATAGAGAAAAATTTAAGGAAAATGAAAAATTTTTACTAAATTTTGATAAAAAATTCATTGTCCGAAGTATTTTCTTCAATAAAATGAAATTTTTTTTCAAAAATAAGAATGTCTTATTCTCTAAAAACGATATATTTCTATATATTTCCCTTTTTCATGGAAGCCTTTATCATTTTTAGGGATTTTTTAGTACCACATTTAGAGAAAAGTATTCTCTGGAGAAAACTCTATAACATATTTGAGTGCAGAGAAAATTTTTCATCCATACATCACTTCGTTGTAAAAATACCCAATTGGATGGCACTAGCTTTAAAATTCGTCCTTTAGTGAGCACTAATTATGCTCAATTCTGAAAGTAAAAACCGCTTAATTTCTGACACTTGGGATGAAAAACAAAGATTCTGAATTTGAAAAAATCGTTTGGTATTACTTGTCCAATGCGCAAATGCTGACGAAATCGAAATAATATATTTTTAACGATAGGTCTTTCCTACACTTTTCCAAAATCGGTTAATATTTGCACAATTTTGAGGGATTTTCATGAAACTGATTTTGAAAATCCAATGGAAGATTATGAATAAGGTGTATAACTATATTTTGTCACTGGATGGGCGAACAGAAGAAAAATTAAACCAACATATTTTTACCCAATAAGCCATAATTCCTTAATATCGAATAATATTTAAAAATTTTGAGAAATTTTCTGAAACGGAATTTGGAAACAACGATGGAAAATTAGAAATTGTAAATTTTTTTTAAAACTTTCGGAATTATTTTTATAATGAATCTCATTACTTTTCTATAAACTTAATTCTTATAAGTTTGTGTTATCGATGCTTAAAAAATGACTTTAAAAAAGAACGAAAAATAACAATTTAACGGGAAATTTCTTTGATTTTTCAGTGGCGAGTGACTCAACCGATTTTCCTCAAATTTAGGCTTTTTTACTATGTCTTACTTTTGAATTAATTTGTTTCCAAATATTTCAAAAATTAATCATGTGTAGTAAGCCGGATCGAAATCGAAATTTGACTAGACACTGACTTAAAAGTTAGAGGGACTCTTAAAAACAATTTCTGTATAATTTTGTTTGGATCGGAGAAATCCCCATGGAGCGGTTTTGGTTCTTCTGAACGTCTTTTCTGCAGAAAACAAATTTTTTTGCATAAACTTTTTTCTTCAGAATGCATACCCAAGATAAGCAAAAAACTAAAGATTTTCATGGTACACTAAAAAAATTTTGGAAATGGGTACATATGAGTTTTTAGGTACGCAAATCGATTTCTTTTAACCAGTTTTTAGTTAAATGTGCGCTAGATAGCGCTCCAGTACAAAATTCATGGCTTTCGAATATTTATATTTTTTAACACTTATAAAAAACGCATTTTTCATAGTTCTCAGTTTTGATTAAACAACACCATACGATACACCAAAAGAAAGAAGAGCTCAATACTTTTCCAATAATCTTCAACGCATTTGACTATCAAGAAAAATAAATTTTTTATAGGTGTTTAAAAAAAATATTTTCTAGTTTTTAAGAGTAATTCTTACTTTTGAGTCGGTGTCCGGCTCACTTTATTTTCTCCATACAAAATCGATCCGGCTTAATGCGCAGTTTGAAGGAATAAAATATGACTAACTTAGCAGATTATGCATCAACCAGAATTGATTTGAAATATACATTTGGGGTTTTCACTCATTTCATAAAACGTGTGATTGCTTTTCATGTGACTCACTTTGATTGAATACTATTTTGCTTGGTACTACAATAATTTTTGGGGGGGGTTTAAACCCCGAAACCCCCCTTTGGTTGCGCTTATGGTTCAGAGACTAATCGAGGATATGCTCAATCAAGGAATCATACAACATAGCTACTCACCCTGGAGCTCACCGGTATGGGTAGTACCCAAGAAATCGGACTCCAGCGGCAAACAAAAATGGCGATTGGTTATCGATAATCGCCAACTAAATAAAAAAACTATATCTGATCCATACCCAATCCCAAATATAACTGACATTCAAGATAAACAAGAAAATGTTTATATTTCACAACTCTTGACCAACGTGTAATGGATTACGAATTAAAAGATCTTGTGGGTACGAACTGTTTAGTTTATCTAGATGATATCATCATATTCTCTACCTCCCTAGATGAACATATCTTGAACATAAAAGCAGTCTTCAAAAAACTAAGAGAATGCAATTTTAAAATTCAAACGGATAAGTCAGAATTTCTAAAAAAAAAGAAAAAGCATTTCTGGGACACATAGTCACAACTGACGGCATCAAGCCGAACCCAGAAAAAATTAGCGCTGTCAAAAATTTTCCAATTCCAAGAAATCAGAAAGAAATCAAAGGATTTTTAGGACTACTCGGTTACTACCGAAAGTTCATCAAAGACTTCGCTAATACGGTAAAACCCTTGACAGAGTGCCTTAAGAAGGGCAAGTCCATTAAATTAACCGAAAGATATGTCAAAACATTTGAACATTGTAAAAGCCTCTTAACTAATGATCCCTTACTTCAGTACCCCGACTTAACAAAATCATTTGTTGTAACAACAGATGCGAGCAACGTAGCTCTAGGGGCAGTTCTCTCCCAGGGACCTATAGGCAAAGATAAACCCATCTGCTATGCAAGCAGAACATTATCAGACTCAGAGATTAACTACTCCACCATCGAAAAAGAACTTTTAGCAATTATATGGGCTACAAAGTATTTCAGACCATACATTTACGTAAGACGGATTACGATAGTAACAGATCACAGACCATTAACTTGGCTAATGGGTTTGAAAGAACCCAATTCAAAATTAATAAGATGAAAATTAAAACTAGAGGAATACGACTATGACATCATATATAAAAAAGGTAAGATCAACACAAATGCTGATGCCCAAAGTCGCGTGAAAATAGATGAAATAAAAAATACTGACATTGAAATAAATATAAATGACACACAATCAATTGCAGCAACGCAAGGCTCAACAGTTCATTCATCTAACGAAAACCTTGACACTGGGATTCACATATCAGAATTGTCATTAAATGAATTTAACATCCAAATAATACTAGAAAAAGATCAAACCTCTTCCAACACTTTAGACATTATTTTTCGGAACAAACAAAGAAGAATCATTAAACAACCTTTGTTTGATGAAACATCAATAACAAATATTCTCAAAAAATTCCTTCCTCCATACAAACTCTCAGTACTCTGCACAGACGACGAATTTTTCAAAATAGTTCAATCCGTCTATTCTAAATATTTTGCTCACAGTAAAATTTTCGGAATTCTTAGATGTACTACCATTCTTCAAGATATAATAAATAACGACGAACAGGACCAAATAATCAAGGAATATCATGAAAATAGCAATCATAGAGGTATCACCGAAACTTTCCACAACCTTAAGAGAAAATACTATTTTCCCTTACTAAAATACAAGATAACCAAAATAATCAATAATTGTGATAAATGTCAAGTACTCAAGTACGATAGACACCCTCAGAAACCAAAATTCCAAAAAACAGAGACACCATTAAAACCCCTAGACATTGTCCACATTGACATCTACACCATCAACAACAAACAAATACTGACTATCATTGACAAGTTCTCGAAATTTACTTTAGCCTACACACTTACCGATAGAACTAGTCTCTCCGTATTAAAATCATTAAAAAACTTTATAAGCCACTATGGCATACCAAAGAAATTAGTTTACGACCAGGGATCAGAATTTTCAAGTTTAATATTTGGAGACTTCTGTAAACAATTCAACATCGAACAACACTGTACCTCCTTTCAACAAACAACAAGCAATGC
Organism: Tetanocera ferruginea; assembly: GCA_958299015.1. Lineage (NCBI taxonomy): Eukaryota > Metazoa > Arthropoda > Insecta > Diptera > Sciomyzidae > Tetanocera > Tetanocera ferruginea. The sequence continues at coordinate 94,128,816 of OY282640.1, read as the reverse complement.
ACCAGTCGAGAGATTGCACTCGACATTAACAGAAATCTACCGTTTCATACTTACAAAACGGAAAATAGAAAAACTTGATCTAGATCATGACGAAATGATAGAAGAAACCCTAATAACTTACAATAATTCAATACACTCTGCAACTAAACTCACACCCTTTAAGCTTTATCACGGTAGGACACTCAATTTTGAAAATAATATTAAATATAATAACGAACATGACTATTTACAGAAACTCAATGAATTTCAAGAAAAGTTAAACCCTATGATAAAAGAAAAAATGGAAAAAGAAAACGATAAAAGAATAGAAACTAAATTTTAATAGAGAAAACCCAGAAGTACTGAAGGAAAGCGATACAATCTATAGAAAAGGTAGTAGAAGAAACAAAATTGCACCCCGTTTTTCAAAGCACACGGTCAGAACCGATAACAATATCACTGTACAAACCACATGTAATAAAAAGATTCATAAAGCTAGAATAAAAAGAACAAAAAACAACCCTATAAATTTTTCTCTTTAATAATTTCAGAATATCCCTAATCACATCCCAACCCATCCAAATCCAGAACCTTAACAACAACCAGGGAATCCTTCCATACTACATGGGTCCAGCAAAATCTATAGTAACTCATAGAAATATTCTTCACATAATAGACTTAAATACATATGGAAACAATATATATAATATTTATAACACCATACAAAGCATCGAGAAACACACATATTCAGTAGACGGTATCGACATAACCAAACTAAAGTTAAATGAATTAGAAAGAAAATATAGGCTCTTATTACCAATAAAAAGGCAAAAACGAGGAATATTTAATGGTCTAGGAACAGTAATAAAAACAATTACAGGAAATATGGATGCAAATGATGCATATGCACTTAATAAACAGATAGAAAATATTAGAGAAGGTACAACAAACATTACTTCTGTTATTAATAATCATGCCATTTATAACCATAAACTATCAGAAAGAATTACAAATATTACAAAACACATAAATAAGGAGCAAGAAAAAATTGGAAATTTAATTAACAACAAGTAAAGAAAGTCAAAAGTCGGTCTAGGCCGACTATGAAATACCCTAAACCCACTTTTCAAAAACAAAAAAATATTTATTGTAAATGGGCGTGTCCGTGGGCGCATGAAGCCTATATTTTATATGCATTTAAATGTTAATGAAAAATTTACACATACCAAGTTTTAATCCTGTAGCTCACAGTTAATGCCTTTATTGTGCTTTGGCTATGGGAGGTGGGCGAGTTCATGGACGGATTACTCCCAAGTTTTGAACACACCTCAGTTTTGGCATAAAATACATACATACCAAATTTAATTTCTCTATGACAAACATAACCTTATTTATTGAATTTTAAACTTTTTGGGTTGTATGGGAGGTAGGCGTGCCCGTAGGCGGATGACGTCCATTTTTCAAAACCATCTTTGTCTTTTCATAAAAAAAATATGTGCTAAATTTTAGCTCTTTAGGTTAAACACAGGCTTATTTATTGCGTTTTCGATTTTTGGGTTGTATGGGAGGTGGGCGTGTCCGTGAGCGGATGACGTCCATTTTTCGAAGACATCTTTGTGTTAGTATAAAACACATTCATATCAAATTTTATTGTTGTAGGTTATTTATGCGCTGAGTTATGCAGTTTTCAATTTTTGCGTTGTATGGGAGGTAGGCGTGTCCATGGGCGGATGATGTCCATTTTTCAAAACCATCTTTGTTTTGTTATAAAAAACATATGTGCCAAATTAAAGCTCTTTAGGTTAAACAAAGTCTTATTTATTGCGTTTTCAATTTTTGGGTTGCATGGGAGGTGGGCGTGTCCGTGAGCGGATGGCGTCCATTTTTCGAAAACATCTTTGCGTTAACATAAAATACATACAAACTAAATTTTATTTTTGTAGGTTAATTATGAGCTGAGTTATGCAGTTTTCAATTTTTGCGTTGTATGGGAGGTAGGCGTGTCCGTGGGCGGATTCCAAAAATATTCAATAGTGCAGATCCTTGGGTTCATGTGACTATGTGTACCAAGTTTCATCCAATTATCTCTACTCCTTCTTCTTATCCTGTGTATACGGACAACACACAGACGGACGGACGGACGGACATGAATAGCTCGACTCACGAGGTGACGCTGATCAACAATATATATACTTTTCTATACCGGACTCGCTTCGTTCTATGCGTTACAAACGTTTGCACAAAGTTAATATACCCTGACCTTTCAGGTTTAGGGTATAAAAATGCTAATAAAATAAAAAACATTGAAGATATAATACAAGAACAACAATACCTTCATCAAGTCAATTACAATATTGATCTACTTACAAATCATTTAACAGAAATAGCGGAAACAGTTGCACTCGCCAAATTAAATATAATTTCTAAATCTATATTAAGCCTTTCGGAATTAGAAGAAATTTTTGAAATAACTAATAACGAAGCACTTAAAATTATATCGAAAGAACACTTATATGAAATAATAAAGCTACAAGCTTATTATAAATATCCAAATCCCAGTCCTTTCTACTGAATCCTACAAAACATTCCATCTCATAACACTTCCAATTAAGGAAACACTAGAAATAAATATTAAACCATATATCATATATAACGAGCAAAGGATCCAATATTTTTCCGAAATCTGTCCCAAAATCGAGAACAGATATACATATATGCGAACCGTCACTATATCAAGAAGAAACAGACCAATCACAATGCATCGGAAACCTGATGAACAACAGAGAGGCAAACTGTCCAATGAATGATGTCGGAAAACAACAAAACATCATACAAATAGAAAACAATAACATCCTTTTGATAAATATACCAGAAACGTTAATAAAATCCACTTGTGACAATATATCTTTCACAGCTAAGGGAACACAGTTGATCCGATTCAAGAATTGCAGCGTACAAATTAACGAAATTACTTATGATGACACAACAAACGAATACTGGGATAACACATATATAGTACCGCTTTATCATTCAAGTATCACCACAAATTTCACAAAAGACGTTCTATCTCTCGAAAAACTGAAACTTCAAAACACCCAACAAGAAAAGATGCTACTCGAAACCAACCACATAACGTTCAACAACCAAATGATAACATATACCACCATGATACTGATGTCCGTCTTCATCTTAACAACATTCATCATAGCTAAGAGGAAAAAGATCATCAGCTACATAGTACAAGATCCAGAGATCGCTTCACCCACATCGAAGTCTCTGTGGCCTTCGCTCTACCTTAGGGGGGGAGGAGTTACGAACCCCTCCAACGCCTACGCTGCTGCAACACCACAGAAACCGCCAAGAACGACACCGACAACATAAGTTGCCAGAAGTATTTTAAGTAGGTCACATATGTGCATTAATATCACTTTGTATATGTTTTATTATTTGACATTAAGAATTCTCAGAATCATTTCCCAATAATTAAATATTGATTTACTTTGTATTCAATTAATTTATTATTTCACAACAATGTTTTGCTCAACAACTTAAGACTTTTTTGCTTACAATAACTTTTATACATTGTGTCACTTTATTACTTTTCTTTTTGTTCACTTTGGTATACATATTTTAAATATCGATGCTTAGCTGATTTCGATCAGAATCTTGGTTTGACAGAATAAATTATAACGTAAAAGGAAACGGTTGTGTTTTTAATTCTCGTTGAAAGTTACATTAACAAAAAGTATAAAATCACTATTGGAATAAATAATGTTTGAATGAAACTCAGTTGGAATAAACTTCATCTTCCTGCGATTTTGACATCAGAGCATACCTTATTACCAGCCAAGGAGCAGTAGACAACATACATATTCGAAAGCTTCGTTCCATCATACATAAGTCCGGCGTTCAAGAAAAGAAAAACATACTGACCTAATTTAAGCGCATATGCTTAAATTACCAAAATAAACAAAACCAATGCTTTGTTTTTTTTGTCAAGTGGTTCCGACTTAAACGTCGGCGACAACAAAAACAAAGCAAGTGACTGTTTGTGCGCATCGGCATTGGCTTGCACGGTCAGCAAAGGCCGTTCGTTTACCTACCCTAGTTACTGCGCTGCTTGTTAGGTGCATTGCCTGCAACTGCGTAACATGCAAAGTGTGCGTGATCGCGTATCACTAAGGGGAAGTAGAACGATATGTAAATTTACATAATGATTTACATATCGTAAATAAAATCAACAAAACCAACCATTATTAAGTTTATTAACCATATTAACCATTATTAACCATAATCAACAAAATCAAACAAACGTCTTTTTCTATCCGTCCATGGTCACTCTTCTCCTCGTGAAAGCACGGAGACCATCGGACGTTAAACACAACATTGGTGGCAGCGGTGGGATACGCTACATCCCAAAAATCAACAAAAGGAAAAATCCTTTAATAACACAAGAAATAAATTCAATATTAAAAAAATAATAAAAAAATTTTTTTTTTAAAAAAAAAAAAAAAGCGTACCGAGGGTTCGACATCGGCTTTGAAAATTTTAAAAAGTGAAAATACAAAAAAAAGCGTTCCGAGGCTATAACAGCGGCAGTGAAAAAAACTGTGAATAAAAAGTGAAAAAAAGAAGCCCAGGATAACCAGCTCTAAGACGTGAAGTCTCCGGGCCCATCTGTAAACGAAGACCAGGATAACCAGCTATAGGGCTACTAAGAGCCTCCTGGCATCAACAAAACGAAGAAAAACATCAACAACAATCAGAAAAAAAAAATTCTCAACAAACGCCAAGCAGGAAAAACGACTGAGCCAACATCAACCAACAACACAAGAACACATCAACAACACCAAGAACGCATCAACAACACCAGGAACAAAAGGAAGAATTGATACAATAATAGTAAGCAAAGAAAAAACAAAAAAATAATTAATAAATAATTATATACATATATATATATTCACATATTTTAATAAAATTTAAGTAGACTATACAATTGAAAGTTTTTGCGAAAAGAAAAAAAAAACAATATATTTTTATAATTTTCTGCTCTGATAAAAAAAAAATATTTTCAAAATTTCTACTCGTCAACACGCGACTAAGGTAGTACAGAACTTTGCATCTCTACCATTTTTCGAAAAGTCTTTACGCGGATTCTGATCCTGAGTACTTAAATATGGATCTCAAGTTTTCGTTGAACGACATTTATAATATCGTACCGGTTTTTAACGGCAATCCAACCGAATTAAATAAATTCATTGCATGCGGTAATATACTTTTTTCTGCTGCTAAGACCGACGCAGAACATAAATTCATTCTAGAGGTTATAAAAACACGGCTAGAAGGCTCAGCTTTTGAGCTCATCCAATTTAAATCTTTTACCAAATGGAATGATTTGGTACAAGATTTGGAGAATGAGTTCAAAGAAGTAAAAACGCGAGCCTCTGCTCAAAATGAACTTATGACAGCTACACTGAGAAAAAAAACATACTTTAAAATTAAACAAAAAATTTTAAAATAGAAATTTAACGCCTTTGCGTTTCTACAAAACAAAATTTAAGACAAGTGTGTTTAATTTTCAACTACCTATGAACTCCTTTCTTTTGTTTAATTTTCTCTTATTGTTTCTTTGAAAAAAAAAAACAAAAATTTGAATACAATGTCAGTTTTTGAATTTTTTGAATTTGTTTGAAAAATATCCAACAAATCATAAAATAAAAAGTAAAATTATGTATAAAAATATTTCAAATGCAAACTCAATCGAATTTAGTTAACATTTGGTATTCGGAGGGGCCTGGGATAGCTGATTGTGAATCTGATGCTAAAAACTCGGAAAAGCAAAAAAATGGCATCGAAAAAATATGCATCAAAATATTTGTTTTAAATTTTAAAATTTTTGTTTTAAATTTGTTTTTCATAACAAAAACATAATTTTAAAAACAAAAACGTTTGTTTTGAATTTTACTTTAAAAACAGTTGTGTTTAATTTTAATGAATTTGTTTCAAGCTCTATTTCAAAAACAGATTCGTTAGATATGAACACAATTTCTTTTAATTTTAACACATTTTTCCCTCAGTGTAGACAAAATTTGAGGGAAACTGTTAAGGAGTTCGGTGAACGAATTGGAAAATTACTGCATTCACTTAATTCAGCTACATTTTCTAGCACTAGCGAAATTTTGGTTCGCACATATTTAAAACGCGAGAACGATCACTTGGCAATACGGGTATTCGAGGATGATTTGCGGAATCATAATTTAAGATTAATTCTTAAAGCTCACAATGAGCGGGACTTGAAGAAAGCCATCATGTATGCCGAGGAGCATTCAGTACGGGTGGAAAAAAATTCGCAATACCAAACCACACCTTTTAAACCCACATGCCAATATTGTAAAAAGTCAGGGCACACTGAAAATACGTGCTATCGCAAAAATAATCATGTCTTCTCTAATTACAATAGCCAAAATTCCTATCAAAACAAACATCCTAATATAAAAAAAGAAGTACAATCTATATTTTGTTCATATTGCAAACGGTCGAATCACACGTACAAAGAGTGCAGATTGCGGCCAAGGCAAGAATATAAAGAACACCAAAATCACAGAATTTTAGAAAATAATAAGACTTTTAGACAATATCCAAATCCGTTTAGAGAAAACAACCAATTCAGAGGTCAATACAATCCTCGCAATCAAACTCACCACGTAAATTATGCATCGGGAAACGTAATAGCACGGGAAGAAATCAGCGGCGCTTCTCCCCGGATGCAAATAAAAGCCGATGTGCACCAAGCACAACATTAACATATTCAAATATAATACCTTTTTGCGAAGGATATGATGAGCCAGTGCTTCGTATTAAACTCGAACCTTCAGACAAAAATATTACTTCACTTTTAGTTGACACAGGCGCACAAATTAGTCTTTTAAAAAACACAGAACAAAATTACAGAATTAACAAACAAAGTAAGCACACAGTTACAACCATTTCAGGCAATTCAATGCAAACATTAGGTAAACAGATAAAAACAATAAATGTTCCATATAATGACCAGATGATAACACTGAGTCACAATTTTCATATTCTAAATAAAAATATTAATTTATCCTATGATGGAATTTTAGGAAGCGATTTTCTCACAAAATTTAACTGTAAAATAGATTTCAAGAATAAACAACTGGAAATACCAGTAGACTGCTCAAACGCAGCTGTGAGCAAAAATAAAATTTTAAAATCACATATTGTAGATATTTGTAAAAACACAGAAAAGAGAAACAATGTGTTGCCTACGGGTAACAAAGGAAATTGTGAAAATAGGAATGAAGAGCAGGAGTATGCGCCGAATGGCATAAGTCATATTGAGAATCTTCAACCTAATGTCTACGGGCCGCAATCCACCACATTTTCACCTCAAAGTAGAAACAAAATCATTAAAAATAATGTGAAGGCAAAAAAAGAGGACACTAAGGCATTATTCTTGGATAATGAAAGGAATTGTAAAAACAGGATTGAGTCAACTCAACCTGATGTCTACGGGCTGCAATCCATTACCTTACAACCTCGTTGCAAACAACTTGTAGAGATCCCTTTTGCTTATTCAAAAGACGCAGTGATCCACAAGAAACAAATAAATCCAGGAGTATATTTGGCGGAAACCCTGGTACGCCCAATTAAAAAGAAAGTTAAAGTTCTTTTTATGAACACAACAGAAGATATACAAGAAATACATTTAAATAAAATTCAATATGAGTGGGAAAAGATAGAAAATTTCAATGAAATCAAATTAGATAAAACAAAAGATTTAATAAAGGATAGAATAAAAAAGATAGAAACAAACATAGAACTAACGCATTGTAACAAAGAAGAAAAGAAATCAATTTTAGGAATTTGTAGAAATTATAATGATTTATTTTATTTTGAAGGAGACCACCTCACTTGTACAGAAACTTCAGAACATGAAATTATAACTGAAGCAAACAAACCTCCATTATTTGTTAGACCATATAGACTACCTGAAAGTCAAAGACAAGAAATTCATAAACAAGTTAATGAAATGTTAGAAGATAGTATTATTCGCCCAAGTTCAAGTCCATGGAACTCGCCACTGTTACTTGTTCCAAAGAAGGCAGATTCTGAAGGTTACAAACGTTGGAGAGTTGTAGTCGATTTTCGAAAATTAAACGACTTAACAGTCGATGACGCATACCCATTGGCCAACATTACTGACATACTTGACCAGTTGGGAAGAGCAAAATATTTCAGCACTCTGGATTTAGCCAAAGGTTTTCATCAGATTCCCGTTAAAGAATCTGGCAAATGTAAAACTGCTTTCAGCACACCTTTTGGGCACTTCGAGTATAACAGAATGCCATTTGGTTTAAAAAACGCTCCAGCAACTTTTCAAAGGCTCATGAACAACGTACTACTGGGTTAACAAGGATTTGAATGTTTTGTCTACGTCGACGACATCGTTGTGTACGGTTATGATTTATCGGATCATAACAACAAATTAATTAAAATTTTTGACCGATTGCGTCAACACAACCTTAAGCTACAACCTGACAAATGTAATTTTCTCAAACAAGAATTAACGTATTTAGGGCACATCATTTCTGAAAACGGTATAAGACCAGATCCCGAAAAAATTAAAGAAGTTAAAACTTATCCAACTCCAAAGAATGTGAAAGGAATAAAATCATTTTTAGGATTCGCAGGATATTATAGAAGATTTATTGAAAATTTTTCCAGTACAGCAAAACCATTAACTAAACTACTTAAAAAAGATATTAAATTCAATTGGGACGCATTCTGCGATGAATCATTTTCAAAATTAAAAGAAAAACTAATTAACCCTCCAATATTAGCATATCCAAACTTTGATGAAGAATTCATAGTAACGACGGATGCGAGTGATGCAGGACTTGGCGCAGTCTTATCTCAAGGTATAATTGGAAAAGATAAGCCAATATGTTTTGCAAGTAGAACATTGAACGATGCAGAGACACGCTTTAGCACCACGGAAAAAGAATTGCTTGCAATTTTCTTTGCCGTAAAACAATTTCGACCTTATATTTACGATAAAAAGTTCACAATCTACACTGACCACAAACCACTCGAATGGCTAATGAAGCTAAAAGACCCAATGTCCAGATTAGCTAGATGGCGAATTCTCCTATCAGAATACGAATATACAATCAAATATAAAGCAGGGAAAAGTAATACAAATGCTGACGCACTCAGTCGAATCACTGAAGATGAAAAACTTACAGAAATGGTAAACAAAGTTTTAGTTATGACACGCCAAATGACAAATAAAAAGGAGCAAAATGAAGACGTACATACAAAAATTGAAGAAGAAAAAAACACAAAGAATGAGGCAATCTCTAAAATAATAGAAACCCAAGATTCAATATATTTCAATAAAAAATCTGCATTAAAAATATTAATATTACCTCTAACAGAATCTTTAGAAGAAAAATTTATAATAAAATCAATTCCACAATTTATAAAACCTTTAATAGGTGAAATAGAGTTATACACATTTAAAAACGTAAATTTGCATACAACGACATTACCCATTCCTTTTAAAACTTCAAAAGATCAAGAATTAGCAAAGAAAACGCTAAACAAAATAAAAAGCGAAGGTAATAAACAAAATCATGATACAATAGCCATATCAATCCCAAACATTAACTCACAGTTTAAAGAAAATTTTAAAACAATGCTTAAAGAAATATTTTCTGACAAAACAATTAATTTGCATATCAACAAAAGAACAATTTTGGAAAACATTAATAAAATAGAAACAATTTTACGAGAATATCATAAATCACCGCTTGGAGGACATCAAGGAGTAAATAGAACGCTAAAAAGATTAAAAGCAAATTACTACTGGCCAACAATGAAAATTGATGTACAAAATTACATAAGAAAATGTGAATCTTGTCAGAAAAATAAACTAAATAAATCTCCAAAAGTGCCAATGAAAATTACAACGACGAGCTCTTCACCATTTGAAAGAGTGGCTTTAGACATAGTAGGTCCACTTCCAGTGACTTACAAAAGTAATAAATACATCTTAAATTTTCAAGATGATTTAACCAAATTTACTGAAGCCATACCTTTAGAGAATGAAGAAGCTACCACTGTTGCAAGAGCTTTTGTAGAACAAATACTCTGTCGATTTGGATTTCCAGATTCACTTTAAACTGATCAAGGTACTAATTTTCTTAGCGATTTATTTAAAGAAGTCTGTAAACTATTAAAAATTAAAAAATTACAAACAACTCCATATCATCCACAAACAAATGGAGCACTTGAAAGAAGCCATCGCACACTTGCGGAATATCTTCGGCATTACGTCAATAATGACCCTCTCACTTGGGACGATTGGATCCCTTATGCAATATTTGTTTTCAACAACACGCCTCACAGTAGCACCAATTACAGCCCTCCTGAATTACTCTATGGATACCCTGAAAAAAAATTCCATCCACTTTACAAAAAGACCCATCATTAAACTACAACTACGAAAATTATGCAAATGAGTTAAAGGCACGCCTACAACACGGATTTAAAATTGCAAGCCAAACTTTGAAATATAAAAAGGAAAAATCAAAAGAACAATATGACAAAGGTTCCAAACCAAAAACATTTAACGTTGTAGAAAAAGTTTTGATTAGAAACCAGACCAGAAAAAATAAATTTTCATCTCTTTGGGAAGGTCCATATGAAGTTATTAAGATTATTTCACCCGAAAATACTGCTATAAAAATTCGCAATAAAAATAAAATCATACACAATAACAATCTGAAATCATTCTCCGATTAAATAAAAAAAAAAGAGAGAGAGGCACATACCATATTTGATAAACACAAACACGCTAAAAACACTAATAAAAATACAACATTCATAAAAACAGCAAAACTTAATACGGACACATCTTAAAATCTGAGCTACAAATTTTGTTGCGATTTCTAAAAGCCTAGGAAAACATTTTATTTTTCTTCTTTCTTTTGAAAACAGGCAGTCTTTTGTTTTCTTCATGAACCAAAACTTTTCAATTTCTCTCGAATTTTAGCGAATTTTACGAAAAAAAAGAAGAAATATGCCGCTTGTAAGTTGAAAAATTAAAAAATAACTAAATAAAATATTTGTTTGTACAAAACGCAAAAACTAGAAAATATATTCCACTTAAATTAACAAATTTAAATTTTGGGGCAATACGCAACAAGAAAATAAATATATTCCGCTTTCAAACTGAAACAAAAAAAAAATTTTTTTTCAAATTAACAAATTGAAATTATGGGGTAATACACAAAAAAAAATTAAAAAAATTTATTCCGCTTACAAATTGAAAAAAAAAAAATTTGAAATTAACAAAATTGAAATTATGGGGCAATAACGCAAAAACTTTTAAACTTTATATAAAAATATTTTTTAAAATGTAAAAGTAAATAAATACGTCCGTATATAAGAAAAATATAAATGTACATGGGACACAAATTCATATTTTGAAACAAATACTAAGATGTTACAAATAAATTTGTTCTTCTAAATTTTAATTATCATAATAATATACAAAATAATATCAATAATATCAAAAACAAAAACAAAAAACATAATGTATAAAACATTTTTACTTACCTACCTTATAAGATTACAAAAAAAAAAACAAAAACAATATATATAAGTAGATTAATAACTATTAGACAAAAAATTTTTTAACAACAAATATTAGAAATCAGTCCCATGATTATACCTATATTATAAGATAAATTTAACTTCATATATACTACTTTACTTGTATAAAATTCTTAAAACATATTTGTATATAAAAATTATAAAAAAATTATTCGTTATTATAAAAATTCATGTAATCCTCATTTCTGCTCACTGATCGGTGGTATCGCGACAGAAAATTTTTCAACCTCTTCAAGGAGAAAAATTTTCTTTTGTAAGGGGGAGGGATGTTGTATCCCACAACATTGCATGTACACTTTGTACACCCGACCTCACACCAATTCCAAAGAACCAACTCAATAAATATTATTACCAGATGTCGATATCAAAAATGCAGCGATCTGCATTTCGACACAAATAACAAACAAAAAATATAATACTACGAACATTTCCTAAATATATGTAGCTTATGTATTAATTTTGATTGGTTGGTATCGATTTGAATTTCCACTTAATGGAAATTATTGGAATTATTGGAATAAGGAAACGCCCTCGAAAACTGAGGATTTTCCTTTATAAACCACCGACCGGCGTAGAAACGAGCGAAGAAAGAAAGATAGTTTTAAGCTTATAATATCTTAACTGGTCGCAGCCTCGCCCTAGACAGCGTGCCTTTTTATATTAAAATTATAAAATAAAAATCCAACTTTGGTCGCAGCCACGCCTAGACAGCGGGCCATTGTTGATATAAATTAAACAAAATAAAATATAAATCAACCATAATCAACAAAATCAAACAAACGTCTTTTTCTCTTCGTCCATGGTCACTCTTCTCCTCGTGAAAGCACGGAGACCATCGGACGTTAAACACAACACAATCAACTTGAGAACCTGCTCATTTTTGAAGTCGGTTAAAAAGTAATTGAATTAGACCGAAAGCCGAACTCAACAGTAATTTACTTTTTCTACTTCTTTTTGAGTTGAGCAAAATTTAAAATGAGACTGTAAGTGAAAGTGAGACAAAAAATTGTGAGACAAAGAGCATGAAAATACGTGTGACTCTCGGCAAAGCATGTGCTTCATCTGTGCCGACCACTGTTAGACCGCGTAAGAAATATTTATTATCTCTTTCTTACGTGTGGTTTTCAATCGGACGTGAATCGACATGACAACTTAATTTGCCGGTATTTATTGCAATCTTTGTTGCGCATAAGCTCTGTTGCAAGTCGGACGTGTCGGTAAGTTTTCCATTTATTATTTATTAAATAGTTATATTAACCCTAGAAGAACATGCTTCGTCGAATCGATGACGCATGGTTACATTAAATAATTTTTCTTCCTTGTTTTTTTTTGTTTTCTTCTGATTTTTCCTATAGCACCAGTCAAAGTCTAGCTTGAAAGTATGCGCAGACGTAGAACCAAAAAAATAATTTAGAAGTATGATTTTTAAGAATTATCGTCGTCGAAACGACGAAGCATGGCTTTTGAGTAACTTTTTCAGTTTCATATTTTGGGTTGTTTCTTGTAGTTTTTGTATTAATATTCCATTTTTATTGCTGGAACGCAAAATCTGCAACCAAAAACATATATAAATATTAAGAAATTGGAAAAAATGTTATCGATCTACAACAAATCCAATGATAAACTTTATTGTTTCAGCGCACATAGGGGTATTTGGCTCGAAAAACCGCTCATTAATCAATTTCTCAAAATGTAAAGTTGAGAAGCAAAATTATTTTCTAGCTTTTGTTAATACTCATTAAATAAGTTACCATTTGTTTTTTTAATTTTAATGCACACACTTCGTCGCAGCATCAGTTGAAAGTCATCGATCGTAAGCTTGCATTGTTATTGAGTTAATTTGAGTGAAAAAGATCCCCCCAAAAAAAATTTTTTTTTTTGTTATTAATATTGTGAAATAAGTTTGTTGTTATGGAAGATTTTGCTGCAGGTATGTACTTTAAAATACAACTTTTTTTATGGATATGGAAGCTTTATTTATTTAGATATATAATTTGTTATGAAGGTATGAAAAAGGGAAATTTTTAAAAAAATTTTTTTTTTAGTATGAACCTTTTGTTATATTATTTGGTGTTATTGGGTAACATTTTTGGTATAGGCTAATGAAGAAAGATGTCTAGAAGCAAAAACCGAAAAAAAATGCTGCCCGAAACCGCCCCCCTCCCCCAGATTTCATTGTCCCTGATAGGTGTCTAGTATGATGAAAGAGAAAATTTGAAATGAAAGAGAAAAGGGACATGACATTGGCCGTTTATTTTTATAATTTTGTATTTTAGTAAATATTCTTAAGATTCTAAGAAAAAAATTTCATGGAAAAATTTTTACGAGCTCAAAAGTTACAGCCGGATTAGTGAGAGCGCATTTTTATTTATCCTTGCATTTTTCTTTGTTCACAAACTTTGAACGCGTTTATCTCGAAACCCTGTTTTTCGTACTGGTTGCGGCACTAGAGGGTTCATTTTTTGACGATTTTTTTTTTTGTATTATTTTTTTGCTTTCGTATGACACGAGCTTTTTTTAAATTTTTTTTCGATTTTTTATGAATTTTAAAGTCAATATTTTTTTCGAAAAACACACTTTCAAATTTGGAACATCACCAAAAAGTGAAACAAAAAATGTAAAAAAAGTAATTTTTTTCCAGATCGGACAATTTTTGCGACTCCCAGCGCTGCAACCGCGAGGCCCCGTTTTTTTCTCTGCCGCCAGTTTGGAGCTCTACAAAATCATGTTGGAGTGAAAAATATATTTTTTTGAATATTTTTTTTTTGTAATTTGTTCAATTCTCTACAACAATTAAAAAAAAATTTGGAAAATGTTTGTTTTTGACTGAGATATGAATTTTTCAAAAAAAGGTCTGTTTTCTCTGCCGCGAATGTTATGTCCCTCCTTAAGAAACTTAATTTACACCTTTATTTGGTCGAAACAAGCTTTATAGCCCTTTTCAAGTTATTTTAGACAAATATCATTTACTTAGGACAAAAAAATATTTTTGAGCGGTTTTTCGAGCCAAATACCCCTATGTGCAGCGCTTGCTTTGGTACAGTGGAGGCTAAAAAAAACTTACTTTCTATTGCCTATAGTAATACCTCATCCATTTAAAAACGTCATCTGAATAAAATTTAGAACTTTGTTTTTAAGATAAAAATTAGTTTTATATTCAATGTATGCTGGAAGTAGTTAATATATAATTTTGTTCTATGTACCTTTTTTAAAAAACCCTTTATTTGTTTTTTGACGAATTCCATCAGTGCATTGATAATAAATAATATCATATTGATACCGGAGGGAAGATAGCAACGCATGCATATTCGAATTCGAAAGTGTGGCTGAAAAATCCGGATTTTTTCAAACTCAGCCACGGTTTTTAAATTCACCACAATACAACACAGCAATTTCGAACACACTGCTTGCTGAAGCCAATGTTTGCAATTATTTCTTTTAACTTGTGTATAATCGGTATGCAAGCGCTGCTGCACACTCTTAATGCTTAGGTTTTTATTCATTGCTTTAAGCACTTAAAATTGTTAAATAAAAAAAAATATGCAAAAAAATCAAGAACAATTTCACCAAATAATTTTAAAACTTTTTACTCTATAATATATTATGCTATGTTCAGACATCTAGTAATCTTTCTAGTATTTGTACAAATACTAGATGTCTGTACAAGAATACTACAAAAATACCAGCAGAGCAATCTAGTTTTTTTGTAGTATAAATACTATATACGGAACATTGTATTCTTGCTAGTATTCTTATTAAACACAGCCAGATAAAATGAACATAGCTAAAATCAGCGAATGGCATTTCAAAAATCTATTGTGAATGCCAATCAGAAAGATTTTCGATGTACAAAAAGACACATTTACCAAAACAGCTGTCTAAATAACAAAAAAAAAAGAATAGTAGATGTCTGAACGCAATCTAGTATTTCAAAATACTTTGATAGTATTCCCAAATTTAAATACTAGATGTCTGAACATAGCATTACATAAATACAATATTTATATATGTATATGTATTGCTTTTGAAAAAAATATTTCAACACTTTTCTAACTCATCTTATAATAGTTCAGCAACGATTTTGAACTCACCACGTTCAATCCAGTGTTAAAGTATTGAAAAACAAACCAAACTCATATCATAGCAGAATAGTAAAAAAAATATTTTAAACAAATGTGTAGGTATTTAAGCGCATTTAAAATTAATTAATTAACGATTCTAACAAATAACCGTGAATTCAATTTTATAAAACAAACATTGATAAAAAATATTGACCACAAATATGTAAAGATGGTACTTTCGTACGAAAAGCTTTTTGAAAAGTATAAATATGAGTAAAAATAGTTAAGTTCCTTTCGCATCAAAATAATCAAGATTATTATTTTGTCATATGCAAAGCTTAAACAAAATTAATAATCCTATAACAATTTGGATTATTTTTGTTATAATTTTTATACACTTTACCTGTAAGGTCAGCCGATATTAGCTGTGTGCAAACGTGTGTAACACTTAGAAATAAGCAAATACGGTGAAGAAAGTATATATATTCTTTATCACCGTCACCTGATTCGATTTAGTCCTGCCCGCCTGTCTGAACGTCCGTCCGTCTGTCTGTCTGTGTCTGTAAATACAGGATAATAAGGAGTTGAGATAATTGCATGAAACTTGGTATACATGTTCATAAGGAACCAAGAATGTGCTCTATTGAATGCTTTTGGAATCATACCACAGACACGCCTACCTCCCATACAACCCAAAAGTTGAAAATTATAAATAAACGTATGCCAAGTCACAAAAAGGCACACAGTTCCAGCAACTAAGACCTAGCAACGTAAGCCTAGTCACAAAAGTCTAGCCACACAATTTAAGAAAATATGACTTAATAACAAAAACCTAGCTACAGAACGCAAGCAACGTAACAACGTAACGTAATAACATAACGTAAGCGTAGCCACAAGTGTCTACCCACAAAAGTCTAGCCACAAAACCCTAGCCACAAAAGCCTACCCACAAAAGCCTAGCCACAAAACCCTAGCCATACAATTCCAGAAAGTAAGACTTAATAACATAAGCCTAGATACAGAACCCTAGCAACGTAAGCCTAGCCACAAAAGCCTGGCCACAAAAGGCTACCTGCACAATTCCAGAAACTAAGACTTAGGAACGTAAGCTTACCCACAAAAACCTACCAACGCAAGCCCAGCCAAAGCCTAGCCACAAACGACAAGCCACACAATTCCAGCATCTATACAGGCGAAAATTTGAGTTTAAATTTAAAACCCTTAAAACTCTCTGAATTTATGACTCGTTTTTTAAACCTAAAAGTTAAATTTAAAAAATTTTTTAGTCTTACATTCGAAAAATTAACGAATTTAAATGTTTCGGTTTCAAAAAGTAAACCCAAGAAGTTAAAAAAATGTTTGTATTGTGAAAATTAAGCTCAGAAAGTTTATTATTTAAGCCGAAAGTTTATTTTTTAAAACTATCAAGTGTTAAAAATTAATCTAATAAGTTTTTAAATGTATGTTTTGTGAAATTTAAACCAAACAGTGTGTTATCAAAACCGAAAGTTTATTTTTGCAATAGTTTAAAACTTAAGGGTTTAAATAATAAACCCACTAAACTTCTTGCGACTTGCGACATTTAAGGCCAAAAGGGTTATTATTTAGACTTTAAGTTTAATTTTAAAACTGTAGAGTTTATAAAGCAAACCCATAAAAGTTATATAAACATATTTTTTATACATATATAAATCCTGAAGGTTTATAATTTATACTTAAGGTTAACTTTCGAAATCATAGCACATAGAAAACTGTACAATTGAGAACAACAGAAAAAGCAATAGATTAGCCCGGGGTTAAAACTCGCGACTCTAATGCGATGGTTACCGCAGTCCGCGGTTCGATACTAGGATGTGACAAAAAAAAAATGTTGCTCAATTCAATTTTTACATTAATTAAATAACACAGTGAGACACGAAAAAATAACTTCAAATATCTCAATGGTTTCTAGCAGTGCTTGGTCTATATATTATGCCCTCATACTCAGTTTTATCGGATTAGGTCAAATAAGAGAGAAATTCAAGGTCAAATTTTACCTTTAAGTCACAAATTATTTCTTATAACTCTTAAACAAAATTCAAATCCTGTGTACTAACTGGATCTAAATATTTGCAATGGATGGTTCTTTACATTTTGAGACCACTTTTTGCTCAAAGACTTACGTAAGGGGGTTAATTATTTCTTCGAAAACAGGGCTTTTTTAATAAAAAACGAAATTTTCAATAGTTCAGTTACTTTGTATTTGTCTTCAAAAACAATCAGATTTTGCTGAATTTTTGCACACATCTTAAGTAAAATAAAATAAACCACGTCTGAAAAGATCACAACAATTACATGTGCGCATCCAAAGATATTCGGATTCAAAGATTACCAAAGATGGTAACTTCGTTAGAGTAAAATCATTCAGATGAAAATTATAGATCCAACAATTTTCTTCAAAACTATTCTTAACACCTTTAATGAAAGAGTTACTGTTTTAAAGATATGCGCGTGAATATGTAATATCAACATATATGAAAAATTCGAACTTGAAAAGAAATAGAAATAAAAATAATTTTTATTTCAACCGTTTAAATTTTTCATATATAATTTTCATATAATTGTAATTACATATTTACGCGCATATCTTTAAAACAGTAACTCTTTTATTAAAGATGTTAAGGACAGTTTTGAAGAAAATTGTTACATCTTCAATTTTCATCTGAATGATTTTACTCTAGGGCTTACATTAACGAAGTTACCATCTTTGGTAATCTTTGAATCCGAATATCTTTGGATGCGCTCATGTAATTGTTGTGATCTTTTCAGACGTGGTTTATTTTATTTTACTTAAGGTGTGTGCAAAAATTCAGCAAAATCTGATTGTTTTTGAAGACAAATACAAAGTAACTGAACTATTGAAAATTGAGTTTTTTATTAAAAAAGCCCTGTTTTCGAAGAAATAATTAACCCCCTTACGTAAGTCTTTGAGCAAAAAGTGGTCTCAAAATGTAAAGAACCATCCATTGTTAATTTAAGATGCAGTTACTACATAGGATTTGAATTTAGTTAAAAGGTTATAAAAAAAAATTTGTGACTTAAAGGTGAAATATTACCTTGAATTTCTCTCTTATTTGACCTAATCCGATAAAACTGAGTATGAGGGCATAAAATATAGACCATGCACTATTACAAACCATTGCGATATTTGAGGTTATTCCAATTGACCCTTAGATTGTCGCACAGTGTAATCAATAATATAAGATAATTATATAAAAATAACAAAAAAAAAACGGTTTTGCTGAGAATCGAACCAGGGCCACTCCATTCATCAAATCAAATCGATAAAATCAGCTGCTTAACCAACTGAGCCACGGAATAGAAATTTTTTGCTTGTGCTAAATGTGTACTTAAATATGAAAATGACTGCATTGACAAGCAGACGCATAATATTTAGTTTAGCATTTGAGCACTTTCGTTTATGGTCAAAATCTTGTGTGTGGTGAAATATTTTCGAAGTTCGAAACGTGTGGATGGGCGTGCGTTGCTATCTTCACTACGGTCATATTGATATTGGAAAAGATTAAAATGATATTTTTTGGTATCGCTTTAATCTTGGACATGTTCAAATTGATCGTAGAATGATTATATTGATATCATATTGATATTGAGGATGATTAAATTGATATTTTTTTGGTATCGCTTTAATCTTGGACAAGATCAAATTGAACGTAGAATGATTTTATTGACATCATATTGATGCTGGAAAAAGTTCAATTTATATTTTTTGCTATCGCTTTAATCTTGGACAAGATCAAATTGATAGTAGAATGATTTAATTGATATTATATTGATATTCTAAGATCAATTTAATAAAATTTAACTTTTCGATATCATATTTATCTTAAAATATATCAAATTGAGATGTTCGAAAATATAAATATGATATGTTCGAAAATTTCAAATTGATATGACACCTTTTGGGTTTTTTTTGATATGAAGAACTGTAGAAATGATGACACTTCGAGCTGAAATTGATTTTTTTTGGGTATGGATATAAATAAAGTTAGGAATAGAAGAATTAGCGCTAAATTCGAATGATGAAATATTTAAAACAGTAGAAAAAGAAAAAGTTGAAAAGATTTATGATAGTTTGAAAAAAGATAAAGAAAATTCAAAGATATTGATAAATAGAGAACCAGAAAAAGTTATAGAAGTAGAAAAACAGAAAAGTATAATTGAATAATATCATAATTCAACTCACAGAGGTCATATGGGAATTAGAAAAACAATTTTAGAAATAAAACAGAGATATATATATGGAAGAATATGTGTAATATGATAGAGAAATTCATATATAATTTCGAAAAATGCAAAATAATTAAACAAACAAAACATACAAAAGAAAAACTTACAATAACAAACTCGCCAGGAACTAGTTTCGAAGTTGTATCGATAGTAGGCCCTTTACGTTTAACAAATAATTACAGATACATACTCACAATGCAATCTGAATTAATAAAGTATATAATTCCTTGTCGACTGGAGACAAAAGACGCGAAATCAGTCGCAAAAACCATAATCGAAAACTTAATTCTGATATATGGTAATTTTAAAATTTTAAAGTCAGATAAAGGTACAGAGTTTACCAACGAATTACTATCAGAAATTTGCAACTTATTAGAGATAAAACAAATTTTTAGTACTCCATACCATCATGAAACACTTGGTTCTATAGAACGTAATCATAGAGTATTAAATGAATACTTTTTATTTTAGTAAAAGTGACGAATGGGATCAATGGATACATACTTCACATTTGCTTACAATACTGCACCTCATGTTGATACAAATAACACGCCATTTGAGTTCATTTTCGCCAGGTTAGCAAACCTTCCAAATGATAATTCAGTATATTCAAAATATTACAATACAGATAACTATGTGCAAGAGCTAAAAGCAAGATTAGCATATTCATTAAGAAAGACCGAAGAATTAATCAGAATACTTAATGAAAAGCGAATAAGAAATAATGAAAATTTTAACCCGTTAAATTAAAATATCGGAGATAATGTTATAATAAAGGGTCCGCCAAATAACTTTTTTTTTTTTTGAAAATGCTATAAAAAAAAACTACTGAATATTTTCTCAAATTTTTTTTTTATTTGAATGTACAATTCTTCCGGTTAATAATGGAAAATAATTTCATTCAAATGGCTGCCTCGGCTGGCCATGCAGTAGCCTACACGATCGGTTCATTTTTTAAGCACATTATCGACTGTGTGCAGCTGTATTTCACCAATGGCTTCACGAATATTGTCTTTAAAGCGTCAATTGTCTCTGGCTTGTCAGCGTAACACTTATCTTTGAGGGCACCCCACAAATAATAGTCCAACGGTGTCAAATCGCAGCTCCGAGGTGGCCAAACGACATCAGCTCTGCGGCTGATAATGAAATCTTCAAAAACAGGGCGCAAAACATCGAGTGTAGCTTCGGCTGTGTGGCACGTAGCGCCGTCCTGTTGAAACCAAATGTTGCCAATATCCTCCTCTTCAATTTTTGTGAACAAAAATTCGTTCAACATGGCCCGATAACGATGGCCATTGACTGTAACGGCCACTCCTTGCTCATTTTCGAAGAAAAATGGCCCAATTATGCTTCTGGACAAAAATCCGCACTAAAAAGTGACTCGTTTTGGGTGCATCGGCTTTTCAATGTATGCGTGCGGGTTTTCTGTGCCGCAAATGCGACAATTTTGCTTGTTTACATACCCGCCAAGATCAAAATGAGCTTCATCTGAAAAGATGATTTTTTGGCAAAATCGGCATCTTCTGTAAGTCGATCGCAGGCCCACTCAGCGAAGCGAAAATGCATTGGATGGTCAGTTAGCTTCAACTCCTGAACCAATTGAACTTTGTTTGGCGTCTTATCAAGGTCGTTATGCAAAATTCGTCTCAATGATGTCTCCGAAATGTTCAATTGTTGAGACCGACGGTTTGTTGATGCTGCTTCACGCACACTTTCTGCCACAGCAGCAATATTCTCGGGTGTACGCACTGTTTTTGGCTTTTCACGCTTTGGTTTATCGATGAGGATGCCAGTTTCTTTCACTTTTTTCACAAGATAACGAACATACGGAGCTGACGGTGCTTCTGTTCTTCCAAAATCCGTACGCAATTTTCGCACACATTCTGCAACATTACCATGATTTTCATAGTAATGTCGCAATATTTCCCAGCGTTGTTCAAGCGTATACACGACCATATTCGTTCAGCGGAAGGATAAAACTAATTATCTGTCAAATCAGACATGTGCTAAGTGTTACTATTCACGAAATAAGCACTAGTTGCAAAAAAAAACGTTAGATGGCAGACCCTTTAAAATGGATGAATAGAAAGAAAAACCAACCACTTTATCATGGTCCATATTAAATAATCGATAAAAATGGAGTAAATTCAATTATAGATGTAAATGGAAGAATTAAAGAATATCATAACAATTTATTAAAGAAATTTATTCATTGAACTTAATAATCAATGTAAATTTCAACAAAAGTGTCGCATATATCGATGGGTTCATTCCAAAGTATGCTAAGTCTAAAAAGTGAATTTTGCAGGAGACGCGTTCAAAGTTTATTTGGAATTTCTCAAAGGCCGTATAAAATAAAAACTAAATTTTTTCAGTGCTAAAATCATATTTAAAAATCACTTAGACCACTTAAGAATGTACAAAAAGTTTTGAGTTGTTCATCCAAGTGGACTTAGCATCCTTTTCTCGGAGTTTTTTCTAGCGTTGGTCGTCTAAGTACATATAGCGTACCGACTACAATTATTGGCACCCAAAAATTTGACCACAATTATTGGCACCCTTTACTTGAATAGCATTTATGAAACATAGTTTAACTTCCGTTATTTATGAAAAGTACTTTTCTAATTTTGTAGTTCATTTCCTCTCTTTGTTCTGTATTTTACAATAAGATTAATTAACTTAGTTGCTTGTAAACTTCGAAACTGCAAAGGTCTTTCCGTCGTCAGAGAAAAAACGTTTTAAAGTGTTGATATCGATAGCGAACTGAAATTTTGGTGAGTACTATTTCTTATTTATAAATGGATTTTTGGTGTACTCCCGCCTTATTTTGAGATTATTTAACTATTGAATAGTTAAACTTAGCCTTTTTATTTTAATTTTAACCACGATATTGTAAAAATAAGTGGGTGCCAACAATTGATTCCAACAAAAATCAAATTCAGTTATTGGCAGGGGGTGCCAATAACTGAATTTGTAAAACTACAATAACTGGCACTGCCAGTCATTGTACTTTTTTGTAGTGCCAATAATTGCTTTTCTCATATTTTCAGATTATTGACAATGCCAAAAAGACAGAGTTCATATAATGAAAGTCTTTTGCAAAAAGCTCTGTCAAAAATTAGATATGGTAAGATTTCAGATATGGTAAGGCCACGTTCGACCCTACAATTCCGTCTTGGCCCAACATTTTGCAAATCTCGTCCAGGTCCGCAAACTGTTTTGATTGAGGCGGAAGAGAAAGTAATTGTGGAATGGGTGAAAGTCTCCCAGCGGAAAGGTTTTCCTAAAAGAAAGGAATTCCTTATCAAATGTCTGACAAAAAATAAATTTCCTTATTTACCAAAATTTGTTTGTAAAACCCCGAGTAAAAATTAAAATTTTTTAGCTAAAGCTGTACAACGTTCTTACAACAGGCAAACAAGAAACTCAGTAAGCTAAAGCCGTACAACGGCTGATATTTATATTATCGGCAGAACCAAGAGAGATGTAACTGCTGCTTTCGCCGCTTTCGAAAAGGAATCAGCCAAAGTGGGTTTGACGGTGAATGAGGGCAAAACAAAGTATATGCTGTCTGTAAATAGGGAAGTGCGGCGTCTAGGATTCCATGTTACAGCAGGCAAATATAACTTTGAAGTTGTCAAGGAGTTTACATAACTTGGAACCGCCGTAAACAGCAAGTGCTTCTCTTTGGCGCTGAGGAATGGGTGTTATCGTAAACAGATGCAGCCGCTCTTGGGGTGTTGGAGAGAAAAGTCCTTCGCAAAATATTTGGTCCTATTCGAGTTGGCGACGACTATCGCATTCGAATGAACCACGAACTGTACGAGCTCTACGACGACATTGACTTAGTCCAGCATATAACAATGCAGCGACTACGTTGGCTGGGTCATGTCTTTCGTATGGATGAAGAAGCTCCAGCAAAAATGGTGTTAGAGGCGAAAGCCGAGGGTCGACGACGAAGAGGAAGATCATGCCTCCGATGGATTGATCAAGCCGAGGAAGCCTTAACCACGCTTGGTTAAACAGATGGGAGACGGCACACGCGAAGCAGAGACGCCTGGCGAGAGCTGATGAAGTCGGCCGTAACCCGACAACGGGTTGTCATGGCCACCTAAGTAAGTAAGAATAAAATTTGTTTTATTTTTTATCTGCTAGCTAGGTATGTAAACTAGACTGAAAAATAAATAATTTGTTTTTATGATATAAAAAAATTATATACATAGAGCTATGATTTTTTAATTTTCTTAAATACTAGGTGCCAAGTATTATGTTTTTTGGGGTACGAATAATTGTGGTAATATGCCAATAATTATAGTTTTTGAAGAGCCAATAATTGTACTCAAGTGCCAACGATTGTAGTAATTAATGTGCCAATAATTGTACTCAGGTGCCAATAGTTGTGGTTTTCGAAAGACTTTTTTTATTTTAATTTTCACAAAATACAGGAAGCTAACATAAATATGTTGAAAATTGCTTCGAATTCAGAATTCTCCAAATAATAAAATAAAATTTCAAAGAGAAGATTCGCTTAAAAACAGAATGAATGCTGAAGGTTGCAAGACAAAATTTCCTTATGGGTGCCAATTATTGTAGTCGGTACGCTAGCTTAGTTTGGTTTGGAGAATGAAAACGTTACACCATTGAAACCATTTAAATAAAATGTTATACATTCCATTTTAACGTAAAGCCAAAATTATCAATTCAATTGACAGTTTAAGTAATTGTTATTCAAAATAACAGTTATAATATAAATTATTCAGCATCTAATGTGACCGCATAACTGCCCAAAAATACAAAAAACATTTAATGGCTGTTACATGTTTTTTGATTTGTACGTTTTTTGAATTTTCCATGTTTTGTTTTATTATAATACTTTTGTCCCTTTTTAATTAAGTACTTTACTTGAACTTATTATATTTTCACTTAACTGCCTTTTACACTTGACACTTAAAATGTTATAAACATAATGCAAAAAACAGTTAAACTCCTTTACACGTTTTTACCCATAAATATTCAAAGTAAAATAAGATGAGAGAACAAAGCTATGCAAAGCAAAAACCAAGTAAAAGTTTAAACCAAACACAAAAGTCTAATTATCTCAAAACTATGAAAATGCAGTTAACTGTTTTTTGTTTTGCACGGCAGATAAGTGCATCCTTCTGTTCCTTTTACCTGCATGTAGAAAGCGTGTTGAGGAACATTGGTTTGCAAACAGCTTCCCTCATCTCCTTCTCGTCTTTCAAAAATGTAGTAAAGTACAGTCGTGATTCTGTTCTGCGTGAATTTACAATATTTTTCACAACTTTTTTCTCGTATTATGTTATTAAATAAGAAATGCATGCCCACTATAGATCTTGATTACTAATATTGTAAAAGTAATTAAAAATCTGCATTTTTTTTTTTTTAGCTTTGAACCAAGGATTTCAGGTGTCAAACCTATTCAGTCAAGTCTGCCTTGGTTCGGAAATGGGAAGATAGATAAGTAGGAGGGAAAGTGAAATCAAGAGAAACAAGTGTAGAATGTTGTATGTGTGGCGGAGCACTACATCAACATGCGAATTTGAATCTGAGGCAAGTGTTATGCCTTTACTTCAGTCAATTCGAGTTATTAAGCAATCTTATTCCACAAACATCTCTACCACCAACTACAACTTGTAAAGTCGTATATATTGATGAATTTTCAATTTCAGTTGATTAGAAATGAGGAAATAATTAAAGAAAGGTGAAAGCGTAGGACCATGGCTAGACCGGCATTCGAACCCGGAACCTCTGGGTTGGCAGTCAAGCACGCTAACCATTCGACTACCGAGGCTCCAAATGGATTTTGTTTTGTTTTTGCGCGTTTCAGATGGTTGGGGTCTTTTACTAGGCATGACTTTTCGAGTGAAGTATCTAAGCCCTTGCTCAACGTTGTGATTGACACTTTTGGTGTGATAGGGATATACATATGTTGGAGTTTAGTCCGAAGATGAGTCAGACGAACTATCATTTGGTTCATATTCTGTTGAACTGCCGGGGAATGGTTTTGAAATCGAAAAAAAACCACTTGCACATACCGTAAGAACTATGGTCACTTTCGTCACAATCTACATTGGTTAATGTTGCAGGAAAAATATCAATTAAAACTCCAGGCGACACAGTTGAAACAAATTCGTCTATGTCAGCTTCTATAAAATATTTCCATGGCATTACTTTGCATTTACACCAATTTTATTACACTTTTAAGCATTAGATATGAGAAGACAATACCTTATTCCTGGATTGATTTCAAGTCAATTTCACAAATGTTGCAGAACTCTAACTCGCCAGATTTATAAAAATTTACAACAAACAACACTTCATACACTCACGACTTTCTCTAAACTTAACTGTTCTATGTTTACTTAAACGCGTAAACTGCTTTTGTTTATTCGGGGAAGAACATGCCAAGTACAGCGACATTAAAAAATGTACAATGTGTATGCTAAGTAGACTTAGAAAACAAAACAAAAATAAATGCACCTTCTGAAGAATGCTATGTTTACTTAGATTTCAAAAAAATTTACAATTCCTTCTAAACAATGCTTATTGTACTTAGCCTTTTTTGGAATGGAAGTTTTTTAAAACTTTAGTCGTAGGTTAAGTACAATTTTGAGCATAACTTTTGACAGAATTGTCCTATAAATTCGAGCTTTTGACAGGACTCAAGTTACATAAGTCCAAATTCAAAAAAACAATCTCCTTGAAAACATGCTAAGTCGACTTAGCATACTTTGGAATTAAGCCATCGATATAGTACACAATACTATTAATGAATTTTATAACTTGCTCTTAGTAAAGGGTGTTTTTTAAGAGCTTGCTGATTTAAAATTTAAATAAAACACATGCCAAATTATGAAATGGCCAAAAAAATTTTTTATTTGGTAGATAATTTCTTGGCATTTAAGATTTATATATAATTTCAGGCATATGGCCACCACGACTATTTTGCACAAAGGTCATTCTGGAGGTCCAATTTTCGACCACCATTTCAAGCATTGTAGGGCGTATTTCAGCAATGACAAGTTGAATATTGGTTTCCAAAGCGTCAATCGTTGCTAGTTTCCACATAAACCAATGACTTCATTTATCCCCACAAAAAATAATCAAGTGGCGTCAAATCACATGAACGCGGAGGGCAATTCATTGGTCCATTTCTCGAAAGATTGTTGTCGTTGAAATGTTCTTTCAATAAGTCGATTGTTTCGCCCGCAGTACGACAAGTGGCACCATCCTGTTGAAACCACATTTCGTCCACATCCATATCTTGAAGATTTGGCAACAAAATTCATTGATCATGGTTCTGTATCAATTTCCATTCACGGTAACGCGTCGTCCTTCCTCATTTTTAAAGAAATAAGGACCGATGATTCCACGTGCCCATAGACCGCACCAAACAGTACATTTATCGGGATGCACTGGTGGCTTGGCATCCAAAAGAGTGAATGAAGACCGAAATTTGGTAATTACGTTCTTTATGGTGGTCTCAGACGGACGATTATGTGCACCATAAAATTCACGATGTGCTCTATAAACATTTTTAATTGAACACTGTTTTTGAAAATAAATTTTCACGATTTGGAAGTGTTGTTCTGGAGTTAACCTATTCATGATGATTTGCCGAAATGGACCGAATGTAAAGAAATTTGGTATGAAAAACGAACCCAAATGAAGATGAACAAAATACTAACGAACAAAACCGAAGTTGAACGAATCATGTCGAAGGGATACGAAGCCAAACGAAGATAAACCGAAGGCTAATGTCCAAAAGCGAAGACGAACTTCACTAAATTTTTTTTAGTGAATTTTTGAAAAATTTTTTTCAATAAAAAATTTTTCTGATCGGTCACCACCTCTCTGCAGACAATGGCAAACCTCAGAGAGTAAATAATGCCATGTAAAGCTTCTTGAGAACATGAGCCGTTCGGAGTCGGCATAAAACATGTAGGTCCAGTTCTCGGTCAATTGTGTGCAAACATTTAATAACACACACAACACAATTGATCATAAGAAGCTCGGTCAAAGTCCTTTCAAGGGCTGAAATGGCCAATTTGTTTTTTTTGTTGTTTTTGACAAAAGTTTAATGATTTTTAATGAAAAATAAAAACTTTATTAAAAATAAAGTTTTAGGGGTGATGAGGATATACGATGAAATCTTGAATATTTGGTCAAAGATGGATTCCAAGAAAAAATGTTATAAAAACGGGCTATTGTACTAATTGAGATCTATGCAACGATATATTCTTTTCACGGTCGGGGTAAAACTGGTGAAGTTATACAAAAAATACCATTTGGGGCAGATTTTGGGTTCACAAAAAAAAATTTTTTATTGTTCTGAAATCCTCTCAACATAAGCTTTCATATTAGGGGCGGTAAATGAAAACTTTTTTCCCCATATGGGGTGACCCACCTTAATACTCATGCCTCATGTAATAAAATGCATGAATTTTAAAATGCTATATCTTTTAAATGAACCATAAAAACCACTTTCATTCTTATATCATCAAAATCCTCTTAATACTTAGTTTATTTAGTATTAATTTCAAATTTTTTAACCCGTGCCCATTGGAGATATTTGACCCCAAAGTTGGGGCAAATTTGAGATTTCTTATTTTTCAAAGCGATGTAAACCAAAGAGTTTATGATCCAGCCACTTTAAAAAAATTATATTTTAAGTTCTTACTAAGACGTACCTAATACCAAAAAATAGGTCTGCCACTAACTTCTTTCTATTAAAATTGTTTTTTCAAAGTTACCAAAAATTACGATTTTTTTTGGAAACTTAAACTTTTTTTTTAAATTAATTAACATCCCAATTATTAAAATTTGTTTGATATGCATGATAATAGCCTAAGATATAATGAATATGATGTTTTTTCATTTATTACTGTATGTTTAATAGGAGCTGAGATATGATCATTACCGCAGACTTTATAAGATACGAAAATCGCTCGTGGTTGCAAGACAAACATGGCCGCCATTTTGTAAATACAACAAAAAAATTTTTTTTAAAGCAGTTCTAAGGTGCCGAAACATTACTTAAAAAAATAAAAATTTTTTAAAATAGTCGAGCGACCGAATTTGCTATTTTGTGATCAATCTCGGCGGACTGACCCTTTTCAGAAATGAGAGAAGATGCGGTGGTGTTGCAATTTACTGCCGAAATAGTTTTAATGCCAAAGTTGTCCATAAATCAAATTTATCTAGACCAATTGAGTACCGAGTATCTGCATAGCTGACAATAATATGAAAATCTTCTTGTCTGTGTTTACTTCTGTGTTTACAACTCTAATAAGTGCAATAGTCTTGACTCCTATTTCTCTGAATTGTTAGATCACTCAATAAATTTTAATTATTTTGTTATGTGTGGTGATTTTAATGTTAATATTTGATGTAATGATAAAATACAGCAATATGTTTTTGATATTATTTCATCCGTTGGTCTGTCTGTTGTAAATGATACCATTCTACGCGCTACTCGTCTAGTGATTGTCCGAGTCTACTTGACTTTTTTATTGAATCTGATGTTTCATATGTTGTCCCTTTTGATCAAATCTACTTTTTATGAGATCATTACCTTATGTTTTGTACACTTGGCGTTAACCTCTCTCTGTATCTCTTTCTGCAATGTCAAATACGTTTTCTTTTCATGACTTCAAGTCGATTGACTCTTATGCTCTTCTTCGCGACCTGTCTGTAACTTCGTGGAATAATGTTTGGTTTTGTGCTAACATTGACGATAAACTGTCCTTATTAACAAACGTAATAAAAAATATTTTCGTAACACATGTCCCATTGAAAACTATTAATATAAAATTAATAGTAAAACTATTAAAATAAAAAAAAAAGGTGCATAGAATATGGAAAAACACCCCTCACCCGATAAGTGGGAAAACTATAGAAGTGCTAGGAAGGCCTCCATTACTATAATAAGGCAATAAAAAATCAGATATTGCTCATCTAAACTATAGTCAACTCTCCCACCTAAAAAATTATGAAATAATTTAAAAAAATCTATGCGTTGCCAGATAACGTCCAAGTGAATATTTTCTTGCTAGTTCTAACGTGCATAAAATTTACATATCTAGCACTCACACTTTTCTAGATCCTCCTCCTGAACTGTCATTTCAGTTTTTTTCGGTGACATATGAAGAGGTAGTTAAAGCCGTATTGAGCATTAAAACAAACGCGGTTGGTGAAGATATTGTTAATATAAAGTTTATAAAGATAATCTTACCACATATTCTCAGCCCTCTAACACACAATATTAATTATTGTTTTACTTCATCGTCTTTTTCAAATTTGTGAAAATCTGCAGTAGTTATACCGGTGGAAAAAAACCTACAGCCTGTGAGCCGAAGGATTTCAGGCCTATAAGCATCATGTCTTCATTATCAAAAATATGTGAATCGATAATGGCTTACCAAATATCATCATACTTGTGTAATTAAAGATTTATTTTAAATTATTGAATCGTGATTCTTTTCTCAGTAGTTGTCTTTTAGTATTAGGTTTTTTTTTATAAAATTCATGTTTTAAATTAGTTTTATTAATTTAATAGAAAGTTGCTTACACAATTAATTTGCAATTCGCGTAAATGATGGAAATTGAACGACTCTATTTATAAGACCACTTGGCTCTGTTGCTTTACAATCACTCATCTCTTTCTTAAATTGAGCAGCAGCAAATTGGGATGACTGACTGCCAGGATTGCTGAGGCGTCAAAACCGTAAATGCCGCCCCAATGCTAGAATCAAGCATGATCAACCGACGTTCTGGTATTGGTTCCTAGTTGCAATTTAGCAAAATAAAGGTACGAAAGAGACTTCCTGCTATGATGATCGAAGAAACACAAAGAAATAGTGAAAGAAATGGTGCGTGGGTGAAGATAGTTATATTTAAATTATATTTAAATGTTTGAGTGATAGTACATGTCTGGTCATCAGTCAAAATGGGTATTGGCAACCAGCATATTTTTGATACTGATCGCTTGTAAGTACCATCGTTGGTACGGACGGTGACCACGCGGACAAGTTGATCAGAACCCGAATGCACTTCGGTGACTCGTCCTAATAACCATTGATTTAGTGAAGGTCGATCCTCCTTCACCAACACTAATTCGTTCAATTGAAGATTTGGTGCTTCGCGCCTCCACTTAGGGTGTGATTGCAGATTGGAGAGGCAATCTGAAGACCATCTTGACCAATACTGTTGCATCAGTCGTTGCATATTCAACAATTGTTTGGATATGCATTTGCTTTGTGGGGCCGTTTCAGGCGGTGCCAATAGCGCATCGCCAACTAAAAAATGGCCTGACGTTAAGGCGAACAGATCGTCTGAATCAGATGTGAGAGGGCATAGTGGCCGCGAATTAAGACAGGCTTCTATTCGGTTGAGAGTTCTTCATAGGTTAGTCAAGTTCCGCCGACAGTGCGCTTTAAATGATACTTTATAGATTTAAGGTTTGTCTTCCAGGGGCCACCATAATTTGGTGAATATGGTGAGTTAAAGTGCCATTGAATTTTCTGCTCGGCCAGTTTCGGTAGAATTTCACGTTTGACATCTTCGATGAATTTATTTTGATTAATTTTAAGCACTGCCTCCGCCCCAATAAAGTTTGTGCCGCAGTCACTGTAAACATCGTGACGTATCCCACGATGTCCGATGAAGCGTTGAAGTGCCCATAAGAAGTTTCCAGTTCCCATGCCAGTCACTGCCTCCAGATGTACAGCTTTGGTAGCCAGACATATGAAAATTGCGATATAACCCTTATAAACAGTTTTGCCGTGATATTTCGATGATTTCAGCTCTATCGCTCCGGTGTAATCCACTCCTGTTGCGAAAAATACGCGATTTGAATGATTGATGCGATGAGCAGGTAAATCACCCATAAGTTGAAATGTCGTAGATAATCGCGTACTGTATAATAATCTGGAATTTATTATCCAAAACTGCTGGCGAATAACAACCAGGGTTAGCTGCACACCCCCGTGAAGAGTGTTTTGATGGGCATTATCAATTATTAACTTGGTCATATGGTGATGACTGGGCAAAATCAGGGACGTTCTCCTGAACGTACATGACCCCACTGACAAGCGTCGCTTATCGCCAAAATTTTGCTGAGCCTGTTTGCTACGTAGACTTCACATCGATTGATGTCTCCGTGTATCCAAAACAGCACAGTAGTGGCATCAGTCCAATAAGTAATATAAACGTCAGCATCGATTTCCCGGATATTTTTCTGCACCCAAGTGGCAAGCTTTGAAGCGAGTGGCGCCGTACAGAACTCGATACGTGGAATGGTTTCAGGTTTAGTGGGCATGACTTTCTTTTTGCAGTTACGAGATGTGTGTATACTTGCTCGTCATCGAATTCTACTCTGGAATATATTACCGCAGCGTAAGCAGCTGATGATCCATCGCAGAACTTGTGAAGTTCGAAAGATTCTATGTGTTGTGGTTGGTATTGAAACCATCGCGATACATGGATTTGATGTATGTTGGGAAATTTATCGATAAAATGTTACCATGTGAAATTGATAGGCTCGGGCAGTTTTTCATTCCAACCCTAAGTTGTTAAATCCCCGGTTTTCCGTATGAGTTTGGTCGTCCATATTTCTTTTAGTATGATTTTAGTCGCAATTGTAATTGGCACGATAAGTCCCAGGGGATCGAAGAGACGAGATATTATTAAAAGAACAGCTCTTTTTGTTGCTATATCCAGTGAAAAATTAATTTTAAATGTGAAGCAGTCAAGATTTGGCTAACAGTATAAGCCAAGCGTTTTTACAGTTTCATTCTCGATAAGCTGCAATGCTGAGCTACAAGATTGGTGGGAAGCAGGAATTGATTGAAGAAGTTCTGGTGTGTTGCTGGACCACTTTCTTAGCTCCATGCCAGCTGATTTCAATGCAGCAATGAGTTGATCATGCACATCCAGAGTATGTTAAATGGAGTAGCGCCGCTTTGTACATCATCAACGTAAATGTCATGTTTTAGAATCTTTGCAGCTAATGGAAACTGGACCTTTCCATCTTCGGCAATTTGATGTTGCACTCTAATTGCAGTGTATGGTGCTGATGCTGTGCTAAAAGTCACGATATTGAGGCAGTACTCTTGAATCTGCCCTAGCTTGTTTCGCCATAATATTTGTTGATATTGTGCATCGTCTGGATGCATATCGATGCAGCGATACATCTTTTGGGCGTCTGCCAAAAGACATATTGATGCATACGCCAATTTAGAATGACACCAGGTAAGTCAAAAAAACGTTAGATTTTGTTGACTGTTGTTGTTTTGTACACGTTGGAGCCGTGCTTGAAAGAGTAGTCTTTGGAGCGATAGGAAAATGTAGTAGAATTTTTTCAATCGAAGATAAGCGATTTAATTGAAGTTTAACCATAGGAGCTGTTTCTTCTATGCATAGGTCAGTCATGTTGTGTTGCTGTTGTCACAGTCAAAACAAACAAAATAAAATAAAACAACAAAAACACTGCACACACTTACCTTTTCCTATTCTTTGACCTGCGTTGCTGGCTATCTTTTTGACGTTTTCTCAAGTTCGATGTTTGAGGTTCGATTCACTTGTTCTCTTAGTTGTTTAGTGACGAACTAGATGGTTGATTGCAGTCGCGGCGAAGACGCATACGAAGCAACGACAGAGACAAGTACGTGGGAGTGGCGATGATGGGTGATGGCAGCAGACAGTAGACGCAGGGCCGCAGTAGCTACAATTAGGCAGCAGCAGAAACGAAATGCAGATGAGCTGCGTAGATGACAACTGTCGGCAGCGAAGATGAAGAACACAACGGTGCACTATGTACTTTGATTTTTTTTGCTTTACCATTGAGAAAACTCGTGGTACAAGTGCAGTCAGTCACTTAATGGTTCAACTTGTTTTTTGTTTCTTATAAGCACTTTTAATTAACACTGTATTTTTATTTTTTTTAAGAATTTAGAATAGGGGGAACCATGGGCCACCAATTTTATGTGTAATTTAAAGATTGATTTATTTAAAATCATTGAATCGAGATTTATTCTCCAAATTTATTTTTTGAAATAAAGGGGAACTCAGTAGTTGCCTTTTAGCGTTAGGTTCATTTTATATAATTCATGTTTCAACTTAGTTTTATTAATTTAATAGAAAGTTGCTTACACAATTTATTTGCAATTCGCGTAAATGATAACTACTGTTTGTAACCATATTATTTGTTACGAATCGAAAACTTATCTTTATATTTAAGATATCTTTATATTGAGACGAGCTTTGTATTTGATTTTTCAATGAAAAGTATTATTAATATTTAAAAAATGTTTTTGAATGAAATTTAAAAACATTGCTTTTCTAAGATTTTTTATGATATTTCTTAACAAGTAGTTATAATTTAAGTAGGTAGTGAGGTTTGAACACATTCCCCCCCCCCTTGAAGTTAAACTTCAATATCAACAAGTAGTCTGCACAAATTTTGAATTGGATGCTCTAATATTATATATTTAGGTTTTTCTTTTCCAAATTCCCAGTCACCATTTGCAACCTTTAAGCGTACATTTCGAACAAGTTTATTAGGTCCTGCAAAAACTTCAATTACCCGCGCTGTTTTCCAAAATGTTGGTGGTAAATTATCTTCACGAATAAGTACAAGGTCACCAATTTTTAAACTTGGTTGTGCTTTATTCCATTTCAGTCGCTGTTGCAACTCATTTAAGTAGTCTTTCGTCCAAATCTTCCAAAGCACCTGCGTCATTTTCTGAATTCGTGCTGCAAGTTTTAGTTTATTGTCTGATATTTGCTGTACATTTGCACCAAAAGGTTGCACTATTGGTTCTCCAATTAAAAAATGGGCTGGTGTTAAAAATGATAAATCGTCTGGATCATCATAATCTGATAGAGCTACTTGTTAATTTGTGCGGGCCAACGATTCTATGTAGATGAAACTTCATTGACTTGACCGCGGCTTCCCAAAGTCCTCCTTGATGTGGAGCTGATGGCGTGATGAATCGCCATTCTGTGACATATTTTTGTAAATCTTTTGACATATCCATGCTATTCCAAGTACGCAACATTCGCGCTTATTCTTTTTCTGCACCAGTGAAATTTCTTCCGTTATCACTCCATAAAAGCCGCTTTACATTGTCCTACTGTGTGTTACGACATGTCAAAATTTTTAATGTGTGATAGAATGTGGGCTGTTGTAAACAAGGAAAAAGAAAGTGTGTTCGAATCTGTTTTGATTTTTTTGACATGTCGTACCACATTTTGTTTTTAGGTTTGTTTCTAATTTCATCACACATTCTATCCGACCACAGTTGCAATTAGATAACTATAAATTTTAATTTGATTTTTTTTTTTGTTTTTTGTGCATAAAAGACACTTTTGACGCTTATTACAGCAATTAGATTGCGATTCCTTTGGATGGTCATCAAAGTTGAATTGACTTATTTTTTTTTTTAATCTAAAATCAAACAATTTTATAAAAAATGTGATGCGATTCTGTGTGAAAGTCTAAACATGAAATATGAGTTTCTTTATGCAAAAATTAAAAATGGCAGTGTGATGAAATTTGGTTATACTTTCTATCTCACATGTCGTTACACACAGTAGGACAATGTAAAGCGGCTTTAAGCGAGTACATGCTCCGCGAATACTTGTAAAACACAAGAAGGCTTGGATGAAATCAGCCGTTGAAAAACTTTCTACTAATTCTAAGTGAACCGCCTTTGTTACCATACAAACGAACACAGCAACATATTTCTTCTCGAATATCTGTCACTTGCCTCCTCGTGCTTTTATCAAAAAAGGCCCAGCATAATCAACGCCAGAATGACGAAAATGTCGATATGGCTTCACACGATCCAATGGCAATTCGCCCATCATTTGCTGAGCACCTGTTTTTTGTTGACGAGTGCAAACTATGCACTGAGAATTGCTTGTGTGTATGGCTCGGCGCAGATTTGTGATCCAAAATTTTCGACGCAAAAATGCTATCATTTCACGTGGACCGCCATGCAAAGTGTTTGTATGCGCTTCTTTAATTAAAAGTTCGCTAAAGGGCTAACGTCAGGTAAAAGCACAGGATTCTTTTGTTGGGCAGGTATTAAAGCTTGATTTAATCTACCTTTCATGTGCAGTATACCGTGTTGATCAAGCTGGGGGTTTTATTTAAATATGGCACTTGATCTGTCAACGCTTTGATCTGGTGAATCATTCAAAGTTTGGTTTTCTCTTGCGTAGTAAATTTTTTGTCCTTCGCGGATCCAATATTCAATTGCTTCTTCAACTTCAACATTTTTTAGTGGACCACTTCGACGACGATTGATATGCTGTTGGTGTTCCTGCACGTTATGGACAAAACGAAAAATCCAAGCTGTTAATCTGGCTAATGCGCTTACACTCGATGCTCTTGAAAGCAAATGTACCTCCTGGAGCGTAATGCTCATTGCCAATAACGTCTTATAGGATTTTCGAACCTTTGAATTATTCTGAAACGTTTTCTCTTCTTTGCCAATGTCTTTTAGTGCGTCACTTGACATAGTCGCGCGCGACTCTGGCCAGTAAATTTCAAATCTAGATAACCATTTTGGTCCATGCCACCATAAATCTACGCTCTGCAGTTGGTTTATCTTCCGATGGCACATATCGCCAATCTGCATCTGCTGTTAATCTATGAATCTTTTGAACCCGATTGTAAACAAAAATTTTTAATTTTGTTGGATCTTTAACTAGCCATGCGAGTATTATTTGTGAGTCAGACCATAGTGATGTTCTTATATTGGTTAGTCTTGATGCTAACTTGAATGAATTAACGAGTTCACTCAACAATTTTGCTGCACAAAGTTCCAGTCTTGGTATTGTTACTAATTTAACAGACGCTACATGTGATTTTGATACAATTAGAATGCATTTCACAGACTCCTCTGATTCTATTCGAGTATATAAAACGGCACCATATGCTGTTAACGAGGCAAACCCATGTAGCGATACGTTTTTATTGGTAGTGATTCCAATCCAACGCGGAAGTCTTATCCCTGTTATTGACTTTAACTCTTGTTGAAACTGCTGCCATTTTCGATATATTTCATGCGGCACTGGGGTATCCCAACTT
Source organism: Tetanocera ferruginea (assembly GCA_958299015.1). NCBI lineage: Eukaryota > Metazoa > Arthropoda > Insecta > Diptera > Sciomyzidae > Tetanocera > Tetanocera ferruginea. Next base: position 94,091,667 of record OY282640.1, on the reverse strand, counting down.
ATATTTACCTTCCAAATACTCTGCATGATAATTTTTGCAACGATTATGACAGGTCCAACATAACCGTTCGGATCTTGTCTATACATACCGCTATACACATCCAGATGAGTGTTTGATACTGGATGATGACTCAATGCTTGCCAACATGTTTCACATGCTTGCCACAACTTTTCCAAGCTCTCTAAGCGTACAGCCAATTCGTCAGCTGACCAGTCTAACATATGATTCTGCTCTTCTACAAACTGCATAATCACCGTAACATTTAACCGCACTGAATGCGATCCTGGATTGTTAGATGTAACAAGGCTGGCTTCATCTCGTTGTTCTGCTTCTATTTCCTGGTTTCACTAAAGAACAATATTGTAGATGATTAAATCCTAAACCATTTTTATTTATATCGACGTTCAGTATTGTTGGAATGACTGGGCTACTATAACTTACTAAAACCTTATATCCTCACACTGAAAATATTTATATTGCGCCCTCCGTGCATTGCGCTCATGTCGCACGGAATCCATTATCAATTACCAAGCTAAATTTCTTTCACGTTACCATTGTGCCTAAAAAATCATATTTTATATTGTGCATTCCGTGCATTGCTCATTTTATAAACTACAATTGCACATACAACTGAAATTGCGCATTCCGTGCATTGCATTTTTATCGCACGGAACCTATACATTAAAAATTAATAAATTTTATCATTTGGCAATTGAAACCTATTCTGCATTCCGTGAAATTAATAATTATCACGCGAGATATAGCAGAACATTAAAATTCTATGTCCAACGTTTTTAGGTACGTTTTTACGTTTTAACGTTTGTGAGGTACCATGTAGCCACATTGATTCCCAATACTGATCAAAATATTTGCATTTTGCTTACATGATTCCATTTGATTTGCATTACTGTTCCGCACTCTTTTGATTGCTTTGCGCTTTGCGTTTGCCTTTTATAATAAAAAAATCGTTATGTAAGAGAAATTTCAGCAATTTTTTGCGAGAAAAAATTCTTATCCGGCTCGAAGGACCATTGTTTGTAACCATATTATTTGTTACGAATCGAAAACTTACCTTTATATTTAAGATATCTTTATATTGAGACGTGCTTTGTGTTTGATTTTTTCAATGAAAAGTTTTTATAAATATTTAAAAAATGTTTTTGAATGAAATTTAACACAGAGTCGCCATCAAGTTTAGGGGAAAAATGCTCTTAACTTGTATGTCGCCCGACCGACAAAATAAGTCCTTCCGTGTTCAGCTAAGTGCTCCTCTCCCATCCCGTGAAGTCATGCCTTACGGCGGTTCCACGGGATTCATACTGAGTCGGAATTCAAATGTGGAGGTTAGGTTTAGTGCTTAAAAATCGCACACTCCACCCTGTACCTTGGGGCTTTTTGATGATCCCCCCTTGCGAATAAAATAAAAATAAATTTTATAATAATTTGCGCATATGCCCCGATGGAGGAAAAGAACGATGCTGTCAAGGACACCTTCTACGCAAGCCTAGAACCATTTTCTGCAAAGGTGTCCAGCTCTTTGCGTATGCTAATGATATCTATATTATCGGCAGAACCAAGAGAGATGTAACTGCTGCTTTCACCGCTATCGAAAAGGTGTCAGCCAAAGTGGGTTTGACGGTGAACGAGGGCAGAACAAAGTTTATGCTGTCTGCAAATAGGGAATCGTGGCGTCTAGGCTCCCATGTTACAGCAGGCAAATATAACTTTGAAGTTGTCAAGGAGTTTCATACATTGGCACCACCGTAAACAGCAACAACAATGTCAGCCTGGAGATTAACCAAAGAATAACTACTGCTAATAGGTGCTACAACGGGCTAAGTAAGCAATTAGGTTCCAGAGCACTCTCTCGGTTGACAAAACTAACACTCTACAAGACGCTCATCATACCTGTGGTTCTCTATGGTGCTGAGGCATGGGTGGTATCTCAAACAGGTGCAGCCGCTCTTGGGGTGTTCGAGAGGAAAGTTCTTCGCAAAATCTTTGGTCCTGTGCGAGGTGGCGACGACTATCGCATTCGAATGAACCACGTACTGTACGAGCTCTACGACGACATTGGCTTAGTTCAGCGTATAACAATTCAGCGACTTCGTTGGCTAGGTCATGTCTTTCGTATGAATGAAGAAGCTCCAGCGAAAAAGGCGTTTGAGGCGAAAGCCGAGGGTCGACGACGAAGAGAGAGACCATGTCTCCGAGGGATTAACCAGGCCGAGGATGCCCTAACCGCGCTTGGTGAAAGATATTGGAGACGGCGCGCGCGAAGCAGAGATGCCTGGCGAGAGTTGATGAAGTCGGCCGTAACCCGACAACGGATTGTCATGGCCACCTAAGTAATTAAGTAAGTGACGAACTGTATGTTGACGAAAAATTCGAGAAATGGTGGTAATTCATACTCCACATGAAAAAGTACGAACAGCGGCTCTGCAGAAAACAAATCCGACACTTGAAAAAGTGTTACAGATCCCTTCAATTTATGAAAATATTGTAAAAATATGTTCGGTAATGAAAGAATCCGATCAAAGTGTCGTGTACACATTGAATAAGTCCGCACCGCCCCGGTATAAGTCTTCAAGTCGCTCCAGCTCCAGTACCAAATGGCGAAGTCAAAGCCAAAGTCGTGGTCGTCAAGACATTCCACTTAAGTCATGCCCAGGTTGCGCTATATCATATGAGAAGATTGATTGCATTCCTTACAAGAAAAAAACAAAGTGCCGTTGGTTTTCAAAGACGTAATAATGGATCTGTATCAAATTTCTGTTTTTCTTCTTCGACAGGTCAGGTTTCAAAAAGATATTCAAATTTGATTAATTCGCTTTTCAACATCGCTGAGGAATATCCTCATGTTTTCGAAAATAGTCTTGGGTTATACACCAAATTTAAAGACGATATAATACTCAAACCAGATGTCAAGCCAAAGTTCTGAAAGCCCTACAACTTGCCAACAATAAATCAACAATAATAAATAAACAAATGTTTAAAAACCTGTTTATGCTAGTGAGTGGGCGGCACCAATTGTTGTTGTGAAATAATCAAATGGTACTCTACGAATGTGTGCGGATTTCAAAGAAGGTTTGAATTTGCAAATAGAAATTGATCGATATCCTATCCCACGAATAGAGGAGCTATTTCAAAAATTAAAAGGAGGTCAATACTTTACAAAGATAGACCCTAGCGAAGCCTACCTTCAAGAAGAATTATCTTCACGTAGAAAATTCAAAGAAATTTGTGGTTATTAATACCCCATTGGGTTTATTTCAATAACAAATACTGTCATTTGGTGTCTCCAGCGCTCCAGGAATTTTCCAGACATTCATGGAAAAGCTTATCGCAGAGGTGATGGAATGTGCCGTATATTTACACTACATAATTATTACAGGAGAGGATGATGAAAACCACAATTCAAATGTTCGTGAAATTTTAAGTCGGTTACAGTATAACGGGCTAAAATGTAGAAAAGGAAAATGTGTGTTTAGCAATGAGCAAATTGAGTATGTTGGTCAAAAGGAATTAAAAATTCTGAGAAACGTCTGCAAGCGATTATATTGATGCCTAAAAATGAGGCCTTAAAATGTTCGCGAAGTAGAAGCATTTATTGGAAAAATCAACTACTATAATTAGTTTATTAATAATTTTTCATCCAAACAGGCAGCATTAAATTTTTAAGGCGGCAAGCAGTAGACAGCCTTTCTTTATCCTCATCTTTACGGAGCGGAGTCATACTTCTCCATACTGATTATACTCGAGCTGCTGTCCCAAAAAATTTTCAGCATAAAGTCTAGAGTTTTCACTTAGTATGTTTCATGAGGGACACTGGGGCAAGAGTCGAATGTTACAAATGGCACGGCGATATGTATGGTACCCAAAAATTGATGAAGCTATTGAAACAACGTATAAGAGCTGTTCAATTTGTATGTCAATGGCTAGCAGCCTTAATCGCCAATTCTTACCGTGGACTGAGACAAAGCAGCCTTGGGAACGAATACATCTTGACTTCGCAGGTCCTTTCTTTGGAAGCATGTGGCTTTTACTTGTAGACTCATACTCTAATTTCCTTATGTCATGGAGATGCCAACAACTACCTCAAATTCCACCATTTTATCCTTACAAAAACATTTTGCCATTGAAGGGTTATCGAAAATTATGGTAAGCGATAATGGTACCCAGTTCACATCTAGAGAATTAAAAAAATTGTTCCAACTAAATATCATCGAGCATCTCATGAGCGCACCTTTCCACCCTGCATCCAACGGTTTGGCTGAACGATTCATTTGGACATTCAAAGAGTCATTCAACAAAGCAATGAAAGAAAATGTCAGTAAGGATCTGGCATTATGCAAATTTCTGGCAACTTACCGCTCGACTCCGAATCCACTTTCGGGTTAATCGCTCTCGGAAATGCTGCACGGTCGTCAGCCTCGTGGTCTCCACTTCGTTCTCTCTCCTCTTTTACTGCTAACGCAAAATGCTTGACTTACTATTTAATTTGCTTTTATATAGTTTAAGGCGCCTTGGTAGTAGAGTGCTTAGCGTGCTTGACTGCCAACCAAGAGGTTCCGGATTCAAATCCCGGTCTGGCCATGGTCCTGCGCTTTTACCTTTCATTCATTTATTCCTCATTTCTAATCAACTGAAATTAATACTTTATTAATATTACGACTTTGGAAGTTGTAGAGATGTTTGTGGAATGAGATTGTTTAATAACTCGAATTGACTGAGGAAAACGCATAACACTTGCCTCAGATTCAAATTCGCATGTTGATTAAACTGACCCCGGAACCCCCGGAATTATAAAATATGGTTGCGAATGAAATAATTTGAGCTATTAAAAGTTCAAGAATTGTCGAAATCGGCCCGGTTCTGCTCAAAAAACCGGATTTTGGCGATTTTTTTATAAGACATTTTTGAACAAAAAATTATGCATTTGAAATCTGCGCCATCTAATTTGATGTAAAATTTAGTGACACATCTGATTCTGAACTTGAAATTACCGAAACTTTATTCCGGTGCCACCAAACTCACTCAAAATCCGAAATTTTTAATTATTTTCATGCTATTTTTGTTCGTGCTTACCCCTTTCAGTGCTCCTGATGATTTTTTCAAAACTTTTTTATGCACTATTGAACACCATTTTGTGAACTTAAAAAAAACATGAAATTTTAACCATTTTTGGAAAAGTTACTATTTCTTTTAAAAAGTGATTTTTTGAAGTAACACAGTAAAATGTGTTGTTTCACCCTTGCTAGAAATTAGATAGCTGTCGAATTGCCAGTTAAACCAAAATAAACAAGCCCTCCAAATCTTTGAAAAATCTATTTCCTGTAAGTGGGTGCGTGATTGTTCGATAAAAGTCTGGTGCCTTAAAGCCATTCAAATTTGCCATCACACCAATAGGGCAGTGACCTGTTAGGAATCCCACCAGTATCCGGATTTCTCGTTTTCCCAAGAGCAGAAGGCTCTTAGTTCTGTTCTCGTTTTGTTCTGGCCAGAGCCTTCTAGATAAATTGCAGGCACTTCTGGAAGCACAGTTTATGTTGGTATTACCTCTGGCTTCGGGGTTGATGCTTCTTTTGACGATACCTATTGGAAGAACACGTCTGTAATGGTTCTGTTTGTGTCTATCGTTACTTCACTTCTTGCCAGCTCATCTGCTTTGTTATTCCCTAATACGTTGCAGTTCCAGGGACAATTGTTTATCCATCAATTACAGACACTGTTCAGGACTTGTTAACAATTAAGTACAGAAGAACAGCCCGAAGTTGTATCTTCCGAAATTACTACCTGTGCTGCTTTTTCAATCGCATAGATTTCTGCTTGAAAAACACTGCAGTAATCAGGAAATTTGTAAGACTTTTTGATCTGTAGCGTTTCGCAGTATACACCTGATCTATGGGTTCTATGGTGGTGTGTTTCCATTTTTGCCTGCTGGGAATAGATGTGTTTTATTTTGAATCGAATTTCACACTAGGTATGATGTAGTCGGTTGTTATTTTGATTCCTCGGTTCCATATAGATTTTGACGGCTGCATGCTCGAAGCGGTTTTTTGACGATGGGTCTGACGATAGTAGGTATAATATAGCGGTTCTGGATAAAGAGCTAGGAGCGGTGTGAGTCATCGTCTGTCCGTCCGTCCATTCGTCTTATCTCGTTTTGTGGTTTTGTTTTGTGGTTAAGTCTTATTTTTTTGTGGTTTTGTTTTGTGGTTAAGTCTTATTTTTTTGCGGTTTTGTTTTTTTTGTGGTTTAGTCGTATCTTGTTTTGTGTCCCGTCCCCCATCCCCCATCCCCATCCCCCGGCCCCCGTCCCTGTGTCCCTCAGTTCGTTCGTTTGTGGTTTGTAAAGTGTGATTTATGAGTCAGCCGTGTGCTTGTTGTTTTTAAGTGTCTTATCATATTTTTGTCTCACAGTTGAACAATTTCAAATTGTTTAATGTTTTAAGTGTCTTAACATAATATTTGCGGTTTTTGCAGTATTTGATTTTACAGTTTGAAATTGTTGAATGTTTAAGGTCTATCAATTTTTTTATATTCAGTGTTGGTGGTTTTAAGAACCATGGGAAAAAAATAAAGATATTCATATAAATGATATACTTTTTTAAAAGTGAACAAAAAAATTGTATAATTGTAAAATATTAAACGTTGCCTTTAGGAAGTACATCATAGTTTTTTAAAGATAACTGCATGTGGACAGCTTGTTTGCTTGAAATATTTGTGGTTTTATATCATTGTTTTATATGAGACTGTTATCAATTTTTTTTCAATTGTTTAATGGTTTCTTGATAATTTGCTTTGGTTTACATAAAATTGATAGAATTTGCATGTAGATAGCTTTTGTGAAGTACCAACTACAATTATTGGCACCCAAAAATTTGACTCCAACTATTGGCACCCTTTACTTGAATAGCATTTATGAAACATCGTTAACCTCCTATTATTTACGAACTGTACTTTTCTAATTTTGTAGTTTATTTCCTCTCTTTGTTTTATATTTTACAATAAGATCAATTAACTTATTTGCTTGTAAACTTCGAAACTGCAAAGGTCTTTCCGTCGTAGGAGAAAAAAACGTTTTAAAGTTTTGATATCGATAGCGAGCTGAAATTTTGGTGAGTACTATTTCTTATTTATTAATGGTTTTTTTGTGTAAGCCCGCTTTATTTTGAGATTATTTAAATATTGAATAGTCAAACTTAGTCTTTTGATCTTAATTTTAACCGCGATATTTTAAAAATAAGTGGGTGCCAACAATTGATTCCAACAAAAATAAAATTCAGTTATTGGCAGGGGGTGCCAATAATTGAATTTGTAAAACTACAATAACTGGCACTGCCAGTCATTGTACTTTTTTGTAGTGCCAATAATTGCATTTTTCATATTTTCAGATTATTGAAAAAAACAAACAAAAAACAAAACAAATTGGCCATTTCAGCCCTTGAAAGGACTTTGACCGAGCTTCTTTGGATCGATTGTGTTGTGTGTGTTATTAAATTTTTGCACACAATTGACCGAGAACTGGACCTACATGTTTTATGCCGACTCCGAACGGCTAAAGTTCATGTTCTCAAGAAGCTTTACATTTCATTATTTACTCTCTGAGGTTTGCCATTGTCTGCAGAGAGGTGGTGACTAGTGTCCGACCGAAACCAAAATTTTGGCCGAAACCGAAACCGAATTTCGGCCATTTTTGTAATATTCGGCCGAAACCGAAGCCGAAACCGAAACTGAATGGTTACATGAAAATTGTTTTAAAAAACAATTAATTTTTTTAATTTTTTGTTAAAAGCTTTCAAAAACATAACAATTGAAACAAATTATAATAACGTAAATAAACAATAAATATTCTTTTGCCTTTATTCATAAAAATTTACGAGCCTCTTATAAAGCCTTTACAAAAAAAAATTTCAAAAACAGTATTCATAAACGTTCAATAACGACAAAAATCTATAATAAAGGCTTCTTAAATGAGTAACCTTTTTAAAATTTTTACTCTAATCTGAATACAAATATTGTCGAAAATACTTCAAACTGTTTCAAAAAGTATGAAAACATGGCAAAACATTTCAAAATATTGAAAATAAAAATAATAAGTGACAATTTTTTCGGAGAAGAACATAGATTAAACATTTTTTTGACTGTTTTGCATGTCAAAATATTGATAAAATTGTGACAAATAAACAAAAAATTATTGAATTTATCAAATTCACAAACCATTCTTGACACTGTTCCCATTTCAAATTGAGAGGGTTCCTATTTTAACAAATAAGCTGAGACAATATTTGTATGAATAACAAAATTTTAAAAAGCATTTTATCTCTAAAAAGCTTTTTGACTATTGAGCACTTTAAATCTGTTTTCAGATATTTTTATGAATAAGACCGTTTGAATATTAATGTTCAACTTTAAAATAATAAATAAAGAGATCATTTTAATACCAATTTAAGGAACTTTTTAGTATTTAAAGTTAAATAACTTAATATTATAATCTAAAAAAAATCTACATTTATCGTTTTGTGCTGGACCCAACCCACACGGTCAATCAAATGACTGAATTTCACGTTTTTGTTCTACTTAACACCATTAAAAATTTTGATGAAAGGGAACTCACATCTACCATTGAAATATATGTACGAACCGAATGAGTAGTGTCCGATCAAATATTCGGTTTCGGTTTCGGTTTCGGCCATATTGATGCCGAATAGCCGAAACTGATTAAAAGGGCCGAAACTGGCCGAAACCGAAACCGAATATTCGGTCGGACACTAGTGGTGACCGATCAGAAAAATTTTTTATTGAAAAAACTTTTCGCCGCGGCTGGGGATCGAACCCGGGCTCCGAGCATGTTAAGCCACACACTTAACCTGCATGCCACGGTCACCACCGCTTCGCTTTCAGATTATTGACAATGCCAAAAAGACAGGGTTCATATAATAAAAGTCTTTTGCAAAAAACTCTGTCAAAAATTAGATATGGTAAGATTTCAGATATGGTAAGGCCACGTTGGACCCTACAATTTCGTCATTTGCAAATCTCGACCAGGTCCGCAAACTGTTTTAATTGAGGCGGAAGAGAAAGTAATTGTGGAATGGGTGAAAGTCTCCCAGCGGAAAGGTTTTCCTAGAAAACAGGAATTCCACATCAAATGTCTTACAAAAAATCTGGTGATATGGTTACAGATACGCAGTGTGCATTGAGATTATGGAGACAGCATTTTCCTATTCTGCTTACAGGCGACGATCCCAACAATTCCGCCCTTGAAGAATGAAGTCCGACTAATGCAGTCCCACTAATCGACGATGAAAACCCAACAAAGCTGCAGGTGCTGCCGGCCTGGCTGATGAATTGTTTTAAACTGGCAGCGGTGAATTGATAAGGTACGTCCATCAACTCATCAGCAAAATATGGCTAGCGGAAAGCATGCCCGACGATTGGAATCTCAGTGTGCTTTGTCCTATACTTAAGAAAGGAGACTCGACAATCTGCGCCAACTACCGAGGTATCAGTCTTATTTCCATCGCATACAAGGTTCTTTCGAGCGTATTGTGTGAAAGATTGACCACTATAGACCAGATTTTTACACTACGCATAATCTTGGAGAAAACCCACGAAACCAAATCGACGACGACATTGAATTAGTCCAGCGTATACCAATTCAGCGACTACGTTGGCTGGGTCATGTCTATCATATGGAAGAAGAAGCTCCAGCGAAAAAGGTGTTTGAGGTGAAAGCTGAGGGTCGACGACGTAGAGAAAGATCATGCCTCCCATGGATTGACCAAGCCCAGGAAGACCTAACCACGCTTGGTAAAAAGATTGGAGACGGCGCGCGCGAAGCAGAGACGCCTGGCGAGAGCTGATGAAGTTGGCCGTAGGTCGACAACGGGTTTTCATGACCACCTAAGTAAGTAAGTAAGAATAAAATTTGTATTATTTTTTACCTGCTAGCTAGGTATGTAAGCAAGATAAAAAAATAAATAATTTGTTTTTGTGATATAAAAAATTATATAAATAAAGCCATGATTTTTTAATTTTGTTAAATACTAGGTGCCAAGTATTACATTTTTTTGGGTGCTAATAATTGTGGTAATATGCCAATAATTATTGTTTTTCAAGAGCCAATAATTGTACTCAAGTGCCAACGATTGTAGTAATTGATGTGCCAATAATTGTATTCACGTGCCAATAGTTGTAGTTTTCGAAAGACTTTTTTTATTTTAATTCTCACAAAATACAGGGAGCTCACATAAATATGTTGAAAATAACTTCCAATTCAGAATTCTCCAAATAATAAAATAAATAAATTTCAAAGAGAAGATTCGCTTCATAACAGAATAAATGCTGAAGGTTGCAAGGCAAAATTTCCTTATGGGTGCCAATAATTGTAGTCGGTACGCTAATTATGATTTCATATAAATAACCCAACAAAAAAGCAAATCAGTACAGTAGTAATTCTGTAATACACTTCCAAATACTTAAGAAATAATTATGGAAAATATTAAAGTAAAGTATTTGATTAATGTTTTCCGAATCAATGATTTGGAGACAGCAGAAACAACAACATCTGATATAATATTCTCAACATGGCCTGAATAATTGGAGAACTTTTGGGAACGAGAAGTAATACTTCACAAAATTGGAAAGCTCTTCACGGAAACATTAGAATCGGACGAAGATTTCTCCCAATACATGAGCGCACTGCGAATAGTTTTTGATGAAATCGATTTGATAGATAGTGAATTGGGATACATGCGCTCAACGCTTTATATTGAAACATTAGTTATAACGGAGGAGGGGTTATGACGGGAAAGGAGGCTAGCGAAAGGCCGCCTTATTTTTTATGATGGTCTAGTCACCATTAAAATAATATATTAAATATTTTATTTCAAATAAATAAAGTTTGCATAAAAAAAAAAATCAGAAACTATAATTTTATATTTTGTTCTATACTTAAAACCAATCTATTTTTAAATTATTAAAACCGAAAACCGCGATAATGTCTAGATATAATTTTAAATGTTTTCTCACAATCGTGTAATATTTACTGTGGTTATATTAAAATTATATAGTTTTTTGTTATCTTTTTTTTCACAGTCTTCTGTGAGTTTGAAAAATTTTGTATAAAAGTTGAAGCGTTTTACAGTTTCTTTCATAATTGTTAACGGTTTCTTATAAGTAAGCAAAAATAAATTAAACTTTGAATATGGAGGGCAGGAAAAATACCTTGAAGGCTTTGAATGAGTTTACAAGCAAATGGAAGTTAATGATATTGAAAGCGGAGAGGAAATATACCAAATTTGGATGGAAGGTTATGTTGGAAGTTAAGGAAAACGTAATTTTTTTACCTGTTTTGTATAATAAAATGAGTGATGAAGCACTGGAGAGCTTAAACTCTGGAGATTTCTATATAGAGAGAATACCTACAAATTCGAAAAATCCAAAGTATTTCCAATTTAATTTTTCTTGTAAGATAAAATAAAATTAAAAACAATGTACCTATGTTTCACAACATTTAACCTTTAAATAAAAATCATTAATAAAACAAAAAAATTTTATCTATTTATTTATTTACTTTTGTTTCATATCTAACATATTGGTGTGCAAAACTAAAAATTGTTTTTTATTTTAATTGTACAATATTTGTACATTTATAAATGTGAAATTGATTACTTATAAATCTAACAAATCCAAACATTGATTTGTTGCTACACTTAATGTTCCTTATAGTGCTAACTTTTTCATATTTATAGATAATTCCCATTAGTTGTCTTAGGAATTTATACTCAAAAAACCATTCTATGTCGGTGAAAATATTCATTTTATTTAGAGCTACACGTATGAAGTCTTCAGTTTTATCATTCAACACTTGATCATTGCACCACTGTTGAATTATTTTTTTAAATTTACATACTTCTGCATCGTTTCTAAAATTTATTTTAAAAGTTGGTGTTTCCTTATAACTTTGTCCAGTTATTTCAAATAGATCACTTCTAAATAAATTTAGTGCGTTTAGCTCTTCGTGTTTAATGCATGAAGGTTGAACATCTTGTTGCTGTCGTTGTTCTTTAAGATTTTTATTATGTTTTATTGATTTCTTTCGTTTCTTTATTATAAGTGTCTTGCTATCATCATAATCATCAAGAGTTTTCTCAAACACTTTGTTGATATCTTCATAACATTTTAAAAAACCACTCTCGACATCTTGTTTTTGTTGAGGTTGTAGCTGATGATTTTTCTGCTCTTCTTCATTCTTACTAACATCATCATTATGAGTTTCCTCCAACACTTTATCTAAATTTTCATAATATGTTTGAAGATCATTAAAAAAATCCACGTCTTTTTCAGCGCCCCAAAATATATCCTTATTCATTTTTTGTGATTGAAGGTTTTTATTGTTTCACACAAGCTGACTTTTGTTTTGAAACTAATACGTTTTTACATTATGATGAAACTATTTATAAGTAAATTATCTTTCAGTTTGCGTTGATATCATAATTTTGCGGTTAATTTTATTTGTATGTATGAAAAAAACAATTTTTACAACGATTTAAATTATATATATTTGTGTAAAGTTGAATTATTTTATTCGCCTCTTCTTCCATACGGTTGAATGATGAGCAACCACAAGTGTCTGGTCCAACTGTGCAATTATCATCTGACCACGGACAGTTTTCAAAATGTTCGTTTCAAATTTTCGTTTGAATATTAATAAGCGTATCCTTTTCATCCTCCGGTATGATGTGTGAAAATTTTTTTAAAAAACTATAGATATCCTTGATAATAGACATTTTTATTTCAAAACTACTGTATATTCATATGAAACGTTTGGTAATAAGCATTAACATCAATGATTTCTGGTTTTATATCATAATTTGACCGTTCATATAATTCTTCTCGAGTTCCGTCATCATTTTGATTTATTACATCATTAAATTCAAAGCAATAGATATTAAGTGTACGTAATTCATAATTGCTATAGTAGGAACATTTAATTCGTATTTCAAATGATTCATATTTCAAATTAAAGTGACGGTGAAAAACTCCTGAACTCTCATAAATTCCACCAATTTGCATTTCTTTCTTTATTAGATTTCTCCTGAAAGCCTCAATTGCATCTTTAATAGAAAATGTCCTTTCTGGAGTTGGACTATTTTTATGATAACGTTCTAAATTTTGTTGATAGAGTGAGTCATGATAAGAAGGCTCTCTGTGCGGATATCTCAATGTTGTGGTCGGTGATGGAGAGATCGTATTAATATTATCATATATAGCATTTTCCAATTGAAGGGTTATTTTTACTTTTATCTGAAGAGAAGTATTCGGGATCTGTATGACAAAACTAACTTGTTTTCCATATTCAATATTGTAAAAAGTAGTAGTATTTTCACGTCGTTCATGTAAATAATTTCCAGTTTGATAGCATATAATATGATGTATTTGTAATATTACGAAAACAATAAATATAAATATTGAAATGTTTTTTAAGCTCATTTTCTTTGTTTTGAATCTTTCCTCGATTGTAGTTGTTTAAGTAATAACCATGTTTAATGTCTGGATATAGTCTTTTACATCAATAATTTTCACTTTCAAAGGTTCATAATTTGGATCTTGAACTCGAATTCTCTGAATTTCACCATTACTCAGAATCATTTCTGATTCAATTTCATGATATTCAAAGCATTTAATGCTCAATCTTCTCTCTTCAAATCTACTATCATAAGTACAACGAATTGGAATATCTACATTGTCATATTCAAGCTTAAAATATCGATAAAACACTTCCTTAGAATCAATAATTCCCCCAATTTCATTTTCTTTAGTTATTAAATTCTTACGGAAGGCTTCTATGGCTTCATCCACAGTAAAAAGTCTTGAAGGTATTCCTTGAGTTGTACTCTCAAATTCTACAGTTGTTGTTGTTGTTGTTGTAGACAATTCTGTTTCTATCTCAGTTTCTTTCAACAATAAAAATGATATATTAATTTTCAAGACATTGTTATCGGGTAGAGTTAAATTAAATTCAATACTTTTAGAGTTTTGATTAATAATAGGTATAGTAGTATTTCCAATTTCCAAAATGGTACACTATACAAATTTTTTAAAAAGAACAATAATGTTAAAAATAGAATAAATTTCATTTTATGTTTTATTCTTAGAGATATATACGCTGCTAAATTTCAGTATGAAATGATGAGAATATCTAATTTGGTTGGTTTTATATAGTAAGTTTTTATTATGTATTATTTATTTATCATATAGATTATTATATAACATATATTCATTTAAAAGTAATGCTGATTTTAAAGCACATCGTATTTGACGTTGTTTCCTCGTTTTGTTGTTGTTGTTGTTGTTGTTGAAATGGTATTGGCTTTGACATGTTCTTGGATACATATTATACAACATTGATAAGTTGATTTCATCACATTGTGGAATATCTTCGATATTGAAAACACGCTGTTTTAAAAATTCTTCAATCCACTTTTGTTTCTCCGTCCCCTTTACATACACTTTTTTATTCTTCAGTAGAGGTTTTAAATATCTCTGAATGTTTTTAAATGAATCGCTTCCATAGTCCCATGGCAGATTATGATGATTTAATTTTAACCAATTGGATTGACGTTGATCATCTTCACATAAATCCTTGAATTCGAATGGAGCTTTTATGTGAAAACAGTGAATGTTAATTCATCTTCACTTAATACAACTGCTATCTCCTTAAAAACAAAACGATTATCGTAGATTTTAAAACCTTGAACATCAATAGTTGCAAGCATTGTGTTAAATAAATAGCAGTAGTTGTCAGAACTCTTATTTATATAGAATGTCTGTATGCATGTGTGTATTTTTATTAAATTATTTTTTTAATAACATTTGTGAGTGGTGTATATTCAAGGACTTTATCGTGAATGAGCATACAATAAGCTGATGTACTTGGAGGGACATTTGTTCGAAATTTTAATTCAATTCTAATATCTATTGGTCCTCCTTTTACACTCTCATTTTGATGAGAGACATCTAGAACAATTATTGGTGCAATGCTGGCAAAATTTTCTGGCGATAAAAGTGGTTGTGGAGAACGTCCATAGTATCCTTGTTGAAATTTTTGATACATATCATAGAGTAAAGCGTAACGATTATGATCAAATCTAATGTTAAGGTCGTCATAGGGATATACATCAGAGTTAAGATGAACTTTTACATCTGATAAGTTACAATGTATGAACTTATTGTTGTTTTTAAATCCTAAAAGTATATATCGAGGTCTTTCATTTTCACCTGCCAGTTTTACATTCCATAAAATATTTGTACTTTCAACAAGAGAAGGATTATAATAAACATCCCAACTTCTAAACGATATATTACTACGAAGGGGTAGTTTACTATTTATTGTTTTTAACATTTTTAATCGGTAATCATCTGAAAGATGAATGTGTGGTACTTTCCATGTGATATTCAAGAGCTTTAATATAAGATTGTCTGTTTTAGTAGTTGAACTCATAATGTTCTTATCATCTTTATATCGTATCAAAATCAATTATGTTTACAATTCACAATTAATTTGTCAAAATCTTCTGCAAATCCAAGTAAATTCTTTAACGGAACACAAAAATTAAAATGTCCCGTTTTAAGTAGAGTATTATCTTTTTCAAATGGACACCATCCAGCGTTTTGAAGATTAATACTTTCAAATGCATTAAGTGATACATAATTTTTCATATCTGACCCAATTCCCAATTGTCTTGTACGATCAATTTCTACCCCATTCATCTCATATCGAATTTCATCAAATAAATATGCTATACAGTTGTTTAAGAGTTTAACAGTTTTTGAAATAGAATTATCGCTGTTGGATACAAATCCCTCAATATACAAAAGACTCTCACTTGGTAATACATACAAGTCCTGGTTTTGTATTGGTATACGTATTTCATCATCATTTTTAAATGATTGTAAATATGATGTGGTGTCCGTGATGTGGTGTCCGTGGCATGCAGGTTAAGTGTGTGGCTTAGCATGCTCGAGAGCCCGGGTTCGATCCCCAGCCGCGGCGAAAAAGTTTTTTTCAATAAAAAATTTTTCTGATCGGTCACCACCTCTCTGCAGACAATGGCAAAACTCAGAGAGTAAATAATGCCATGTAAAGCTTCTTGAGAACATGAGCCGTTCGGAGTCGGCATAAAACATGTAGGTCCAGTTCTCGGTCAATTGTGTGCAAATATTTAATAACACACACAACACAATTGATCATAAGAAGCTCGGTCAAAGTCCTTTCAAGGGCTGAAATGGCCAATTTGTTTTTTTTTTGTTTTTTGTAAATATGATGTATAGCTGTGATATTCTTTTTTCACTATACTCTCGTCGAAAAATGGTTTGTATAGAACATTTATTACGTCACTCATATTGGTTTTTTAATTGTAATCCAATGCTTTCTAAAAATTCTTTGTTCGATTTAGTTAAATAAATTCTATGCCTTGACCTTTTAATAGTAGGTTTTTTATTTAGATTTGATTCTTCTTTTGTTGTTTTTGTTGTTGTTGTTGTTAGTGGACTAGTGAAATGGTTGTTATGTAATTGCTTTTTATTAAAAACTATCATTCTTTATATAGGCTTTAAATGTAATCTTATTGATATTTTTTCACCGCGAAAATTAATTAGGTTACCACCTTGATCTACGACTTTAAGAACAAGAGTGCTGATTTGTTTTGTGTTAACTGGTAAATATATAACATTAACTGGTATTTCTGTAATTTTGTATCCTGGACTAACTCGAAGGGAGAACTGATGAATTGTATGCACATTTATTCCATTTATATATGATCCATTGATAATATTACACTCAATTGATATTGTATTTATTTTAGAAATATCTACCGGATTATCAGAATAATTTTTAACATCAGGTTTCAATATTCTTTTACTGAACCCTAGTAATGATCCAATTGAACAACTTCTATTGAAGAAAATTGGATCCTTGGAACTATAAATTTCTGTTTGCAATGTGTTATAGTTTGCTTTTATATCTAGTAATCCAATATTATAGGTTTCATATTCATCAACAATTTTCTCAGATAAATCCATGAATTCATAGGATCCTATTGGTATCACAATAGTCTTGTCACCAATATCAAACAAATTGTTTTCTTCATCCACATTTGGAATAGAATGATAAAAGTCGAAGCTAATCAAACCAAAAAACATAATCTTGCTTAAGTTCTATAGGTGGAAAATAATTTGCAACAAGTTGTGATGAATTTCCATTTATTGTTAAAGTAAACGACATGTTGTTGCTCAATCATTAAGAAGTTAACTAAAATATGTTTTTATACATTATAACATTTATATTAAATCATTTACATCAATCCAAGAATTATGGTCTGAGGAGAAACCTAAGCATTTAACAAAAGCTCTATTATTACGTCTTCTTAAAATTTTTTCAACTAAATATGTTTGTGGAAATTTGGTTTTTATTAATTCATATTCATAGAAACCTCCTTTGATTTCATTTAATTGATAATCTTCAAGTATGTATGTAGTAGGGTTTGTATTTTGAATAGTTTTGATTTTAAATATTTCAGTTGTCCAATTTGGTGTATAACCTTTTTCAAATGTATGTTTATATTTACTCATTCTAACATTATCATTTAACTTAAATTTTGGTTTATGAACAATTTTAGGATTGTTATAAACAGTTTTCAGTATAAATTTTTCATTAAAAGAATTTACTTCATTGGGCGTCATCTTTATAGTTCTATGAAATGTGTTATTATATTGGTTAACTAGACTTTTATAGTTATTAATCCATTTGTAAGTCCCATTAAAGCTAAACTCCTTCCACATCATTCCCTTTAAAGTTCTATTAAAGCGTTCCACTATCGATGCTTTTAAAGTTGAAAATGTTGAATAATGATTGATACCTTTCAATGTCATTAATCTCTTAAAATGTACATTGTAAAATTCTTTTCCATCATCCGTTTGGAGATTTTTTGGTATACGGTTACTTGTGTTGAAAATATTTTTCATTGCGGTTGTAACGTTTTCTCCAGTTTTATTTTTAATAGACTCCACCCATGCCTTCTTTGAAAATGTGTCAATAACAGTTAGAAGATAACGATAATTCCTGTTAACATCACTATATGGAATCATTTCCACTAAATCTGCTTGCCATAAATCATCAATTCCTTGTATAATAACATGTCTTCTTTTAAAATTTTTCCGTGCTTGTTTATGCAGTTCTTCAACTATATCTCGTTTATTATTCATTGTCATATATATATAAATATATATATTTTATGTATCTCGTTATTGTAAACCTTTTATTTTTGGATATTTTATTTTTATTTTTTTAACCTCATCTGCATCAGGCTGATTTTTTCCGACTACATATTTAAACAAGAAGTCTTCAATAGTCTTTAAATAATCATTAAGTTCTTCAAAGTTTTCCTTATATGTAGATTTTATTCTATTATCAATTGCTGCCTCAATTAAATCTACATCATTTCTTATATCATCCTTCAGTGCAACGTTTAAATCTCTTATTTTATTTTCTTATCTATTTGTTGTACTGTTAAGATTCTCCATGGTAGTATTTATATCTGTAATTTTCTTTTCATAGATGCTTGTTATCTTATTTAGATTCTCTTTTGTTTTTAATTGTTTTTTAAATTTTAACTTTTTTCTTATTTTTAATTTCTTATCCGTTTTTTCTTTTTTATTCGTGTTATCAATATTTTTTGTTTTTTCATACCTAACAGGTACTAAATCATTATCAATGTTATGAATTTTGACTTTATTACTTGAGATTTCATTAGCATATTTCTCTTGCCGCAACGAACGTTTATTCTTATTGCGGAGATCTCTCAATCGCTGCTTAAAATTTTGTTGCAACCCTTTGTTTTTTCGTTTTATAATAATTTGTTTTTTAACTCTTTGTTTTGTTTCATTTTCAAAGTCAGATTCAGATTCTGTACTATAATTTATTGTGTTTTTGTATTCAGCATTATTATCAAAGTCAGATTCTGACTTCACATTATATATAACATCGTCTTTGTTTTCTTCATCAACATAATTCTCATTGTTTAAACCTTTATCAAATTCTACTGTTTGAATGTCAGGCTGTTTGGTGTTTAAACGTTGATAATATTTTAATGACTTTGTTAATTCATTTTCAATGTCGGGTTTTATCTTCTTTATATGCTGATATGGTTTGTTATGTTTTAGTTTATATTTGTTCAATGAACTGCGCTTTTTTAAAATTGTTTTATCATTCATTGCTGGATCAAGTGTCGATAGATATTGTGGATCAACATTTAAGTGCACATTTTGAGTGGATTTTTGTGATAGGTC
Organism: Tetanocera ferruginea; assembly: GCA_958299015.1. Taxonomy (NCBI): domain Eukaryota; kingdom Metazoa; phylum Arthropoda; class Insecta; order Diptera; family Sciomyzidae; genus Tetanocera; species Tetanocera ferruginea. Next base: position 94,072,311 of record OY282640.1, on the reverse strand, counting down.
ATCATCAATAGCATCCCAAAACATTTCATCATTATTTCCTTTTTTATTTTTAGCAAGATCGTTAGTGTGTTTTTTTTCTTTGTTATAATCATTGTGTTCATCTTTGTTAAGCTTTCCAATTATTTCATTTAATGGTTTTGAAATGGGTTGAAATGTATTTTCAAGCAGCTCAACTCGATCTTTTTCACCTAATTTTATTTCCTTTAGTTTTTCCTTTAAGATTTTCCGAGTGTTGGCAAGGTTTGTCAAAACATTGAGGTTTGTATTTTTCATGATTATTGTTTCTGTTTGCTGCCTAAAATCAGATCTGGTGTATATCTGATACCGATCTGGTATATATCTGATACTGATCTGAGGTGTAACAGGTGGTGATGTGATTTTTATATATGTATGAAATTGTCAAAACCTTTTCGATATCGACCCTTGTTTATAGTATCATCTTTATTTATCACAACAAAACCATACTTTTCTTTCCAACATTCATTACAAATCCTTATAAACATTTTGAAATCCATGTCTCCAATAACATGATCATTAAAAATATGCTTTAAATTCATTTCATCTTGCTTGAATTTAATAATCATGTTTGCATTATCACGTATTAAATGCTTAGGAATTTTTGTATAGGTTTGACACAAATAAAAGCAATCAATTTGTTTATGCCGACCCATACAAAAATACTCTCGTATAGTGCTTTGTTTATCACAAATAACATCATCAAAAATGAAAATTGAATTTGATTTAGCTTTACCTGGACTTATAACATCTTCGTTTTCTGAGAAAGTGTAGAGATTTATTCCTTTTATCGGTGCAATCAGTTTCTTCAATTATTCATATTTTGGTTGATATAAAGATTTTGAATATATGTATGAATATTTGAATATTTAAACTTTAAACCATTTGGATTTACAATTAGACTAATCATAATGTTAGTTTTACCACAATTTGATGGTCCAACCAATAAAGCACGTATTGAATTTGGTAAAAGAGGACTGTGAACAATTTTGTTTTTTTTATCATTACTTAAAAAGTCAGCATTATTAACATTAAGCTGAATACGTTGTTTAATTAATCGCATTTTGATTACTATATTAATTGGTATATAAATCAATCATTTATATACTAAAATCATCATTCTCCTTTTAAACTCACAACCAAAATGTTAATTTTATTTTGAAAATGGGTATAATATACAAAGATAGTGCACATCAGAAACAGTTGAAAAGAGGAAATGGTTTCATAAACAACTTAATAAATTCATTACCAGTGGAACTTCATTTACCAGGATATCAATTTTGTGGACCAGGAACAAAACTTCAAAAACGTTTGGAAAGAGGTGATAAAGGCATTAATCCATTAGATGCTGCTTGTAGAGAACACGATATTGCATATTCACAATCAAAAGATATAAACACACGACATCAGGCTGATAAAATTTTATCTGAAAAAGCTTGGCAAAGAGTTACATCCAAAGATAGTAATTTGAAGGAACGTGCCAACGCTTGGCTCGTTACAAATGCAATGAAAGCAAAAGTGAAATTTGGAATGGGTATTAAGAGAAATAAGGAAAAATGTAAATCGAAAAGAAGGCAATCTAAGCGCAAAAAAGTACAAAAAACCTAGAGTGAATGGAAGTAAGCTCTTTTCGTTAGCAGTTAAAAAGGGTGTTAAAAATGTTAATAAAGAAGAAACCAAATTCATTCAATGATGCATATAGAATAGCAAATAAAGCTGTACAATCAAGTTTTAAACGGAAAAAATCACAAGTAAACATACCACGAGTAATCCCAGTTCCAAAAATTGGTGGAGTCTTATCATTAATACCCATTTTAACAGCACTAGGTGCTCTTGGTGGTATAGCTTCTGGAGGATCAGCCGTTGCAAAAGTCTTAAATGATATAAAAAATGGGAAGGAACAATTATCTGAAGCTACTCGCCACAATAGATATATGGAGTCGATAGCTATGGGTAAAGGTCTATATCTCAAACCATATAAACAAGGTTATGGTTTGTTTTTACGTCCTCATCCAAAAAATTTTTGAAAAAGCTACCCAAAAGACCATTAACCGATGTCGATTTAATAAAATATTGTAAATGTCTTGCAAATTTTAGAGGAATTTTTATGAGAGATTCTTTACCGAAAAAACCTTATGCTCAAGAATGTGCTATACTTTACTTGGATGATGTTAACGGTCCCGGTACTCATTGGGTAGCTTACTATAAAAATAAAAACTAAAAGGAATATTTTGATAGTTTTGGAAACTTGCAACCATCGAAAGAGGTCATCAATTACTTAAAACCACCAATATATTACAACTATAAACAAAAACAAAAATACAATACAGTTATTTGTGGTCAATTGTGTTTAAAATTTTTAATTAAAAAATATAATATTACATAGTATGTTCACTTATTGATAATATAAAAAATAAAATACTTATCTTAAAACAGTAACTATAGATAGTCACTATAATGTTATTGAATCCACAATATTTTTTTGTGAATTGTCTTTTAGACGATTACAAATTTTTTCACAAGATATTACATTTTAAATAATAAAAACTCGTTTTAAAAAATATGAAATTCGTTTGTTTATATTTTTTATTTATTTTTGTAGTTTTCAGTCTCTTAATACATTTTTATTTAATAATCGATGGTGTCCCCATGCAAGGGTATTAACACCATTTTCTAATATATAACGTTTATCAACAAAATAAGTTAATAAAATTTTTTCAATTTCTTGTGTATAAATCTTGTGAATCTTAGATCTAAAAGTTAACATTTTATCATAATAAATTTTCTTATCAAATAAACATTTTCTATAGTCATCAATGCTGAGAGACATCAAAGCTCATTTTTTTACCCCTTTAGCTTTTTTGATATCATTATCGCCTTCAACACTAATAGAATACATTTTTGACCTTAAACCAATGAATTCCCTCATTATTTTTCCATTATTTTCATCTTTCATGAAACCTAACACCTTTTTATTTTGTCGTTCTATCCCAAAAGGATTGTTGGGTTTGTAGTCGGATGTGTCAAATTTTAAATTAATGTCTGGTTTTATATCATTATAGAAGTCTTCAGTCTTAATTGAATAGATGAAAGAGTCAGTATCCATATAGCATAAACTTAAGTTCTCTCTAAATTTTGGAAGCATGTAATCATAATGAAAATCATACATTTTCCATTTAGAGAGTTCAAGAACTACAAACCCTATATGAATTGGTTTATCATATAGGGTATGTATTCTATTAAGTTGTATTGCTACCATTTTTTCAGAAAATCTTGTAGAGCTATGAAAATTTGGTTTAGCAATTAAGCTTCTAGCTCCCAATCTTTTTCCTCTACTTTCCCACTCGCAAACAATTTTAACATATTTCCTCTTATCTACATTCTCCATGGTCTTACCATAGACAGCATTATTTAATAACTTGAAAAAGTTCTTTTCAAAATCATTTTTAGCTTGCGTTCTATGTAAAGTATTTAAATCAATATATTTTTTTAACCATGGCGATTGTTTAAATTTTAATATTCTATGAATTTTTTTAAGTTTTATTCCATTTTGTAAACATTGTTGTAAGTCTACATAATGAATGATATAATTTGATTTATTATTCAAATCGATTATAAGTTTTTGATGTTTACCGATCGGACTTTTTTTATTTTCTGAACAAAACGGTAAGTCATTATATTTATCATGCTTTGCACAAGAAATCTCTAAATCAACTTCTAAAATATATCCTTCATCAGAATCATAAGCATGCTCATGTAACTGAAATGTTGATACGTCATCAAGCCATTCAAATTTTCCTTCAGGTAAATATTGAGACATTGCCCAACCATACAAATTATTGGCATCTAAATACATGAGATAATTTGAGGGTTTTGTAACATCAAAATCATCCATATATTTATTATTTGCCTTAACATATCTATTGGAACATTGTACAATACCTCCCCTTATTCCTTTTTGAATGAATTTAATCATATCAATGTCTGTTAGCAGATCTAATTCAATTTTAGTGTACTTTAACATTGCTCCCCAAGATAGTCCGGGAGCTGTATAATATTGACAAGGATCAAGATTGTAAATTGCAAACTTTTCTAAAATTTTCGAAAACATCAGTAAGCAGTAGAACATCTGTTTTAAGGTAAAGTTCTAAGTAATCATGTAGTGTTGTACAATTAAAAGTTGTCCATTCCTTTTGTGCATGTTCATAGTCAGCAACACTACATTCTTCATTGGTTAATTTATTAAAGAACTTTTCCCTTGGCGGTAAACATTCCTCGTGAAGTCGTTCCTTTGAATCAAAATAATCATAAGGAAATATACCTTTTTGCTTCAAGAGATTGAATTCGACATCATCGTTAAACGTAGACCGTAAAATATAAAAATCTCTGTTTGATAAATTATTAACTAAGTTTGATAGACTGGAAGCCATAAATCTGAAGGAATCTAAAAAACCTTAGTTCAACACTATCACCATCATCGAAATGTATATGTTTAGAAATGGAAACATATATTTCCTTATTCATTGGTACTACGTTTAGTCTACCAGGAATCGTTGAAAGTTCTTTAACAAATAAGTGACAATCATATGAAGAAAGATTGTGGAACAAGATTGGGATGAATTTAGCAATTTTAAAATTTAAATTACAATCATTATGAGCCGGTCCGCGATATTTTCCGGTTAAATGACAATGATCTGCTACTCTATACTCATCGTCTTCAAAAGATTTTTCACAAATATGACAATTAGTGCTCTTATTTTGAATATCTAACTCTAAAGGAGTGAGGATATTCATTGGTTTAACTTTACTTAAGTAATTATTATAAATTTCCTTAGCATCGTTAACTAAACTTGTAATAAAATTAATAGGTGCATCTTCGCCTGTATACATTCTAAACTTATCTAAAGAATTATTAAAACTACACTTAATATAATAACTATATGCATGTGGAATGTGACTTTGAACTGTTCTTATTGAACCTGAGTTTTGAGTGTTTTCTGGTGTTAGAAAACATTCAAAATCTGCATATACTACAAAAGGAATGTCTAACTTATGTTTAAAATTTTTAAATGAAACCTTACTATTTTCTTCGTCCGGAACTTTTGTTACGATTCTGCTACATTCTTGCTTGTGGCGTTGTAATTTGTAGTTGGTTCCAAAATTCTGCAGACAAATATTGCATAAATACATTTGATGTTGGTAATTTGTGACTTGATTCCGCAAAAGTCTGAAAATAAAAAAAACAAAACAATTTATTAACAATACTCTCAATATTATATATGATATTAATAAAATATTTACCTTGAAATGTTTTTAATCCAAATATAGTGAAATTTGTCAATTTCCTGGAGCAGAAGTAGATTTATGTGAGTACTCTTCTCCTGATTTGTGAAATAGTAAGGTCCAACTATACTCTTGAGCTCTTCATCATATCCAAAGACATTGATGCTTATTTCCGGATTATTTTCCTCGAAAATTTGTACATCTTTGACTCTCAACGGAAAAATAAGCCCTTCAAAGTTTAGACTTTTACCATTCTCTAAATGTATTATAGAGGATTTAATATCCTCTACATTATAACTCGAGCATATATTTGTGTTAGAAATGACAGGATACAAGGCTGATATCATTGCCCATTTAAAACAATATTCATCAGCATTCTGAACATTTATACAAGCATGTTTCTCCAATAAATTTTTCAGCAATCGAATATATTGAGAACCTTTTATTGGCTTGTATTGATTAATATTAATCTCCAAGTGTAAAATTCTGATGAGACTCCAACCGCTGTCACGTTCTTGAAACTCTGACATTTTTGTTTTTAAATTGTTTCGTTTTTCATCAAAAATGTTATTCAAGTCTGTTGATTGTTGAATCATCACCATTTTTGTTTGATGAGATTTTACATCAATTGTCATCTCATTTTCACACATTTTCACATATTCACAAAACAATTCTATATTGAATTTAATGTTGGTGTGTTTCTGCAACATATCTTGAAGAGTTTGTATAACAATTTCTTTAGCGTTATCTAGAAACACTTCAGCATTCAATAAACCCTCATTGATATTTTTGTATATAAATGATTCTATACGTTCATTAAATACAGATGAAATTCTAGTTAAATGCTCATTTACTATTTCACCGCTATTCTTTTTATGAGCGTTAGTCCTGATATGATAAGACCAATTCCTTAAAATTATATCTTTCTTGCATGCGTTGCAATAGAAACTTGGAATTGTATTTGCCACAATCGTCTGAAGATTTGGAACATTTTTTGATGTTGCTGAAGATGTAGTTGATGTTGATGTTGATGTTGATGTTGCTGTTGATGTTGAGATAGTTGATGTTGCATTTGGTGTTGAAGAAGATGATTTATGTATTTGCCTTATATGGTTCACTAAATTATCATTACGATTAAAGAACTTCACGCAAATATCGCATTTGAAATGTTGTGATTGTTGACTTTGATGTTTTACTCTCACGTGTCGGTTTAGATTAAACTTTTTGTTAAAGGTTAACTCGCACTGGTCACATTTAAATGAGTCCATTTTATTAGTTGATTATCCTGTGATTGTCTGTTTATTGATTTAGTGAGCAATGATTGCACTTGCGTTAATTCCCCCCATTTTATATAAAATTGTTAAAAATTATATACTATACTCAACTGCTTATCAAAAACCGCAAATCACACTTTAAAAACCGCAAATATTATGATAAGACACTTAAAACATTAAACAATTTGAAATTGTTCAACTGTGAGACAAAAATATGATAAGACACTTAAAAACAACAAGCACACAGCTGACTCACAAATCACACTTTACAAACCACAAAGCATGTCTCACAATTCAACGAATTAAATTTATCACGGTTTTCGGTTATAGAACAAAATATAAAATTATAGTTTCTGATTTTTTTTTTGTTCACTTTTAAAAAAGTCTATCATTTTTATAAATATCTTTATTTTTTCCCATGATTCTTAAAACCACCAACATTGAATATAAAAAATTGATAGACCTTAAACATTCAACAATTTCAAACTGTAAAATCAAATACTGCAAGAACCGCATATATTATGATAAGACACTTAAAACATTAAACAATTTGAAACTGTTCAACTGTGAGACAAAAATATGATAAGACACTTAAAACAACAAGCACACGGCTGACTCACAAATCACACTTTACAAACCACAAACGAACGGACTGAGGGACAGAGGGATGGGGGCCGGGGACTGAGGGACAGAGGGATGTGGGGCCGGGGGATGGGGGATGGGGGACGGGACACAAAACAAGATACGACTAAACCACAAAAAAAACAAAACCGCAAAAAAATAAGACAACCACAAAACAAAACCACAAAAAAAATAAGACTTAACCACAAAACAAAACCACAAAACGAGATAAGACGAATGGACGGACGGACAGACGATGACTCACACCGCTCCTAGCTCCTTATCCAGAACCGCTATATTATACCTACTGACGATCCAGTGAATGTTTTGTTCTTGTATATTCAATTGTATATTAAGATTGAACTGGCAATTCGAAAGCGATTTGATCTCTAGCAAGGGTGAAAAAACATTTTTGCTGTGCTACTTTCAAAAATCACTTTATAAAACAAATAGTAACTTTTTCAAAAATCGTCAAAATTTCATGTTTTTTAAAGTTACTGTCTTCACAAAAAGTTCTGAAAAAATCATCAGGATCACCGAAAGGGGTAAGCACGAAAAAAAAAATAGTATGAAAAAAATTTTAAACATCGGCTTTGAGTAAGTTTAGTGGCACCGGACTAAATTATTCGGTAATTTCAAATTCAGAATCAGATTTATCACTAAATTTTACATCAAAGTAGCTGGATGCAGTTAGTTTGGCGCAAATTTCAAATGCATAATTTTTTTTTTTCAAAATGTCTTAAAAAATCGCCAAAAAACCGGTTTTTTAGCAGAACCGGGCCGATTTCGACAATTCTTGAACTTTTAATAGCTCAAATTATTTCATTTGCAACCATAGTTCATAATTCCGGGGGCATGCAGAATCCCAAATACTTTAGCATTTTTCAAACAAATCTGACCCAGTCTAATGTTCATAAAGCACTCCGTCACACATACAACATTCTACACTTGTTTCTCTTGATTCCCCTTTCTCTCCTACTTATCTATCTTCCCATTTTCGAACCAAGGCAGACTTGACTGAAAAGCTTTTACACCTGAAATCCTTAGTTCAAAGCTAAAAAAAAACACAAATGCTGATCATAAGAAGCTCGGTCAAAGTCCTTTCAAGGGCTGAAATGGCCAATTTGTTTTTTTTTGTTTTGTAACTCAAAAAGTTCTGACCGATCGGGCTGAAACTTTGACAGGTATCTCTCGTTAGTAGTATCGGAAGGATGTTCCTACAAGTTTAAGGATATCGTGTGAATACATAATTTTTGTGGGGTCAAAACTGTTGAAAAAATAAGTCGGAAATCTGGGTTTTGGATTAAATAGCCGATATAAATTTAATTTTTGAACATTTTTATTATATAATAGGTGTATTGTTTTTCTCCTCTTTTGTTTCAGATAAGTGGAAACATTTTGACAGCTGTTGCACTTTTCCTAGAACCTGATGCCTAATTATCTTGGACCTGCTTCTGTTTTCGAGCTGCTTTTTTCTCGAAGAGACTCTTTCGGTTCTGTTTTGCTATTTGTGCTTCATCAGCATTTTTGGCGAAAAGGTGTTAATAAATATACCCAGCTCGTTCATAAGCTTCAGAATGGAGGTGAAATTCAACAATTTTCAGCCCGGAATTGAGGTGCTTTGGACAAATTAACCAAACTGTCGCGATGAATATACGTTCGCTTCGTATACCTGCTATTACATAGGAGATTAGAAAAAAAAAAAATTTGAATATTTTTTGGAAATCAAAGGTGTACTCAAAAGATAGGAAAATAAAAAATTGTTCAAAGTATCAACTCGAAAAATTCTTAATTAAAAAATTATTTTTACCTATACTTATGTCACCCTTTCGAAAGGTATCTCCCCCTTAATATTTAAGTGTCTAATATTTGAAGATTTTTAATTATTAATGAACTGATTATTTTGTTTTTAATTATAATTTTTATTGATTTCATGTTAAATATTTTTATATTTTTTAATATAAAGTTTTTATTCACTTATTATTTAATTTGGTTTGTTGTAATGCTTTTTAACCCTTTTCCTGCCACGCCATCTGAATGGAATCGTAAACTGTCACGGTGTGACTTAGAGACACTAATACAAAATACATTGTGAGTTGATTTATTTTATTGAAACAAGAAAGTAATTCAATATATGTGACTTAGAAACACTTATAAAGAGTAAATAAAAAGATAATTAATTTATATAAATAGAAAAAATAAGAAAATAAAATATAAATAATGTGGCTATTTATTTACAAATTTTAAGCAAACCACACTTTTCTGTGAATGCTCGTTACAAACGGGTTACTGACAAATACCACAGAAGTAACGTGTGCCAGCAAATTAATTCCTTGTATAACAACACAAATGGAGTTTTTGTAAAAAATTGAAAAAGTGTGCACCGTTGTCAAGAGTCACTACGTAACATTTTATGCTTAACAGGATATGCGCCTGGAATGTCCGGATCCTTCATAGGGAAGGTGCAACTATCCAACTCGACTCGACCAACTGTCGCTCGAAAAATAAAGGCTGACATCACCGCCATCCAGGAGATGCGATGGAAAGGACAAGGCTGCTCCTAGAGAGCAAACTGCGATATCTACTACAGCTGCCAGGCGGAGAAGCGTGAATTTGGATGCGGATTCGTCGTAAGTCGGAAACTACGCCATCTTGTTTCTCGGTTCACACCTGTGAACGAAAGTCTAGCTACAATCCGCATCAAGGCGAAATTCTTCAACATAAGCCTAATTTGAGCACATGCCCCGACGGAGGAAAAGGACGATGCTGTCAAGGACACCTTCTACGCGAGCCTAGAGTACGTGTATGATCGCTGCCCGGCCCATGACGTGAAAATAGTTCTTGGCGATTTTAACGCGAAGGTCGGAAAAGAAGGCATCTTTGGCTCCACTGTCGGTCAGTAAAGTCTTCACGAGACCACTGCGAACAACGGTCTAAGACTGATTGACTTCGCTACGGCGTGAAACATGGTAGTTAGTAGCACCAGATTAGAACACCTCGATATCCAAAAGGCAACCTGGCTGTCCCCGGATCAAGAAACACGAAACCAAACTGGATGTGCGCACATTTCGGGAGGTCAATATTGACTCCAACCATTATCTTGTTGCAGCCAAGATCCGCATGCGATTGTGCAATGTGAAGAATGTACGCACAGGTGTGCAACGAAAGCTTGATGTCGATAAGCTGCTATAACAACGGACCGCCGAGGCCTACTCCGCTCAACTCTCAGTTAAGCTCAAAAAACCTTACTCTTGCCGCGACGACGCTGGTGGACTTTGGCTGCATATATCCCACTCCATGCGCACTGCTGCTGAAGAAGTCATTAGCTTTCGGCGCCCGCAACCTCAAAACCAATTATATGACCAGGAGTGTCGCAACGCGACAGCAGCAAAATACAAAAAAAAAAAAATAAATTGGCCATTTCAGCCCTTGAAAGGACTTTGACCGAGCTTCTTATGATCAATTGTGTTGTGTGTGTTATTAAATGTTTGCACACAATTGACCGAGAACTGGACCTACATGTTTTATGCCGACTCCGAACGGCTTAAGTTCATGTTCTCAAGAAGCTTTGCATGGCATTATTTACACTCTGAGGTTTGCCATTCTCTGCAGAGAGGTGGTGACCGATCAGAAAAATTTTTTATTGAAAAAAATTTTTCGCCGCGGCTTGGGATCGAACCCGGGCTCCGAGCATGCTAAGCCACACACTTAACCTGCATGCCACGGTCACCACACAAAGCAACAAAATACGCCGCATACAAAAAGACGCAGCACTCAGCTGCAATGCGAGCCATACACGAAAACTATTGCGATAGGAGGAAGGAAGAGAGATACCTTTTCAGACGTTAAAAAGAGAGCAAGAAAAGCGTGAGCGAGAAAAAATTGAGGTATACCAGGGCAAGAAGGATGCTTGAAAATTATACTCGCAGGTTAAGCGTCTAACCTTAGGCTTCAAGCCCGGAGCATCCATTTGTAGAGATACGAATGGTGATCTGGTTACAGATACGCAGTGCGCATTGAAATTATTGAGACAGCATTTTTCCAATCTGCTTGCAGGCGACGATAACAACAATTCCGCTCTCGGAGAATGCAGTCCGACTCCACCAATCGATGATGATTGCGTGGAAATTCCACCACCTAGCCATGACGAGGTTAAAGTTGCTATCCAGCAACTCAAAAACCACAAAGCTGCAGGCTGCTGAATTGTTTAAAACCGGCGACGATGAATTGATAAGGTGCATGCATCACCTCATCAGCAAAATATGGCTAGTGGAAAGCGTACCTAACAATTGAAATCTCAGTGTGCTTTGCCCTATACTTAAGAAAGTAGATCCGACAATCTGCGCCAACTACCGAGGTATCAGTCTTATTTCCATCGTATACAAGGTTCTTTCGAGCGTATTGTGTGAAGGATTGAAGCCACATACCAAAACACTGATTGGACCTTATCAGAGTGGCTCATGGAGGAAATCCAACGAAAGGCAGATGTACATCGAAATTGTACCATTTTCTACAAAGGTGTCCAGCTCCTTGCGTATGCTGATGATATCGATGTGATCGGCAGAACCAAGACAGATGTAACTGCTGCTTTCGCCGCTATCGAAAAGGAATCAGCCAAAGTGGGTTTTACGGTGAACGAGGGCAAAACAAAGTTTATGTTGTCTGCAAATAGGGAAGCGCGGTGTCTAGGCTCCCATGTTACAGCAGGAAAATATAACTTTGAAGTTGTCAAGGATTTTACATACTTTGGCAACGCCGTTAACAGCAACAACAATGTCAGCCTGAATATAAAGCGAAGAATAACAATTGCTAATAGGTGCTACTACGGGCTAGGTAAGCAATTAGGTTCCAGAGCCTTCTCTCGATCGACAAAACTAACACTCTACAAGACGCTCATCAAACCTGTGGTTCTCTATGGCGCTGAGGCATGGATGGTATCTCAAACAGATGCAGCCGCTCTTGGGGTGTTCGAGAGGAAAGTTCTTCGCAAAATCTTTGGTCCTGTGCGAGGTGGCGACGACTATCGCATTCGAATGAACTACGAACTGTAGAAGCTCTACGGAAACATTGACTTAGTCTAGCGTATAACAATTCAGCGACTACGTTGGCTGGGTCATGTCTTTCGTATGGATGAAGAAGCTCCATCGAAAAAAGTGTTTGAGGTGAAAGCCTGGGGTCGACGACTCAGAGGAAGACCATGCCTCTGATGGATTGACCAGGCCGAAGAAGCCCTTACCGCGCTTGGTGAAAGAGATTGGAGACGGCGCGCGCGAAGCAGAGACGACTGGCGAGAGCTGATAAAGTCGGCCGTAACCCGACAACGGGTTGTCATGTCCACCTAAGTAATTAAGTTTGTTGTTTATTTATATTTGTATATTGTACAGTAAAATAACTTAGTTCTTATTTTTTCCAATGCTTAATAAAGTTAAAATTAAATGAAAGATTGAATTTCTGATGGTTGCAACAAATATTTTGAATTTGTGGAACCATGTTATAGGTTTTATTACTCAACTGTTAAAAATTGAAACTGTTCATCTGTAGATATAATATGAATTATATTTGAAAAACACTGTTGACATTGAAATAATTGTTTTTTCTTTTTTAGAATTCAAACGATTGGCCTTGGAGGTATGAAGCCAAATACAGTTATTATTGGTTGGCCTTACAGTTGGCGCAATGAAGGAAAGCAGACGTGGAAGACCTTTATACAAACAGTGCGCACTGTTTCAGCGTGTCACATGGCTTTACTGGTTCCAAAAGGCATAAGCTTTTATCCAGAATCTAGTCATAAGGTCAGTAAATTTTTAAAACAACCTGATTCATATGCAGTTGCAGCTGTACACTGTAGAAAGTTAATCGTACGCATTCAAAGTAAAAAAAAACATATGCGAAAACATATTTTTATTTTGACAAAAGGCGAAAGTTATAGCTCTTGATTAGCACTGTAATTGGTGCTAAGGTTGATTTTTGGCAATTGTTCGTTTTCAAGAAAATTACAAAAAAAACTTACGGATTCGCACGCTACAAAAACAGAAGTCCATTTTGGGGCAAACAGTTCAAACACTGATTTCAGCGAAACATGAGGCATTATTTTAATGTGACTAATTTTGAAATGTTGTGCATTGATGTCTTTTAAAAATGGTTTTTATTTGATTAAAAAATATTAAGCAGTTAAGTTTTTTTTCTTATTTTAATCACTGTCGCACGCTACATGTCGAATGCTACATTTTGTTGCATCATATATTTTACGTTTATTTTTTACTTTTTATGTAATTGGACATGCAGAAGATGATTATAAATGATTTTTAATGTATTGAATATATTTATTTCACAACAAAAACTATAAACTTAAAATATCTTACTAATGAAAAAAAAGGATATTCATCTTATATATGAAAAAACAAAGAACAGAAACTAACTTAACTGAGAATAGTCTAAATAATGTTATATTTAATTTTTGTCCTGCTAATATTTTTCGACCAGGACATCAAGAACTTTTAGCCCTTTGTACATGTCATTTGGCATCGCTTGCTCCACTTTTTTAACCGCTTTTGAAAGGTTTGCCTACATTCTTTCTACGTATATTTAATTTTCTAAGAGTTTTCGGTACCTCTTTCGCTGTTGTATACGATTATATTTCCGTTTCTCTGAAATTATATCTTCTTTACCTTCAGCCAGCGCTCTGCTCTTCTGTCCAGCAATCCGCATTCTTTCCTTCTTTTTAATTTGTAGTTTCAGTGTTGCCAACAATCTCAAACCAAAAGACATCAAGTCACACAAAACGTGTAATTTTGACAAAAAAGCACTAACAATAAAATCTTTAAAGCTAACACCGAATTTTGCGATAATTTTTAAACAGAAATCAAAAATTATTTTTGTCCTTAGAAAAAATAAGTAATCTAAAAAAAATATTTAACCTTGCATTTTTAAATTTCTACTTTTTATATCAAATATTTCTTACCTCGTTTCTATCTCTATATTTCATATGATATTGTTTTGTTTAAGATTGCAGAATTTGTTATGCAGATGGTTATCAATATGTGGTTTTAACCTTTTATCTCATCAAACTTATAAAACTAAGATTTAGAGAGGACTAAATTTATTTATTCAATGTAGATAATAACAGATCAAAAACATGCTTGGTCATATAACCTTGAACTTATTTTGTAATAAATTCTTAATTTGGAATTTTTCTGAACAAATTGTTTGAATTTTGTGAGGTTTAAGTAAAAAAGACCAACTTATAACTGAAATATTTATGTGAAACATTTGGAACGATTTTAAGATTTGTTTTAATTCATGGCAAATACACGTTTTTGAGTTAACGGTAAAAAGCACTAAAACCAAAATGGAAATGCACCAAAGTGAGTGCTTTTTCGTCTAGTGCTTTTTTAAAAACTTAGCGTTTTCCAACATCGAAAAGACCTAGATTTAGTACTTAAAGCACTGACTTGGCAACACTGTGTAGTTTTATAATTTTGTTTCATCATCCTTCAATTTTTCTCTCCACCGTTTGTAGTTCAATTTATTCTTCTTGCCGTTGTCTATACTCATCTACATTCAAATATTTTATATTTTGTATTTATATAAAAAAAAGTATATCAAATTTATACATTTCACACGTACGATGTCGCACGCTACAAACTTTAAATAAGTACCAAGATCAAAGCGGTGATTATTTTGCAGCAAATTTTTTTTTTATTTAATTTGCAATAAAAATGTCTATTTGCTACGAATATTTGATACGAATTGCACAAACACCTTTGACTCACTGATAACATATGTTATTTGTCAATGTCGCACGCTACAGTGAAATATACGATTAAGCAAAGAAAAAATGTACCGTAATTGACAATCACATCGTCCTTTTTACATTTTTCTTATATTCTTTAAATATAAACCGTGATTTTAAAGAGAAAATGTTAATGCATAATGGCTCTCATTACGAACATTAATCAAAACAAAAGGGCAATAGAAATGTTCAAAACAGAACTTTTGCACTTTTCGACTTTACATTTGAATATTTCAAAATTAGTTATGAATAAATGTTTGTTTACATCAGTTAAATTTGATGGATTCCCTATACATATATGTTAAAACAACATACTTTTATAGGCATTGAATTTTTTGACTACGGTTGACATATCTGTGGAAATGCCCATATACAGATTCGAATGCAGAACCGGAATACATTTTATTAAAACGTTATATTTATTTAAATCGTGTTTGTGTCGTTTTGATATAATGAATTATTTTTAACTTTATCATGCTTAACATAATCCTCTTTCAATAAAAAATTTTTTCTTTTTTGTATAGAAATGTCCTTAATGCTAAGAAAAATTTTTTTTTACAAAATATTCATAACAAAATTCACCAGATTAACCACTTGCAAAAAAAGGCAATTCAAATTGTCTTGAGTGGTGACCGTGGCATGCAGGTTTTGTGTGTGGATTAGCATGCTTGGAGCCCGATTTCGATCCCCAGTTGCGGCGAAAAGTTTTTTAATAAACAATTTTTCTGATCGGTCACCACCTCTCTGCAGACAATGGCAAACCACTGAGTTAAAATGCCATGTAAAGCTTATAGGGGAACATGAACCTTAGATGTTCGGAGTCGGCATAAAACATGTAGGTCCAGTCAATTGTGTGGTCAATTGTGTGCAAACATTTAATAACACACACTACACAATTGATCATTAGAAGCTCGGTCAAAGACCTTTCAAGGGCTGAAATGGCCATTTGTTTTGAAATTGTATTGAATCGTGAGTGATACCAACGTATATGAAAAAATCTTAAAATTCTGAGAAAAACTAACTTTTTTCCTGCAATCGAAATTGCCACTCAATTTCGTTACGAAAAATTACTTAATTCTTTGTATTAACTCAAACAATTCTCAGATTTCAAGGAATTTGTTAGAAGAGCTCGAAAATGCAAATCGTACGGAAAAGTGAGTGAAATACCATTAAAAGATAGTTTTTTTCGAAATGTGTATATATCAGAGAAATTAAATTTCCTATCCCATGGGATTGGAAGCAATATGCTGCTTGCGCGACGTCGACACATGTTCATTCGGCTGTTGCTTTGTTTTTATTTTGGCAGCAAATCAAGTTAGTTGCTTTTCAGCATTCTTTGACATAACATCTCTTTGCACAATTTTTTAAAATATAGCGATAAAATACGTAAAATTTATCTTCATTTTTCTCTGCTTTACACACAATCAAAGAATGTGGTAGTATGTGTGTGCCCATCGCTGGTATATATATATATATGATACTTTTTGCATGCTCTGATAATAGTGAGCCTAAGAATAGTTATACCCACATAATTTAATATTAAAAGCTCTTATGTTTAATGGAGAAAAATTTATATTTACTACTATGACTGAAACGTGAGTGACACTAGATTTGCCATGAAGTATTAAACAAGATTATTTATCACTGCTTTTACACTTATTTCCAGAAAAACATTTCTGAGGCTAAAATAATAAATAATGAATATAGAGAGTTATCTGAATATCCTACAATTTCCAATATGTAAAATTTGTCAATTTCACAATTTGTATTTTTGATTTAATATATTTTTATTTTATTGTACGGAGCAGGTAATCTAATTGAGTTTGTTTTGCAAAATATGTCAGTTTGATATAAAAACATATGTCAAAATAACAACTTATGTCTTTCAATTAAAAAACATTCATCTTTATATAATGAAATAATTTTTAATTATAATTATAAACTGATTTAATACTGCAATATTTATATTTAAATATCGCGCTTATTTCCTGCAAGACCCGTCACAGCTTAAAATTTTTATGGAGACCGTTTTTTACTCTTTAAATTACTCATCATCCATAAAGAAAATGTGAGAAAAGTGTTCGCAAAATTGTTAAATCCATATGAATAAGTTAATCTTGAAGTATATAATAGAGGTTCTCTAGCGATTCATTCTCTATACTTATCTTAAAATTATAAAATTTGAGTTTTGACCGTTTTTCAGATATGAGCGCGATATATGAAAATTCGATACTATTTTGTTCTAAAAAGCACTATTTTCCTCTCTAATAATCTAAATAAGAGCGGCGGCTTTATGTCAGATGTTGTCAAAAAGTGTGTGGCATGACTTTACCTTCACCAGTTCTTCACAGAAATTACAAGTTTTTCGTTTCTTGCAGCCAACTTCACTTCCTAACGCTCTGTCAATCTTGGATTTTCCAACAGCTCAGTGGTGCCGTCGATTAATTATAGTTTGCTTCATACAATTTATACTAGCATGAAGATTTTTTGACGGATAAGCAACGCCGCCACTCTTGTTTAGGTTTCACAGTTAGAATTTTTCACTTATCACTTAAGTGTCCATCGAAATGAAATTCCTTTTATGATTTGTTTGAAATAAATGATAACACAGTACGACAGTGGTTGGTACACATGAGAAATGTTAACAGAATATGAAAATAGGCTTAAAATAAAGAAATACGTGTCTCGGCGATTTGCTGTAGCACGTCAGAATTTTGAGAAAATCGATTTTAAAGATTCGAAGGATCGTGGAGGTTCACTTGTAACGTAGTACTATTATAAAAAGTTCTATAAAAACAGAATGGGTGAACGGATTTAAGTGCTTGAGCCAGTTTTGAAAAGGGAATTAAATTTGGATTTGTTTTTATAAAAAAAGTTTGTTTTTTTCCGCTAGATGGCGCTTTAATTTTCATGTGAAATTAAAAAATATCCAAAAAATGTACGAAATTCATTAAAAATACAATGTTGTTGATTTGAAATCCAATAACTTAAATAGAATCTTTTTCGCTGGCCGGGAATTGCTTGATTCAGCGATTCGGGGCTCCGAGCCAGATCAAACTAAAAATATTATTATTCAATTTCAACTAGCTTACAGATCGGGGTTTCTGTAATTAGAAAAAATTAAAACAAGTCGTCTGGGATTTGAACCATATGGCGGTCGATTGTTTCGAAGATTGTCATTACTTCTTATCTGCGCCTTTACGTTCTAAGCCAACGACCAACCTTTTTACTTTGTCACTAATTGCAGTCTTCTCTCATTTCCCTCCTTCTCTCTCTCTCTCACGTATGAATGGTTTTTTT
This sequence comes from Tetanocera ferruginea, assembly GCA_958299015.1. Taxonomy (NCBI): domain Eukaryota; kingdom Metazoa; phylum Arthropoda; class Insecta; order Diptera; family Sciomyzidae; genus Tetanocera; species Tetanocera ferruginea. The sequence goes on along the minus strand of OY282640.1, from coordinate 94,054,026 downwards.
CCATTACAATACGTTCAGCTTTCCTTACTTCACGCACTTGTGCTGAAGTTTTAGAAAGATTCTATTTATAACACATTACTTATATTTTAATATTTGTTATTGTTCTACATTTTCGTGGGGATGTACCATATTTAATTGATCATAAGAAGCTCGGTCAAAGTCCTTTCAAGGGCTGAAATGGCCAATTTGTTTTTTTTTTTTTTTTTGTTGTACCATATTTAAAATCGATTTTCTCAAAATTCTGACGTGCTACAGCAAATCGCCGAGACACGTATTTCTTTATTTTAAGCCTATTTTCATATTCTGTTAACATTTCTCATGTGTACTCAAAAAAAATTGATTTTGTCGTACTGTGTAATATGTTCAGGAGCAAGAATCTGATCAGTTTCTGTTATTTGGATTATCCTTTAAATTATTTTTTTATTGCCGGTGCAGTTTCTTTAATATCAAACAGACTAGGCTTTATCAAACAGACTAGGAAAGTGTTACCAGCTTCTGTATTGTGGTCATCATTTTCTTTAATTAATATACAAATGGATGAATAGTGGCTTGGTGATTTCTTCAGTGGTTACTTTGCATCTTATCTTAGTTGATGACATTCAGCAAAATCTCTTTTTTTTCTCTTTGTGCATGAACTTATGAAATAAAATTATATGACTTCACTGAATAAAGTTTTTTAATAAACGATTGAAATAAACCATCTTTAGTTTGAATAAAAGTGATAATTTTTGAGCGATCGGTTATAGTTCACTGTCATTAAATTATTTTATCTGAGAGGTTTTAATATTCTCCTACGTGTTGAAGCTATACTCGTATTGAAAATAACTCATACTCATAATAATATATTCAAAACACACAATATGTGAGGTGAATTTTCACAAAGTTTGATGGACTGTATCTTCCAAACAAAGCAAATATTTAACTCATAATTTTAACTGCTAAAAGTTATAACAATATACTTTATTGTGAAACTATTGATTTGACCCCAAACAGCAATATTTTCAAAATGCAAATTTTTAAGAGGATTTGAATAAAAAACTATTTCAGTCAGAAAGTGAAAAAAATTATATATAAACTACTAGTAAACAAAAAAAAATGTATGTCATCAAATAAATTTTTTCTATAAAAAAATTATTAAAGTACCAAAATATCACGTTTTAAGCAGAGAGATTAAATTTTTTATTTTAATATGAAGAAATAATTTTAAAATAATTATTTATATGTCAGATTAAAATCCAAAACGTGACATTTATGATTGTTTTAATTTATCGTTTCCGCAAACCCATATATACTAGAAACTAGTCCCATGAAATTTTCTACAATTCTCTTTTCAAGTTTCATCTTCAAATTACATGCGAAAAAAAGTTGTTTTCATAACAAAGCCTTGACTTTCGTTTTTCAAATGTTGATTATTTTTTGAAATTTTAAAAAATTTTTTTTCACTTTTCCATTAAATTTAACTAACACTAACCTGTGTGACCACGAATGGTGATCTTCCCATCGGGCCATTTATGTTCATTTTTCCAGGAAAACCTTAAAGAAATTATTAAAAAAAAAATTAACTAAATACACTTACCTCTGCTTATTTGTTATGGGGAAAATAACAGGGAATGTAGTGAGATATGGAACAGTAGTGTAGTGAAAGGGTGTTGTCAGATGGCAGAGTCCATTGAGATACACAAAAAAACATAGAGGCTACACTTTCAGAGCACTAATTCATAAATTATGTGCAAAAAGACGTGCTGCTGTATCATGAGCGCCTGGTAGGTCGATTTCTGTTTCTCTTTTAAAAAACCGGAAAAGACAAGAAAAAGAAGGAAAATAATAATAAGTAGAAATATATGAATTTTGAAAATAGGTACAATCAATCGGGTATATATTGCGATGATATATATTTCCAGGTTCGAATATGGAAAAGTTCTGTTAGTGGACAGACTTTACTTTAGTTTTTAAGGAGGTGCAATTGACAAAATAAGTTAATCACTTCTAATAGCTTCCATCAGCTGTTTCGATTCAAGCCTTCGAGCATTCATCTGCTCAGACTGAAAAGAAACCAGGTAGAGCCTGTGGCGTTTTTAAGCGCCGGCAACTTTTAAGGTAGGACCTTTTAAAATTTTATAATCGCGTTTTAACCGCGCATACATTCCACATAGTTAAAACTTCGAACTTTTTCCTGCAAAAGTAAAAGCAATAAAAGCCAAGTTTTTCTTAAGCATAAAAACTGAAAGAAAGCAAGCAAAGCACAAAAGGACGCTTCGGGAATCGTCAAAAAGAAAATGTAGGTAGAATCTCAACAAAAAACTAAATTAAAATGAGGCTTTCACAGTGTGGCCGACATAGACGGCGAAGTAAAGGAAGAAAAATAAGACATCCGGAACGCATCCAACAGAGAAGTCGGTCACAATTTTCTTTTTTTAATTATATACAAAGCTATACATGTATATAATCAATTATATATTTTGAAACGCTTGAATACGTACCTGAATACCTTCTTACGAGCAGCATACAACGTTGTTCGGAGAAAAAAAAGGTCAAATTATAATTTAGCTATAATTTTAATATAGTAGCGGAAAATATAATTTTATCGGGCTTGAAAAACAAAAGAGGATTTCGGTGGCGTCAAATTTTAATTACTTTATTTTTCATTTCAAGTAGTTTAACTTAAGGATTTATGGCTTAATTGTCTTTTGAATTTTTGAATTTTGATATTTTAAATTTATTTGGATATTTATTTAAATTTAATTTTAATATTTTGCTTGGATTTTTATTGTTAAATATCAATATGTTTAATAACTTCTTTTAATATTTTTAGTTTTGAATTTTTTTTGGCCCTTGGCCAATTGTTATGAGAAAAAGAGGTGTGTACATTCGATGCGTGCAAAAATTTTGTGCCTTTTTTCGAGGTTTTATGTAAATAATATTTTTGATTTAGCAACACCTAAGAGAGCTCCTTTAGCTAGGAAAAATGTCTAAGTAAAAATTGGCAAAAAATTCATGAAGCAACAGGTTGCTACAACAAAAAAATTTCCCTCAGAAGAACCGAGCAGACTAGACCATGGTTTCGTCGGACGCTTCTCCGACTCATCAGAAGTCTCTGTGGTTCATGCAGTCCACTAACTTTGAGAAGCTAATAAGTGCAACTGCCGCAAAACCAGAATGGAATTACCCAATGTACTTTTCACTTTATCAAAGCAGTGTTTTTCTACTCTTTTGCTAGTCGCAAAATTTCAAAAAGCTGACTGCATTGCTTCTGCGAAGATTTTATTGTTGCGCTTTTTGTTGGTATTAAACCATAGAAGGCGTGAAGAAGGTTTTTTTGAAAGCAGATGTTTATTATATGCGCAAACATATAATTTTTAACATGCTTTCGTAGGTCGTGCTCGCACCAGTTTACATGAGTTTTAAAATTGTGGCAGTTTAATTTGTTAAATATATTTTATAATTCTTAAAGAACGTCTTCTTTAAGAATTATATTTTGAGCTTAATGCCAAAAAATTCATGAAGCAACATTTATTTTTATAAAATAAATATAAATAAATTTTCTGTAGTTTTGCTGCAATTTGTAAATAATCTTGGGTTACCACATAACTGCAAAGAAAATAATGATGTTAGTTTTAAAATTAGTTATATTGAAATGAATTTAAAATTAAATAAAAATGGTATTGTAATTTAAAGAGTATGTGGGCTGATGTACAGGGGAGTTCGTGAAAATTGCACAAGGCGATATGGACGTTGTGGTTGAATTTTAAACGGTTTGGTTTTTTTTGAATTGGGGTCATCGACATGAGAATTAAGTGATGACTATGGTTGGGTGGGTATAGAGAAAGGGGAGAAGGTCCCCCAAACTTTGATGGCTGGTTTGTATTTGTTTCGTTTGTGATTTTAGTATTGTAAATTTTCGTGTTCGGTTTTTGACCTTTCATTGAGGAGACGGTAAATTCGTTATTTTTGCTCAGTTAATATTTTTTTGCGTTTATTTCAGTTCAAGATTTTTTTTGGTATTATATGAATTTCACGTTAAAAACGTGTTGTTTAGAATATTAATTATTTCAGTTCAATTTTTTTTTTTTTTATTTAATATTGTTTTTTTAGTGTTTTTATTGCGTTTTCTTGTTTTTCGGTTATTTTGATTTTTTTATTTATTTTACTTCCGGTGAGAGCCGGAAGTTATTGTTGCTCCGTCGACCTGGCCTGAAGGGTTGAGAACAGCGCCCGGAAACCGTGAGCTAGTCGGTGCGCAATCAGGCCAGGTACGATCGCTAGGGACATGTAACAATATGGCGCCCAATCATAAACAAGATGATCAGCTCTCAATCGTACTCCTGCAGGCTATCCTGAAGTAGTGCTGGCGTTGTGAGAGTACTCAAAATCTACGCTAATTGCGACTACATAAGCATACTGTGCGAAAACATCGATTGAAAGCATGAGATCAACCATAAAAAAGCAAAAATCAAATGGCGCTGTAACAATATGGCGCCCAAGCATTAAATAAACCATGTTCGGAAAGAAAAAGGAGAAAAGTATAAAAAGAATGCAAATAAATAAATTTTAGCGCTAAAAAATAATAAGTGCGCTCGATGTTTACTGCAAGAAATCTATAAAATAATGAAGTCCATCCGACATGTCCGACCGTGTAGGACCAACGACAAAAAGTTTCGTTATTTTGTCGAACTACATGTACATCCGACTTGTAGTATCGTTTGGGGTGGCCTAATAAGGCAAAGCAAAGGCTCGCAGCCCTCGATAACTTGAACGCCATAGTCGTTGCAGTAGCGCAAAAGTTTGCTGTGGAACAAAATATCTAACATAGACTGACAATGAAGTAAGTAAACCAACGGTAAATCATAGCAAGTTTACCGTGTCCAATTGTTATGGTCTAATTATACTGAACAACAAAATCAATTTTTTTCCAAAATAACAAGGTTCCGCCAACGGATTCTGATAGAGGAGACAAAAAAAATTACACGTGTATCGGTGTTTTAAAAGTTTACGTCTGAGTCTTATTTTAGGGGATTTAAATTTCCCCCTTTTTGAACATTCTCATAATTAATTGGCATACGAAATCATGTTATCCTTTCATTTTGGGTATAAGATATGTCCTGAGGATTTATGTAAAATACTATGGGCAACATTTTTGTAGAACATTTTAACCCTCTAACTTCTCAATTTGTGGGTCTTTTTTGACCCATTTGTGATAAGGGACAAAAAAGACCCATTAAACAGGGATATAACGGGTTAAAATTTTTACAAAAATATTTGCCATAAAATTCTACTATAAGTCTCTGAATACATCAAAGCTCAAAAAATAACTTGCACGCCAGAATTAAGTGAAAACTTACAATGTGTTAAGGGTTTATTTCGTACTTATTCAGAGTTGGTTCAAAAAGTCCCACAAAACTCAGTATTTTTTTGCATAAAATTTTACTAAAAATCACCATACAAAAGAAAACTCTTCATATAATATTTATAAGTAAAAAGGAGAGAGCAAATTTGGTCATTTTTCCACTAATGCACTTATTTGGCGCATAAAACATAGTAATAACAACGAACCTTACCAGCTGCACTTTGGCTGATATGATCCGTTACGTTCCAACAAAAAACTATGAAAATCAAATCAAAACATAAATTAAAATCAATTCCCTCCCCCGCTCTACATTCTTTTTTTCTGACCCGAAGTGTATAAATAGCTGCATTAAATTCGTGTCACTTGTTATTGTGTAAACACAACTTTTGGCGTTTTTTAAAGAATCGCAGATATTCAAACATTACAAACATTACTTCATGCGCTCAAACAGAAACCTGCGATGTCGCAAGCAGTGATTACTCTGGAAATGAAGCAGCCCCAAGCCCAATTTTAATGTCGCAAGATCATTTGAATGCATTGGTACGCAAGCTGAACCTGTCCAAAAACAAAGCAGAAATATTAGCTGAATTATTATGAATATTGAATATAATGCCGATGACTGGCGTATCTTTATAGATGCATCCAAGAAAAGTCTAAAAGCTGTCCTTCTCTACTCCAATTGCGTATGGAATTAACATGAAGAAAAGTTATAATTCCATAAAATTTATATAAAAGCGGTAAAATTTGAGAAGCACCAGTGGAGGGTCTGTTGTGACTTAAAAGTAGTCAGTATTCTCTCGGGTATGCAGGCTGGATACGTAAAACATGGATGCCTTTTATGCAAATGAGATAGCAGATGGAAAGGCAATCAATATTCAAAAAAACAATGGGAGACAAGAGCTGAAGGTACATTAGGTGAGTACAACATCATGCATTCTTCGTTGGAACCAACAGAAAATAATTCTTTTACCGCCTGTGTTGTGGTAAAAAACTTTATTAAATGTTTGAACAAAAATGAATCGACATTAATTTTTCGGAAAACATTATTTCCAAAACTTAGCGAAGCAAAGATAAAAATAAGGTATGAATGCTTTAAGTTTTACTTTTTGTCATTTTTTTAATACCAAATAAATTTAAAAACATTTATCTTTTTATTATAACAGGTGTTTTTGTTGGCCGTGATATGAGGAAGCTTATGCAAAATGCTGAGTTTGACCAAATGCTCTCAACAATTGAGCTTGCCGCATGGAAGAGCATTAAAGATGTAATTAACAGTTTCTTGGGCAAAAATTGTTCCCCAACTGCTCGAATATACGTCGACAACATGCTAAGTTCTCAACATGCTAATTAAATTTTTGAATTCTGATATGGATTACTTCGAGCATCAGTTGGCAACAGAATCTGATGAACATGGCGAACGATTTCATCAGACATGTGCACCTATTGAAGAACGCTATAAAGGCAAGAGTATTCACTCTCTCATAGCTGAAATATGCTGGGCATTGTTTGATAACGGCATAGAATTCTGTAGAGCTGGAAGAACAATGTAATAAATAAATGCTTCTTCAAATACACAACTACACAAATTTAAATGTAGAGCTTTCTTTTGAATGGTGATTTTTAGTAAAATTTTATGCAAAAAATTTCTTTAATAGAAACTAATGCCCTAACACTCAGTTTTGTGGGACTTTTTGAACCAACTCTGAATAAGTACGAAATTAACCCTAACACATTGTAAGTTTTAACTTAATTCTGGCGTTCAAGTTGATTTTTGAGCTTTGATGTATTCAGAGACTTATAGTAGAATTTTATGGCAAATATTTTTGTAAAACATTTTAACCCGTTTTATCCCTGTTTAATGGGTCTTTTTTGTCTCTTATCACAAATTGGTCAAAAAAGACCCACAAACTGAGAAGTTATAGGGTTAAAATGTTCTATAAAAATGTTGCCCATAGTATTTTACATAAATCCTCAGGACATATCTTATACCCAAAATGAAAGGATAACATGATTTCGTATGCCAATTAATTATGAGAATGTTCAAAAAGGGAGAAAATTAAATCCCCCTAAAATATGACTCAGACGTAAACTTTTAAAACGCCGATACACATGTATTTTTTTTTTGTCATCTCTATTAGAATCCGTTGGCGGAACCTTCTTATTTTTTTTTGTGATGAACAGTGTTATTCGTACTTATTTCAACGTAACTCAGCAAGGACAAATGTCACTTACAAATCCATAAACGAGATTTGCGTGTATCTGGCTATGCAAAACTTAACGTGTCGCATAATTCTAATGAATTTACATTTCTATGTTGCGTCGCGTGACATTTCAAGTTGAAACAACGTTGTTAACTTCTCGCTTGTGTACTATTTTCCTTCTGCTTTTATTTTATTTTTGTTAATTGAAGCGAAATGTAAGTATTTGGGTGTAAATTGATTGTTTTTGTCTTTAATAAAGATTATTAAATTTTATTTGAGAATAATAGTTAACTTGTTAACTAATGTGACTGCTGATTTATTTCCTACGTGCTACGGTTACCATAATCAACAAAAAGGTTTTGGTACGTGCCGTCATGCGACGCACAGTGATGCGAGCCCATATAGCGAGAGGGCAAAATTATAATAATAGACCGATTTTGATAATATTTCATATCTATGTGGATTATGGTCTCCTAAACTCAAAAATAAAAAATTTTCTCGGACTGCTAGTAGCTAAAAATGAGTGTGAAAACTGTAAAATTGTCAATTTTAGAATGTATATAGAATATGAAAAAGAAAATGAATTAAGAACCAAAACAACATTATTTATTAAGCAAATATCAACAAAAATAAATCAAAACAATAAAAAATATGAATCTCAATAAATGAATTTTTCAAGATATTATTAAATTTTCATTCAATAAAATACTTGAATAAACATTTTCTAAATTTTCGCACAGAATGTATTTTTTAATATCTTTTAAAAGTCAATTTGATTTATTTTCTGTTACAATCCTTTTTGATGAAAGCAAAGGATCCGAATAAATCAACATATAAGAAAGAAGATCCTTGTTGGCGTGAGTTCTGGAGTCTTTTCTTGTATGGGACAACCGGACTTGCCTCATAATTTTATTATTTACTTCCAATGCCTCTTGAAACAAATTACCTTGAATAAAGAACATATATGTAGCAAAAAAAAATTAAAAAAATTAACAACTTCTTCGTTGCTTATCCCACGAAAAATTCGGGACCGTAAAACTAAAAACTAAAAAACTTCCTGTGTTATTTTCAAAACCCTCGTATTTTGTAACTAAAATCCCAAAATTAAAAATCGTCCGGGATCCTTTAACGTGATAACCCTAGTATACGTAAAATAATAATAATGTATACATATTAATAATACTCTTGTGAGAAGGCACTCTCATACACACATACATGTGTGCTATTTTTTGTCAATAAATAAGTGCAGGAGTTAGAACAAATCGCAAATTAAGTCTTTTTAAAATCGAAATAAACTACTTTGGGGGAAAAAAGTGGACATTTTATTTATTAACTATTCAAATTTAAGGTTCAAATATGTGTTTAAAAGAAAGACCCCAGGTATGTATTCCCAAAAATAAATTTTTTTCCATCAAACTTTCGCAATTTTCGTGTTTTTCAAATAAAACTAGTAGGACATTGTAAGCTTTTTAAAAAATTTATTAACAAAAATTTTAAAATAAATGTTATTTTATTTGTACCTCTATTAAAACTCTTTCAAATATTTTTTGTTTAAATCGAATAGTGTTAGAAATGTATTTTTGGGAATTTTTCTTGCAGAAAGACTAAAACTGCTTTTCTAAAACTGCAGAAAGACTTCAACTGTTTTTTTTTAAAGTAAATTCAAAAAAATTTTGTAACAATTTTCTTAGTGGATGCATTACCTTTCCAAAAATACTTAACACTTGGATATTTGCGATATCAAATTTCGAACTTTTGCCTATTGGACGCATCATTGTGCGACGTTGATGTTTATGTTCTTATCCTCGTCTGTCCTTAGTATTTCAAGCTAAATATTTTGCGCTATATGTTTTTTTTTATGCAATAGCACGTGTTCGATGCACAGCGAAGCAAAAGCAATTAAACGCATTTTTATTAATTAAGATGTTCATTTATAAAAACAATTTGTATGTTAATACAAATGTAATAATAATAAATTTAGTAATAAAAAAAATTGGGGTATAAAAATCAAAGTAGTCTTATATAAAATAAATCTATTATCTGATTTATTTATATTGATAGGATATATTAAATAGCCAATACGGAAGAGGGTCGTTAACATATAGCGTTTTCTTTTCTCAAAAAAAATTTTGAATTTTTCCTGCCCTATTTGCCTTTTTTGCATTTTTTCGTTCTTTTCCCAAATAAAATTATGACCTCTGAAATTGTATCATGTTCATTTCTCGAAAATTATGACCTTAAAAGTAGAAAAAGTGCAGAATTTCTACCCGCTCTATTTCGACAGTTAGTAAAAATCTGACCTCAAATGCTGAATAAACAAAATAAATGACTCCATCGTCGCTAACGCGAAATTCGTACGCCTTTTGAGGAGCAACCAAAATAAAGGAAACTCAAAACAAATTTTTTTTTTCAAGTTTTCGATAGCATTTTATTAGCACTATATATAGAAAAAAAGTAAGGTTCTCTAGATTTTATGTTTCCAAAATATTAGCAATAAATATGGCATCGCGAACGCGACAAAAAATGGAACTCGTTTTCGACTGCATCTAGAAAACTGCAAATATCTGCGAAACGCAACATAATATTTTAAAGCGATTAATTGTTAATTAAAACAGATTGATGTGGCATTCAAGAGATAGTTGTCATTTTGACATATTTCTATTCGTGTTTTTTTTTATTGAGCTTAAGCCTGATCGCGAACGCGACATCAAGCAAGCGACATATTTTTACATCACGTTTATGATAAGGATTAGTTAAAGTTATTTCAATTAAATACTGCGACACGCTCCAAAAACATCGTATATATTATTTGTGAGTTTAATATTTGCTATATAAATAAAAAAAAAATACATCTGAGGCATGTGAGAAAATTATGATATATTAAGTAAGCCACCCGTACTACGTATGTGGTTATTTACTTCGTCACGACGTTTTTTAAGCCCATTAAGAGGCGGGGCAGATATATAAAAGTACATATATCCATCAGTACCACCACCTAAGTGGATTTAACCTGTTGACATGATAACAGCCGATATTATTAATTTATCGTCATGAAATTCGACATTTAAGCTTATATCGTAAAATAAAGATCATGTCGAAAATAAGCCAAATAGGATGAACACCACGTATACCTCCCATACAAGTTGACGTTCTCAAAATGGAAAATTTCTTAAAAATCTATTAAAAAATCAATCCAATGACATGAGCTTTAATTTGAACTATTAACTTAGTTAAAAATTCAGCAAAATCGAATGAAACCTTTCCATACTTCCCATACAAAGTATATTTAAAAAACGGCGCATGATCGCGAACGCGACACACTTTGATAATCAATATTAAATGTTTAGTATGATTTTTACCTGCAGTAACTATTTTTTATAGTGAGGCGACCAAATTTGACTTAAGTTACAATTTTCAGACACTTGCTTAGAACGATCACGAATATTAATTAAAGCAATATAAAAAATTACCATTAATCGTGCTTTGTTTGGTATCTTTTTATTTATTCCGCTGGTTGATTTACGATCGGTATGATCTCCTGCTCAGTCTGTATAACCAGCCCAGTCTGTATTTGTGAGCTTGTTGTTCTTCTTATCGGCAGACCATTATTTTTTGTTCCTTTAAGATAGCGTACAATTTTTGTAACAGCTTCCCAATCACAATGTCGAGGATTTGAAATCCTTCTGCAAACGATTGACACAGCCATATATGTAATACTTCTATATTGGCAGTACACTCGAGGTACATTCGCCAACATTAGAGTGCAGATATATTGTTTTATGAGCGAGAAAATATATTAACGAATGTACCCGAAATTAAATTTCAAAATAAAAAAATTCAGGAGCGGTGCATTCATTGTCAAAAATTTTAGTTGATATTTTTGTTGTTTGAATTTTTATTGTTTGAATTTTGCTGTCTTGAATTTTTGTTATTTTTTATTGAATCATTTATTACGCGTTGTTCTTATAATTGTAGTATAATGATGCGTAGCTGTTATTTAAGCCAAACAAAAAAACATAACACATTTTTCATAACAACCGCCCCTGTGACGATGTGACATTTTCTTGTGTGTAGTTATTTTCATATATTCAAATATACTAATACAAACAACAAAATCTTAGGTAGGCTATCTCTCTTTGATTTCGTAGTTGAAATTCATTGAAAATGTAGGTTGCTGCCAATATAGAAGTATTACATATATGGACACAGCTAATGCAATATGTGGTCTTGTTGTAGTAGAAATATGTAGCAACGATCCCACTACACTCCGATATGTTTCGTTGCTTGTGAGAATCTTGCATTCGTCATTAATTTTAATAAATCCAGGATTCATCAGTATGTTACTTATTTTCGCATCATCTAATCCTGTATATTTTATTAATTTTTCTATCTTTTCTTCTTGGTGTAAATAAAAATTTCCTTCAATATCTTTTTCGATCTGTATACCAAGATATGGTGACACATTATCTAAATTTTTAATTTCAAAATGTTTTCCCAATCTTTTGAAAAATTGCTCGACAACATCGTTCTTTTGAGAACAGATAAGTATGTCATCTACCTACACTAATATGTAAATTAGCTCATCTTCTAATCCTTTCGTATAAAGACAGGTATCAGCTTTACTTCTCAAAAACCCCTCATGAACTAATACTGAATTAAATTGATCATGCCATGCTTTTGCAGCCTGCTTTAGCCCTTTAAGTGGCTTATGAAGTTTGCAAACCAAATGTTGAGAACCTTTCTTGACATAGCTCTCGGGTTGCATCATAAAATTATCTTCTTTAAGATCTCCGTTTAAAAAAGCCACCTTAACATCAAAATGCTTGACAATTAACCCTTTTACGGACGAAACAGCAAGTTATGTTCTAACAGTTGTATATTTTCCCACTGGTGCAAATGTTTCATCATAATCCTCTCCGAATCTTTGAGTAAAACCCTTTGCAACTAACCTGGCTTTATATTTTGGCTTATAACAAGAGTCACTTTTTAATTGAAACACCCCTTTATAACCAATAGCCCTTTTACCTGGAGGAAGCTCTGCCAAATTCCATGTCCCATTTTCCTTTAAAGAAAGCATTTCTTCGTTAGCAGCTGAGCGCCAATTATTGCGTTCCCTTTCCTCAAGTGATAACATTTCTGTCCAAGAACTTGGAGGCTTTTAAAACATTATCACTTGCAGACAAATAATTTTAATTTACAGGACCTTTTGCTTTAATTCTTTCGGACTGACGTACTCGAATATACGAATTCTTCAGCTGATTCATTAAATGCCTCTACTCCGGCATCATCAAGTACTTCTGAATCAATTTATTCTTGATTATTCAAATTAATAGGTATTTCTGAAGTTTCCTGATATCCGACCTCAGCCTGCTTTTCTTGAATCTTTGCATTGATCCTTGGCGAAACTTGCAACTCTCGTTAAATTTGACGTCTTTACTCAATACAATTTCATTGGACCCTAATTTAAGAATCCGATGCCCTTTCGAATTTTCTGCATATCCAACCAAAATTCCTTCGAATGAAACATTATCCTGCTTCTTACGTTTACATTTTGGAATTTGCACGAACACTCTACTGCCAAACACTCGAATATTGCTGATAGTTGTAATTTAATAAAGTTCGCGGGTATTATTATTTTTTTTTAATTCAATTTTTATTTCACATAGTTTTCATTTATTAACCACTAAATTAATATCAGACTTATTATTAAATCATAGTTGAGCGGAAATTTGCTCGGGGGCTCTTTATATTAAATTAGTAATGCAACCAGACCGACGTGTGAGACACTTGGATAGACATTGAAAATTCTTCATTCTTTTCGACGAAATGTAAACAGCTAACGAGAGAGGTGTGGTGAATAGCAATTAGTTGGTACATCAAAACTTTAAGTCTCATCTGGACTTAATATGAAATTGTTCATGCCGCCCCCAATGCTGGAACCAGTATGATGCACAACCTGCAAAAATGGCAATTCCTTAAGTTTTTTTTGAAATATTTATAAAGATATATGACAACCTGGAGTGGTGTTTTCGTTTTTATGGAGCAAAAGAAAGACACCAAATTAAACTTCGCGTATAGAAGATTTAGAGTTGATGTTGTAAAAATGTTGAAGAGAATTGATCGAGCAAGAAAAAGGTATGTATATGGTTCGTGTTGGATGATTCTAGTTATCGTCTGAAGGTTCAGTTTTTGCCGTGTATGTCGGTATAGGTAAACGACATATTTTCGACACTGATCGTTTGTATGCGCCATTTTTACTACGTAGAGTAACTACGCGAACTAAGTTGTCGGGTCCAGGATGTAATTCAATTATACGTCCTAGCAACCATTGGTTTGGCGGCAAGCGATCGTCTTTTATTAAGACCAATTCATTTTTTATTTTTAAATTTGGTTCTCCGTGACGCCATTTCGGGCGTGCTTGCTGTATAACCATTTCATGAAAATTAAACCACCAACCAAAAATGCTATATCATTTTTCGTATAGTGAGGTACTGTTGACTAAGACCAGCTTTGACGTTTGATGCCTCAGATGGACAAAGAAGTGCATCACCAATTAAAAAATGTCCTGGCGTGAGCACTTCGAGGTCATCGGGATCTGCTCTTAGGGGACACAGCGGTCTGGAATTAAGGCACGCTTCGATTCTCGTAAGCACCGTTGACAATTCTTCATACGTTTGGCAATTACCTTCTACTGTTCGCTTTAAATGGTACTTAACCGATTTTACGCTTGCTTACCATATTCCCCCAAAATTTGGGGAATGTGGGGGGTTGAAATGCCATTGGATGCTCTGAGCTGCAAGTTTTGGCACTATGTCACGTTCCACTTCTTCGATGAATTTCTTAGTGTTGCCTTTGAGAACGTTATCGGCACCAATAGAGTTTGTGCTACAATCACTATACATGTCGTGACAGATGCCGCGTCGACCACTAAATCGTTGCAGGGCCATGAGAAAACATTCAGTTGACATGCCGGTTACTGCTTCAAAATGAATGGAATTTGAGGCGAGGCATATGAAAATGACAATATAGCCTTTCGAGGTGGTGTTACCAGGCGCGGATTTAGGTGGGGCTAGGGGGGGCTGCAGCCCCCGGCCTCGAGCAGACAGGGGCCCCGCAGGCGCTTATAAGTAAAGGGTGTTTTTTTAAGAGCTTGCTGATTTGAAATTTAAATAAAACACATGCCAAATTATGAAATGGCCAAAAAAATTACCAATTTTTTATTTGGTAGATAATTCCTTGGCATTTAACATGTATTAAATATAGTTCCGGGCATATTGCCACCACGACTTTTTTGCTCAAAGGTCATTCTGGAGGTCCAATTTTCGACCACCTTTTCAAGCATTTGAGAGCGTATGTCAGCAATGACACGTTGAATATTGGTTTTCAAAGCGTCAATCGTTGCTGGTTTATCCACATCAACCAATGACTTCACGTATCCCCATAAAAAATAACCAAGTGGTGTCAAATCACATGAACGCGGAGGCCAATTCACCGGTCCATTTCTCGAAATAATGTTGTCGTTGAAATGTTCTTTCAATAAGTCGATTGTTTCGCCCGCAGTATGACAAGTGGCACCATTTTGTTGAAACCACATTTCGTCCACATCCATATCTTGAAGATTTGGCAACAAAAATTCATTGATCATGGTTCTGTATCGATTTCCATTCACGGTAACGCGTCGTCCTAAATTTCTACGATTTGGAAGCGTTGTTCTGGAGTTAACCTATTCACGATGATTTGCCAAACAATCCTGAGTAGAGACATACACTTTAAACTGTCAAAACAACTGTCAGACAATAGAGTAATCCATATTGAAAAAAAATTTTATAAAAAAACACCCTTTATATGAAGTGCTTATTGTAAAAACGACATGCTATAAAAAAAATATTTCAAAGTAATCGACCTTAAAGTTTTAAAAAAGCATATTTGTATTAAATAATGGTTATGCTTAAAATTTCTATTAGGGGCCAGAATTTATCTGGTAATGATCGCAATATTGTTAGTGGATGTTGATAATGCATCATTAGGTGCACATTTATCTTTTTATCCCGAAATTTACCATCATATTTTTCACAGTCGGCGCAACAACTTTTCACCATTTTAATATAATATCGCATTTACGGATTCCTCTGAAGGTTTACTCACAGTTTTAAGTTGGAACTCCAACGATTGCTATTTTTAATGATTTTTTAAATGCCCACTTAAGTTTTCCTATTTATGTAAACCGAAAATTTTTTGTTTTGATATAAAAAAGTTATTGTTCCATATTTTATAAATTTAGTAACTTTTTTGTTTGAAGTAAATCCTTCAAAAAGATCATCATAAACTGAAAAAAGTGAAAAAGTTGTTGCGCTGACTGGAAAATTTGATGATAAATTTCGGGATAAGAAAAAAAACATTTTTCCATAAAAGAACTACAAGCAATTGACACCACGAAAGAGATCCGTTGAAGGTACTTAAATATACTTGTGTTTATTTTCTGTGCGAATTACTGCCTATTTCCTTACAGAGTTGTTTAAATACATGCATCTCCTTTTTTGTAATTTTTAATGTTTTTAAAGGTGTATAACTTTGCAAAAAAAAATTTCGCAATGATAAAACACACAGAATATGTTTTTAATGTGAATAAACTAACCTACCAAGTTTCAAACAAATCGGAAGCACTTAGATCAGATTTTGCTTAAAATTTATCAAAATGATATGGAATCACCGATATGTAAAAGTGTAAAAAATAATATTTTGATCATTAAAAGATCCGAGCTTAATGCTCTGACCTTGAGTGGCCCGTGTCAATTTAAGCCCCCGGCCCCGCCATGGTTTAATCCGGCGCTGGGTGTTACCACGATATTTTGAGGATTTGAGTTCAATTGCTCCTGTGTAGTCAACTCCCGCAGCAAGGAATGCTCGCTTTGGTAAGTTGACTCTTTGGTTTGGCAGATTAGCCAATAATTGCGTTGTATTTTTCGGATAATTGCGAACACATTTAAGACACTTTCGAAGAATGCGTTGAACTGTTTGATAACCTTTGACGATCCAGAATTTATGCAGCAGGTGTGATAACGTGAGCTTTATGCCACCATGCAAAGTGTTGGCGTGCGAATTGTTGATAACTAGTTCAGTGAAAGGATGATCATTTGGCAAAATCATTGGATGTTTTCGAGCGTACGGCCAGTTTGTACGCGTAATATTTGATTTTCGTCAAAAAATGGCGTGAGGCTGACCAATTTACTTTTGTTTGGCAGCGGCTGGTTAGATTTTATAAAATACATATCATAACTGAAAACTTCCTTTTGCACGAGCAGCACGATTATTTCTAAACTTTTTTGCAACTCATTGACTAGTGTTGCCGCGACGGTTCTAAAAAATGTATCCATAAAATGGTCAGAAATGTATCCAAATGTATCCACTTAAAAAAAAAAAAGTATCCAAGTATCGAATTGCAAAAAACGATATATTATTCACCTTTAAAACACAAAACAGGAGTTTTTGATCTTTTTTCATTCAATTTTTATAAAAGTATTTAATTAGAAGCGTAATATAATGTGTTTACATGCAGAGTTAACTCGGGGCTTACTCGTAGTTAACCCAGCTTGTAAACGAGGGTTGAGTTGAGTTTCGTTAAACCCAAGAAAATCTAATATAGTATTTTTCTGTATTATATCTGTCAAAATCTAATATAGTATTTTTCATAAAAATATGGCGGCTGCAAGAGTCTGTTGAGCTGCCAACAATTTGCTCTAAATAAACTTGACAAATCTAAGGCCGCGTGCATAGTAAACGCCGATTCAGACAGGTAGGCAGGCAGATTATGTGAAAAAGCAAGATAGAGAGCTATTTGTATCTCGTTTGCTCACACAGATTTCAGCCTGCCTGCCTGCCTATCTGTCTGAATTGGCAGAATCGACTATGCACGCAGCCTTACTCAACTCGACGTCTTGCATGTAAGCAACATCGAATTAGCGTCGCCGTGTTTTTAACTCAACGAAAACCCTAATCGTATTTATTTATGCAAAACTAGCGGATGTAACCCGGAGTTACTCGGGGTATAATAGCAATTTTCGATAATAGCAATTTTCTCTTTTTCAAATAAAATTTTCTTCAATTGAAAGGCTTATTGTAAAAACATGATATGCCACATAAAAAACATTTCGAAATAATCGACCTTAATGTTTTTAAAAACATGCTTAAAATAACTTTTACGTATAGGGCCAAAATTGATCGGGTAATGGTCACAATATTTTTAATGGTTATTGCTAATGCATCAAGAAAGGTAATGAATATAATATATGAACTTTTAAAGCAATGTGGCTTATAATGTTTTTGCAATAATATGCCCTTCAATTAGAATAAATTTTAACATTTTCGAAGAAATCTTTCTTCACTTCTAGGAAATGAAAATATTTCAATGTCTATTATAATGATATAGCCCGTTTCATAAGAGAATAACATTTTTGCGCATGTTTGAGAATAAGAAAACAATTTTGAGAGCGTTCTTCATTCTGATTGGTCGACATTGAAAAAAAAATTGAATATTTTATCTTTTAATCAAAAATTGAATCTTTTAAAAAAATAAGATTTGTTGTTTGTGTGCTTTTTTAATTAATTTTGAAAATTATGCTTTAATTTTAAAATAACCACACTTTTGCTGTTGTAGAACTGCATGTAATTTGCATGCTGCAAGTAACCACGACAGCATTAACGACAACAACAAAACAAGTGTTTTACTTTGCGTGTCGAATGCTGATGCATCATCACGCAGCCTTTAGCCTGCAGGAGTGTATTTAATACGAATTTGATTAGATGATGTTTGAGTGAATAAAATTCTTTCATTTATCTCAAAGTGTGCCAATAATTATGATGAATTTCTAATGAGTTGTGGAAGACGTGACGACTTAATACAAAGAACAATTAAATTACAAAAGGACAGACAGGACATTGCAATGTTTTGTCATGCATAATTAATGAATTTATTTCATTTAAAAGTTTAACTTCAACAAGGTAACCAGCAATAAAATTGAAAAGGTTACTGAAGGCAATAATATCATTCATCATTCGTCTGAATTTCAACTCGAAGCAGATTTAATATTGCGTTTATAATTTCCTTTGTTTATAGTACATAACAATCACATAACACAAAAACACAAAACAATCACATAAGGTTCTTTAAAGTTTGCGGCAAGCTTTAAAGCATTCCAAGATTGTGGCAAGTTTTATAAAAAAAAAAAAAACAAAAAAACATCAACAAACAATCGGCTCGGACGGACGTGTTTTTTGGTCGCTCTCGAAAGACGGTTTTTATTTCCAATAAAGCACGGTTTAAAGAGTTTAAAAACAATTGGCCATTAATTAACGCCTCAGAATTTATATTGCCATATTATTTATGTATAAAAGCGCCGCGCTAATCACCATTTAATGCAATAATACTATTTGTTAGTCGACGCGAATAAATTAACATGAGTGGCAGTGATGGACAATAATAAATAAAAAACAAAACAAAAACAAAAATATGAACTAACAAACACAACAATTTGCTGTTCGCTACAAAGACTCAATACCTCTAGTGAGTCATCCTCTTCGTTGTGATGTTAGCTTTACACTAACCACACCATCGACAATAATACCTGCAACTAGTCGTCGTTTTGTAGTTCCTGCTTTGTCTACTCTTTCGCTGCAACTGGCTCTTCTCATAGTAGAATAAATAAGTTCTTGCTGTGTATTTGCTGCTGTTTTAATTTTTTGATGTCACCTTCCCCCATGCAGACGCGTCTACAGCGCGAACACCTTGCTCCCCGCGCCCTAGGCAAGAGTGAAGGCACGCCAAAAATAAGTAGCAGCAGTGTCTCATCGATTGAACTGCAACTCACGGCATTAGAAGCTCGACTTAGAGCGAGTGCCAAGGAAGATCTGTTGAGTTTAGAAGAGCGCCTTCGGCAGCATACAGACAACATTTTCAATCGTCTCTCTTCTGAGATTACGTGCAAGTTTGGTAACTTAGAGACAGAAGTGGCTGCTATTAAGAGTAGTCTGAGTGCTAAATTTGCCCACTACGACGACGTAATAGCCTCTCTTGAAGCACAAATAAGTGCTCTCTCAACGCGCTGCGCAGATCTTGATGATCAGATTGCTGCCATCAACAACAATAACGTAAACCACAATTGCTTAACCAGCAACAACAACAACAACGACTACAACAACAGCGGGGGCAACAACAATAGTGCAGATTATTCATCGGATGCTGTTCTATTTGGAGTGCCGTTCACGTCAGGAGACAACTTAAAAAGCACTTTCAACCTCATCTGCAGATCGATTGATTTTCTGTCTCCTCAGATAAAAGACATCTTCCGAGTCAAGCCCAGATCGAGTGAGTCTAGCCCTCTAGTTATCATCAAGTTTTACTCCCGCTTCGATCGTAATCGTGCTCTTAAAGCTTTTGGTGAATATCGAAGGCGGATGAAAAGAGCAATTAACCTCAGAGAAGCTGGACTGGACTCCGATAATAATGTGTACTTGCACGAGAGCCTCTCTATCGACGCTAGAAAACTTCTGCAAGCAGCGATCGCATGTAAGCGTAGAAAAACTATTTTTAATGCTTTCACAATTCGTGGGTCTGTTTATATCAGGCTTTCTAAGAATGGTGATTGCATTAAAATCAACAATGAAGCTGAACTCCCCAAAATCTCATCGGCTCCTGATGACGTCATCGAAGTTGAATAGTCTCTATGTATTCTTAGGTTATTCTATTTTATTTTTTCCATTACTCTTTCCAATATATCTGTAATTTTTTACCTATTCTATGCGCTGCACTCTTATTTTTTTTACTCTTTGTCTCTACTAAATGCGTTCAAGGTTATTTTAAATCTAATCTTTTCTAATGTCTGTTCCAAGCACATCTGATTTTGTCGCTAGCGAAAATCATAAAACTGTTGTGAATATTTTGTGTAAGCAACGATCAGGCTTAAAAATAGTGCATTTTAATGCAAGAAGTCTGAATGGCCTTAAAATGGATTATGTTAAGCACGTATTTGATGACTCTTCTGTAGACGTAATATGCGTTACTGAAACATGGTTCAGTGAGGAAGTGAATAGTTTATATTATAAAATTAATAATTACCAACTATTTCGTCATGATAGAATAAATAAGAGAGGCGGTGGGGTCGCAATATACTGCAAAGATTGTTTTAGGATTAAATTAATCAGTATGTCTTGTCAATCTGAGGTCGAGTTTTTAAATGTTGAGTTGTTAGGTAATAATACTAAAGTTTTAATATCCTGTGTGTATAATCCTAGCGGTAACTGTAGTCTTGAGCCCTTATTCACGTCATTGGCCAATAGTGTTATCGATTATGAACACTTTGTTTTATGTGGTGATTTTAATATTAATTTGTTGTCCAGTGATAATGTTACAATGAGATTTCTTGACTGTTTGTCTGAAGTTGGTCTGAATGTAGTCAATAGCTCAATGCCAACACGGTTTGCGAAGAATGTCTCTCCGAGCCTATTAGATATTTTTGTTGTATCCGATCCATCATCTGTCTTACTGTTTGATCAGTTATCTTTTTTATCTGATCATGATCTCATTTTTTGTACGTTAAATGTTTGTATTTCTCCTTTTGTTTCTGAAACTTCTGAAAAGTTTTTCTCGTACCGTGATTTTAGGTCTGTTGATCGTGCTTCCTTGTTTAATGATTTAGCTTCAATAAGCTGGACGGATTGTTGGTTTTTAAATTCAGTCGATGACAAACTACAATTCTTCATCAACAATATTAATAATCTTTTTAATACCCATGTTCCCATACGTACGCGTCGCATTATTAACAGCTCATGTCCCTGGTTCACTCAGTCTGTGAAACAAGCCCTAAAAAACCGTTTCAAAACCTACAGCAAATGGAAGCGCAATCCAACTGCTCTAAACTGGGAGATTCATAAAAAGGCAAGGAATGATGCTACCTCTGCTGTTAGATTGTCAAAATCTATGTTTTATATGTCAAAGCTGAATCCTTCTCTGCCTGCGAAGCAGTTGTGGAACAATTTGAAGAGTATTGGAGTATGCCAAAAGGTCTCTGAATATTGCAAAATTGAGCCTGATCTGCTTAACAATTACTTTGTCGCTAATTCTACAGATGACAATTCTAATTTACTCGATTCTGGTGATAACAACGTAGTAGTTTCTGATAATGAATTTTATTTTAATGCCATTAATGAGAATGATGTAGCTCGGTGTCTTAGCAAAATTAAATCAAATGCTTCTGGAGAAGATGGTATTTCTATGAAATTTATGAAAATCATATTGCCTTTTGTTATCAGTCCGCTTACCCATATTATTAATCATAGCTTCACCACTTCATGCTACCCTAAAATCTGGAAAGTTGCGACCATTGTTCCAATTGCAAAAAAACCAGGCGCTTGTCAACCATGTGATTTTCGACCAATAAGTCTGCTCTCTTCCTTGTCTAAAGTTTGTGAATCGCTCATGGCTGAGCAAATCTCTCGTCACATTAGCACTTTTGGCTTATTATCTAATCTCCAGTCCGGTTTTCGTCGTGGCCACAGCTGCTCGACTGCTGTTGTCAAAATTCTCGACGATATTAGAGTTTCGTATGATATGGGCCAATTAACTTTACTCTGTTTGCTTGACTTCTCCAAAGCATTTGATACAGTCAACCATTCACTTTTGTGTATAAAACTTGCACGTAATTTTAGCTTCTCTCATGCTGCTGTGCGTCTTCTAAAAAGTTATCTTGCCGATAGGTCTCAAAGGGTCAAAGTTGGGATAAATGTCTCGAATTTAAAAAACATCACTAGTGGAGTACCTCAAGGCTCAGTACTTGGTCCGTTGTTATTTACAATGTTTACCAACGACATTTTCAACAAGTGTAATCATGTAAAAATGCATGCGTATGCTGATAACCTTCAGTTATACTTGTCTAGGCCATTCGGTATGGTTGAAGATCTTTGTGACGGGGTTAATGAGGATTTAAAGAAAATAGCTGAGTGGGCAAAGGTAAATTTGCTAAAATTAAACCCGTTGAAATCGTATGTCTTACCTATAGCTAAAAACTTGCAAATTACTCAAGACTTGCCTCCAATTCTTTTAAATGACGTTGAGCTTAAATTTGTTAAGAAGGTAACCAACCTAGGATATATAATTAACTCATCTCTGTCATGTGAGGATCACATAAATTCATGCGTTAGTAAGTTCTATTATGGACTACGCAGTCTTCGGATTACTGAAAGTTTTGTGCCCGTCGAAATCAGACGCAAACTGGTCGTGCAGCTCCTTGTGCCTATAATTACCTATTCGGAAGTAGTATACTCTAAGCTTGACTCACGGTCGGCGCATAAGCTTTTGGTTGCATTTAACAATGCGGCTCGCTACGTTTTTTGCCTCAGAAGTTTTGATCATGTATCTACATTAGAGTGGGTCGAAAAAAAAAGTTTGAAAAAACCACCCCCTATTTTAAAGTTGACCTCGGGAGAATTCCGAAAACTAAAAAATTTTTTTTTTTTGACCACCGGAAAAACAGCCAAAATGGTCTTTTTTGCATAACTTAAGCATTACATGTCAGATCTTAAAAAATTATATATCGATGAAAAGGGCTTTACGAGCACTACAATGTCTTCTTAGAACATTTTTACTTTTGAGGTCATATTCAACTAGTAAGCCCCCATTAGCCCGATTTACCCCCCTTAAATTTTTTTTTTTTTTTCTCATAAGATTAAACTCCTTCAAATTTGTGTAATTTGTGTTCAAAAAATTATTTATTAAGTTTCTTTTACAGTTTTGTTTATATTATGTGCTTGTTCGTTGACTAAACTAACAGTAAATTTTTTATAAAAAAAAGGATTATATCAAATATTTGAACCATTATAACTTCTTTGTTTTTAAACTTAACAAATAATTTTTGGAACACAAATTAAACAAATTTGAAGGAGTTTAATTATATAGGAAAAAAAAAAGAAATTTAAGGGGGATAAATCGGGCTAATGGGGCTTACTGGTTGAATATGACCTCAAAAATAAAAATGTCCTTAGACCACATTGTAGTGCTCGTAAAGCCCTTTTCAACGAAATATAATTTTTTAAGATCTGACATGTAATGCTTAAGTTATGCAAAAAAGACCATTTTGGCTGTTTTTCCGGTGGTCCAAAAAAAAAAAATTTTTTTGTTTTCGGAATTCTATCGAGGTCAACTTTAAAATAGGGGGTGGTTTTTTCAACCTTTTTTTTTTTGTATGGAGGCCGACCCACTCTAATCTACATTCTCAAAACAATTACTTGGGCGTGGTCTTCTAAATCACCTTGAAGCAAGAAATTGTATTTTTTTGCATAAAATTATTCATACTCAGTGCCCTAGTTACTTGTTTGAAAAACTCTCTTTTTGTAGGTCAAGCAGAAACTTCAATATTGTAATACCTAAATTTAATTTCACAAACTCCAGTAGACTGTTTTTCGTAAGCGCAATTAGATCTTGGAATTCTTTACCAATTAGTATCCAATTTGTTTCCAATAATAAAACCTTTAAGCATTTAGTTTATGAGCACTTCTCCTAATTATTTCTACATACTTTCTTAGCTTTTCTATGACTCTATCTGATTCCTTTAATTGTGTTATTTTAATAATTATTTATCATAATTTTGTAATTAATATCAATATTAACTTAATTATTTATTTTTTTTTAATAATTTTTAATTTTTAATTTTTAACTTATATAATTTCATTGTTGTTATTTAATATACTTATTTGTTGTTATTATTTTGTCAATGTGGCATTCAAAAGATTTAATCTTATTTGTCAACAACTTATCTCAATAAATACAAATACTACATTTGTGCCTTAATACTGGAGACACACATATCGTTTCGATACTACAAAGTTAATATACTACATTGTATACCACATGTTTGTCACTGTATACCAGCTATAAACCAGCTTCTGAAACTAGTATAGCGTCTTATTCGTGGTATACAAAACACAACAAATTTTCATGGTTTCTCCATGCTAACATACATTTTTCCGACTTTCAGCCCTGATATTGCTATATTTTATCTGATATCAGCGCCAATGTGAGAGAGCGTTAAAATTTTGAACTACATTAATGTCATAATATTCAAAATTTTTATTATGAAAAAAATTTAAATTTCAAAAAAATTGCAGCTGAAAAAACAATTAATTTTTTCAAAGCTCTTTCAAATTGTGAAATTTTTTAATGTAAGCATATATGGCACAGTAAAACATGCAATTTGCGCGACCAACGAAATATATAACCATATATTTAAGGGCTGTTTGCTTGGCTATTAATTGCAGGAACTATCTTTCGACGGGATAAGCAAATTGAAGCAGCTGAAAAATTTGTGATTTGTTTTTAAATAATTATTTGACACTATTGTCAATTAAAACTATATCGATATGTGTGTCACTACTTCTATACCATATAGTATACAATCGTTCATGGTTTCAATACCATGGTATAGATACCATATATGTGTCCATAGTATAATAATAATATTCTCTGAGCATAAAAATAAATAAAAATAAGTAAAGAAAGTCTAAAGTCGGTCTAGGCCGACTATGAAATACCCTAAACCCACTTTTCAAAAACAAAAAAAATTTATTGTAAATGGGCGTGTCCGTGGGCGGATGAAGCCTTTATTTTATATGCATTTAAATGTTGATGAAAAATTGACACATACCAAGTTTTATTCCTGTAGCTCACAGTTAATGCCTTTATTGTGCTTGAACACACCTAAGTTTTGGTATAAAATACATACATACCAAATTTAATTTCTCCATGACAAACATAACCTTGTTTATTGAGTTTTAAACTTTTTGGGTTGTATGGGAAGTAGGCGTGTCCGTAGGCGGATGACGTCCATTTTTTGAAGACATCTTTGTGTTGGTATAAAACACACACATATCAAATTTGATTGTTGTAGGCTAATTATGAGCTGAGTAATGCAGTTTTTAATTTTCGCGTTGTATGGGAGGTAGGCGTGTCCGTGGGCGGATGATGTCCATTTTTCAAAACCATCTTTGTTTTGTTATAGAAAACATACGTGCCAAATTTTATCTCTGTAAGTTAAACAGAGGCTTATTTATTGTGTTTTCAATTTTTGGGTTGTATTGGAGGTGGGCGTGTCCGTGAGCGGATGACGTCCATTTTTCGAAGATATCTTTGTGTTGATATAAAACACATACGTATCTAATTTTATTGTTGTAGGCTTATCATGAACTGAGTTATACAGTTTTCAATTTTTGCGTTGTATGGAAGGTAGGCGTGTCCGTGAGCGGATTCCAAAAATATTCAATAGTGCAGATCCTTGGGTCCACGTGACAATGTATACCAAGTTTCATTCAATTATCTCAACTCCTTCTTCTTATCCTGTGTATACGGATAACACAGGCGGACAGACGGACGGACAGACGGACGGACGGACATGGATAGCTCGACTCACGTGGTGACGCTGATCAAGAATATATATACTTTTCTATACCGGACTCGCTTCGTTCTATGCGTTACAAACGTTTGCACAAAGTTAATATACCCTGACCTTTCAGGTTTAGGGTATTAAAATTAATGTATATTCCGGAATTTCGTTGTTCATCGCAACCATAGTACAATAAACAAGGTAGCTGCAGGGCTATCAATCCTCTCTCTCTCAGAGTCGGAATTGTCAAAATCAATACAAATTATTTTATGTCTCCTTTTGTTGCTCTAATTCGCTCAGTACTTTTTGACAATTCTGACTTTCGGCTCTCAGCCCTGCAGCTACCTTATTTGTTGTACTATGATCGCAACTGCGCTGCGGAAGTACTGAATTTTATTTTTCGAAATCAACCAATCAAAATTGAAAAAAAGGGGTTGTCAAAAAATAATTTATTAGCCGAAATTTCACTTCACAGTTTTTCCTTGAGAAAATAATTTATTTTTTATGTAAGTTGTATTTGATTTCTCTCTTAAGATGCAGGTTGCTGCTGGCCGGCTGTGCAACACCGTACTTGTGCGATCATTTGTTCTGAATGTTTGCGCATTTAAATATATAGAAAAATAGTAAAAACCACTCAATAAAAGCATAAAGTTCAGCGAACAGTACAAAAAGAGCAAGAAATTACTCTCAAAAAAATTTTCTAGCTTTAAAAATAATTTCTCACTGCACATCGAAAAATGAAACTAAAAATTGATCTTCTCTTTTGAAACGGGCTATAAATATTTTTGTCGCACAAAAAAACTCATTTATAGAGAAAAATTTATTGAAAATAAAAATGGTTCCTATATTTTGATAAAAAATTCACTATGAGAAATATTTTCTTCAATAAAAACAAATGTTTTCAAAACGATATATTTTTATATATTTCTCTATTTTATAGAAGCTTTTTATCATTTTTAGGATAGCATTTACAGAAAGGCATTCTCTGGAGCAAAGTCTATAGACTTTTAGACTATAGACCATTTTTCTCTAAATATGATGCCTTTTTTATCATTTTCCGAGAAACTTTTTTCTGAGTGCAGTTTGAAAAGTCATTTCGAGAAAAATGCGTTGAAAGTTTTTCTTAGCATGCATTTAATTTGAAATTTTATCTCAAAAGTTTTTAAAAAATCCTATAATCGATCCGATTTTTGGATTGTCTTCGTTCAACTTCGGTTTTGGTCGACACTGTTCGGTTAAGTTTTTCATCTTTATGGTTAATTTTTCCATCGTCTTTGGTTCTTGACTTCGTTTGCCTTCGGCTCATTCCTTGATTTTTATCGAATGAACTTTTAAAAGTATAGGATCTATTTCATTAACAGATACAAATGCGTACCAAATTTCATCAAAATCGGCTCATCCGTTTTGACGTGACAGCCAAACATAGTTGATTGAATAAAGAGCCCTCTCACGGAAGTTTCCTGAAATTTAAATAGCTTCAATTCTGTTGCAGGGTCAAGTTATTTCACGTACCAAATTTTAGTAAAATCGGTCAAGTCATTTAGGAGTTATTGAGTCTTGACAATGCACTTCTTAAAGCGCCCTTTTCTTTACTTAGAAAAAAGTTATCGATTTTTGATCCGTTACAGAACTTTATTTTCGACTGTGCGTTAGTTAGAGCAAAAAGTGACTGTTCAACTGCACGCAGTGCTACAAAATTACAAAACACACAATAACGGCAATGCTGGCAAACAACAGAATATTGTCATATGATTTTAAAAAAAGCTGAAGTTTTATTTGAAAAATTTTATAGGAGAAGCAAAAAACCTTTTAAATTGGAAAAATAATTTTTCAACATTTTTTTCAGGTTAATTTTGTTAAAAAAACTCGTTGTTTTTAGTAGTAGGAGTGTAACATTTTGCACAAACATGTATTTGGTTACGGTGCATCATATTCAATCAAAAAATCAATTTTGAATTTTTGGTAACTTAGGGCTTTTTTGTTTTCATGTGACGATATTTTCATATTAAAAAGATTTTTCAATAAAAGTATCCAAATTTCCACTAAGGCTAAAAAATAAGTATCCATCATTTTTTGAAGTAAAAAAGTATCCAAATGGATCCATTTGGATCCAAACGGCAACACTGTCATTGACTGTGATTGGACCAGTGATTTTTTTTTCTTTGCCTTTTTGCAGGCAGTTACTGCAAAAGCGAAAAATGATCGCCGTAACTCGCAGCAATTTATTGAGTGATGAATACTTATAAATTACCGAGTCGTGCTGAATAGCAAAATGTGTTTGAATTCGTGAAGGTTTTGCATGAGTGAGACTTTCGTCTATCACGCAATTTTCAAGGCTGAATTTCGGCCATTTTTCGATTGGTTCACGAAGCCAAGTGGGTCCGTTCCACCATAAATCAAAATTAGCCAGTTGAATGGGAGTCAAACCACAAGTGGCACAATCTGCTGGATTACACTGGTTTACAGCCAATATGTACTTTGAATGCCACTTTCTTTTTCTCATGTAAAATCAGTCGCTAATTCCGAAAAAAAATTTTTTTTTTTTCTGTCACTCCGTTTTCGAGATATTGCCCACTGTAGGGTTTTCAACGAAAAAAAAAAGTTGGTTCCACTTAATTGCATATATCTCCAGAACCAACAACAGTAATCAAACAAATGATATATCTAATTAAAGCTAATAAAATTTCTTACAAACATTGTTAACATTATTTTTTGGTTGAGCTGTTAGTTTTGGCGGAATAAATTCAAATTTCGGGGATTTTTTTTATTTTTCAGAAAAATTTCCAAAAAAAGACAAAATAGTTGCAAATTTCGTTACGAAATCAAAATATTTTGTTACTTTTGATATTTTTTACTAAAAGCCTTTATTTTTTCAAAAAAAAATAAGCTTTTGTTGAAGAAAATCTATTGAGAAATGAAAAAGTTGTGTTTAATGGAACGAAATCACCCAAATTGTATGATTATGAATTTATGCATTTGGACTTATTTTATTGCCATAAAAAAAAAATGAGAACTAAAGGTTGTCGTAATAAGATAATATATTCTTCATTTTTATTGTTCTTTTAATAATTAACATTATTTTTACATTATTTAAATTGTATTTAATTATTATTAATATTTTTTATTGTTCCCTTAAATCATTTATATTGTTATTTATATTGTAAATAATTTTTATTTATCATTCAGAAATTCAAAATGATTAGAATTCTTGTTTTGTCGTTTATTTAATTCGCGAGCGGTTTCTCTGATGAGAAAACAACAATAGTCGCCCATCATTCCTTCGTCCCAAAATTCTTGGTACCGATTCTCAATTGCTTTCATCTGTTGGTGGATCATATTCAATCAAAAAATCAATTTTGAATTTTTGGTAACTTAGGGCTTTTTTGTTTTCATATGACGATATTTTCATATTAAATAGATTTTTCAATAAAAGTATCCAAATTTCCACTAAGGCTAAAAAATAAGTATCCATCATTTTTTGAAGTAAAAAAGTATCCAAATGGATCCATTTGGATCCAAACGGCAACACTGTCATTGACTGTGATTGGACCAGTGATTTTTTTTTCTTTGCCTTTTTGCAAAAGTAACAAAATATTTTGATTTCTTAACGAAATTTGCAACTATTTTGTCTTTTTTTGGAAATTTTTCTGAAAAATAAAAAAAATCCCCGAAATTTGAATTTATTCCGCCAAAACTAACAGCTCAACCAAAAAATAATGTTAACAATGTTTGTAAGAAATTTTATTAGCTTTAATTTGATATATCATTTGTTTGATTACTGTTGTTGGTTCTGGAGATATATGCAATTAAGTGGAACCAACTTTTTTTTTCCGTTGAAAACCCTACAGTGGGCAATATCTCGAAAACGGAGTGACAGAAAAAAAAAAAAATTTTTTTCGGAATTAGCGACCGATTTTACATGAGAAAAAGATAGTGGCATTCAAAGAACAAACAACTTTTCGTTATTTGTAAACCAGTGTTATCATTTGTGCCAACGTGTCCCCATTGTTTTGCTGATGATGTTTGTTGGATAAGACTGATTCTGTTTGCCACAAAAACTTTCCAACGATTGATATCGCCGTTAATACAATACAAAACAATTGTTGCATCGGTCCAAAAGTATGTCTTAATCGTATGATTGGGTAAACGTAGGTTATTTTGGACCCAAGCTATTAAATTTGTTGCAAGTAAAGCGCCGCAGAGCTCTACTTCTGGAATTGTTATCGTTTTTGTAGGAGTGACTTTGGTTTTTGAAACAAGCAAACTAGTGTAAATTTCGTTTTCGTCAGTATGTGTAATGCGTATGTAAACACTTGCGGCATATGTTGACGAAGACCCATCGCTGAATGCATGTAGCTCGATTGATTTTATGACATTTGGCAGAAGAGCTTTAAATAAAGCATGGGTTAAAAGATGAAAAAAAGCTAATTTATAAAATCCTACAGCTAACACTCTTATTATTAACCCAAGTTGTCTTAAAGTTGATAAAGCAATAATCTTCTTTAAATCATCTTCATAATTGGCCCCAAGTTCTGCTATGAATATTGTTAAACCTATAATAAAAAGTAAGGAGGTCCCTAATAAGCTATTTCTAATAACGACGTGAAAACGAATTAAAAGATCGACCCCAGCAGTTACAAGAGTTGATGAATGAACTAGAGCTGAAACAGGAGTAGGGGCAGCTATTGCTGCAGGCAGTCAAGAGGAAAAGGGAATATGAGCTCTCCTAGTTATTGCAGCAATTATAATTAATCAACCAATAATTATTATTTCGCTTGAAGACTTAAAAATTTCTAAATAAAAAAAAAAATGACCAGTCCCCAAAATTTAGTATTCAAGCAATTGCTATCAGTAAAGCAACGTCTCCAATTCGATTAGAAAGAGCAGTTAATATTCCAGCTCTATAGGATTTCACATTTTGAAAATAAATAACAAGACAATATGAAACAAGGCCTAAACCATCTCAACCTTATAAAATGCTAATAATATTAGGTCTAATAATTAGCATTATTATAGAAAAAACAAATATTATAACTAATATAATAACTCGATTATTATTTTCGTCTCCTTCTATATATTCAAATAAAGAGAATACAACAAGGGAAGAAATAAATAACACAAAAGATATAAAAATAAGTCTTATTCAGTCAAGCAAAATAGTTATTAGAACATCAGTTGAATTTAATCTAATGATTAACCATTCCAAAAACACTGTTTGGTCTTTATGTAATAAATTAAACTTGTTATAAATAAAGAAAGACTCAAAACTAAGAGAAAAAAAATAATTTTACAAATTGAATAAAATTTCACGATTTAAGATGAATTTCATATCGTTGACACCACAAGTCAATATTCTTTTTAAACTACCTAAATAAATAATATTAATAAAATACTCTCTTTTAAGAATTAGAAGATTTAAAGGTACCCAGTGGAGAGCCAAAAGAAGAAATTCACGAACTTGAGGTCCTAAAATAGAATAGGAGGAGGAATTTATCTTCCCATGTTGAATGTAAGAAAAAAGATAAAGTGAATATGCAGCTCTAAAAAAAGAGATTACTCTAATTAAAAAAATTATTTTCCATGACCAAGATACAATTCTATTAATTAATATAATTTCCCCGAGAAGATTTAATGAAGGGGGAGCTGCTATATTAGAAGAACATAAAAGAAACCACCAGAGACTCAAGGAAGGTAAAACGTTTATTATACCCCTATTAAGAATTAATCTTCGTCTTCCTAATCGTTCATAAGATATATTCGCTAAACAAAATAAACCTGAAGAACAAAGTCCATGTCCAATTATAATTACAAAAGCTCCTTTTACTCCTCATGCGGTTAAAGTTATTATCCCCGCTAGAACAACACCTATATGAACAACTGAAGAATAGGCAATTAAAGACTTAATATCTGTTTGTCGTAAGCAAATTAAACTTACAATAAATCCCCCATCAATCTCATACCAATTCAAATATAATTTAATTTTATACATGACTCTTGAAGAAAGGGAAATACACGATTCAATCCATAACCCCCTAGTTTAAGTATAATACCAGCTAAAACTATGGATCCGGCAATAGGAGCTTCTACATGAGCCTTGGGAAGCCACAAATGAACTATATATATTGGTATTTTTACTAAAAAGGCAAAGATTCAAGCCACATATAAAAGGTCACCATTTAAATTAATTGACTTTAACAAATAAATATTTAAAGAACAAGAATTTTCTTGGACAAAAAAAATTGCAATAAGAATGGGAAGAGAAACAAACAAAGTATCAAATAAAAGATAGTTACCAGCTTGAAGACGCTCAGGCTGATATCCCCACCCTAAAATTAAAAGAAGAGTAGGAATAAGACTACCTTCAAAAAATAAATAAAATTCAAATAAATTAAGACTTCTAAAAGCAAGAATTAATAATAAAAGAAGTATAACATTTAAAAATAAAAAAAGACCTTGAAATTTTTTTCTTCGAGGAACCTCAGCTCTTGCTAATGGCATAAGAGAGCAAATCCATAATCTTAAAAGAATAATTAAAAGAAGGACAATGAATCACACCCAAAACTATATGATAAACCTATTGAAAAAGGCCCTGAAAATGATTGCACAAAGAAAATAAATGACCCAATAAAAAGAGAAATTTGTACCATTCAAAATTTTTGGTTTATAAAACACAAAGGAATAATAAATAAAATAAAAAAAATTAACTTTATCATTAAATTATTCTAAAAGACTGAAAATAATCGTTTCCATGGGATCGAGTCATTGAAACAAGAATTGAAAGCCCAAGAGCACCTTCACATACAGTAAAAGTCAAAAATATAATTAAAGTTCTAATATTAAAGTTCAAATATTATTTATTTCTATTTCTTTAACACTTGCAATTCTAATAGTTTTCTTAAAACATCCATTAGTTATAGGATTTAATATTTTATGTCAAACTTTAACAATCTGCATAATTTGAAGACTATGGAGAAATTCTTTTTGATTCTCATACATTCTATTCCTAATTTTAGTCGGTGGTCTTCTTGTATTGTTTATCTATGTAATTTATCTTGCATCTAATGAAATATTTTCTTTTTCAACAAAAGCTCTTCTACTAACTGGGTTATCAGTAAGAATAACTTTTATGTTTCTGTGGATACTAGTAAGCCTACTTCCAATCTCTGAAATAAATAGAGATATTTACTCCATTAATAATATTGAAGAAATGAGAAAAGAAAATATAAGAAGATTAAGAAAAATTTACAGCTTTCCAACTTGCTTAGTAACCTCTATATTAATTACTTACCTATTTATCACCCTTATTGCAGCTGTAAAGGTAACTAATCTATTTTATGGGCCTCTACGAAAAATATATTAATGAATAAACCTATACGTTCTTCTCACCCTCTATTGAAAATTGCTAACAATGCTCTTGTCGACCTACCATCTCCAAGAAATATTTCTTCCTGGTGAAATTTTGGATCACTTCTGGGTCTATGTTTAATTATTAAAATTCTAACAGGCCTCTTTTTAGAAATACACTATACTGCTGATATTTCGATAACTTTTGCTAGTGTAAACCACATCTGTCGTGATGTAAACTATGGCTGATTACTACGCACTTTACATGCTAATGGGGCCTCTTTTTTCTTTATTTGCATTTATCTACATATTAGACGAGGAATTTATTACAGATCATATTTATTTACACCAACATGAGTAGTAGGAGTAATTATTCTATTCTTAGTAATAGGAGCGGCCTTTATAGGTTATGTTTTACCCTGAGGACAAATATAATTTTGAGGAGCAACAGTAATTACAAATCTTCTATCCGCAATTCCTATGGTGGGGGTAGATCTTGTACAATGAGTGTGTGGGGGGGGGGGGGGTTTGCAGTTGACAATGCAACCTTAACTCGATTTTTTACGTTTAATTTGGTATCCCATTTATTATTCTTGCCTTTTCAATAATTCATCTAATATTTCTTCATCAAACAGGTTCAAATAATCCTATTGGATTAAATTCAAATATTGATAAAATCCCCTTCCACCCTTACTTTTCATTTAAGGATATTGTAGGATTCATTGTTATATTCTCTCTTCTAATTATATTAACTTTATGAAATCCTTACATATTAGGAGATCCTGATCATTTTATTCCTGCAAATCCACTTGTAACCCCAATTCATATTCAGCCTGAATGATATTTTCTGTTTGCTTACGCCATTTTATGTTCAATCCCTAATAAATTAGGAGGAGTAATTGCCCTAGTTTTATCAATTGCAATTCTTTTTATTCTCACCTTTACGCATTCATGAAAATTTCGAGGGCTTCAATTTTATCCAATTAACTACACTCTTAAAACTGATTGTAATATCACTACAATAATTGGTGTGAAATTTCACGCATATATTTGCGATTTTTTAAAAATAACACGCATCGCAGAGGGATCTTTCAATTCAGACAAAAATGAAGCGTGTTTTTCCAAAAAGTTATATTTTCTCTCTTTTTCACGCTAGTTCAGCGTTTTTTCGCTCTTGAAATCATTGAAAGCTTCTGAAGCGATATTTTACGCTATTGCAGCGGGTTTTTACTTAGGTTAACAAGAGCAATATTTTAAAAAATACATATTTTTCTTCAGTTCGATTTGAGCATCATATGCGATAACATTAAAACAAAACGCGTAATTTAAAATGTTCGGTTCAAATAACAAAAAATAAAGTCTTTCAATTTTAAGTGAAATATATTCCTTTATTAAAATAATATGTATTATACCAACTATTTTCAGAATTTATTTAAAATGTTATAGTGCTGTTTTGAAGTTTAAAAAAAATTTATTTTAGTGTATCATAAACATTTGCATTGAAATTATAAAGTTGTAGCTTTTATTGTATTGAAAAAAAATTAAATGAAAATGTTCTTTTATTGCTTCTTGTTTCTTTTATATTATTTTAATATTGAATCATTTAATGTTTGAAAACTCGAATTTTTTACTATTGAAAATAAAATTTTTTTATTATGGTAATCTTTACTTGAATGTGTTTTATTTAATTTTTTTGAATTTTACAATAATCTCATAAAAAGCTGGATAAAACACTTCGCACACGATCTTCAAAAGTGACACAACTCAAAATTTTAAAATTTTCAGGAGAGGCAAAAAACTATTTCGTTTTCAAAGCAACTTCATACAATCGAAGGACACAAAATGATTTTTTAAAAATTAAAGAGCAATCAGATTAAAACAAAATTTTAACAGTCGATGGAGATGTGCATTACAAATTGGTTTATATTAAAAAGTCAAAATTGAAAAATTTTGAGTTGTGTCTCTTTTGAAGAGGGTGTGCTACTTCATAAGCTGGATATACCAAGAAAGAGAGAGAGCGTGAGAGATAAAACGCATTTCTAGCTTTCACACATTTATAGCGTGAAATGTTTTCATTTTCGTGCTGTGGGATTTTACTACAATAATTGCTGTTAAAGTGTTGCCAGCAATAATTGTAGTGAAATCTCGCCATTATTTTTTAGAGTGTAGATTATATTTTGATGTATGATTGTAGTAATTATTTTACTAACCTGAATCGGAGCTCGCCCTGTAGAAGAGCCTTATGTGGTTGTAAAAAAAAATTTTAACAGTCGATGGAGATGTGCATTACAAATTGGTTTATATTAAAAAGTCAAAATTGAAAAATTTTGAGTTGTGTCTCTTTTGAAGAGGGTGTGCGACTTCATAAGCTGGATATACCAAGAAAGAGAGAGAGCGTGAGAGATAAAACGCATTTCTAGCGTTTTTTCTATGCACAAAAGAATGGGAGAAGAATGAGAGAGAAATTATTGGAGAAGAGAGCTTTCACACATTTATAGCGTGAAATGTTTTCATTTTCGTGCTGTGGGATTTTACTACAATAATTGCTGTTAAAGTGTTGCCAGCAATAATTGTAGTGAAATCTCACCATTTTTTTTTAGAGTGTAGATTATATTTTGATGTATGATTGTAGTAATTATTTTACTAACCTGAATCGGAGCTCGCCCTGTAGAAGAGCCTTATGTGGTTGTTGGTCAAATTTTAACAATTGTTTACTTCTCCTATTATTTATTAAACCCAATTGTCGGAAAATGGTGGGACTTCTTTATTTTATAGCTAATAAGCTTGAATAAGCTTATGTCTTGAAAACGTAAGATAGAAGAAAACCCTTCTATTAGCTTTACTTAATAAAATTATTAAAGTATTAAAGATTTAATACCAATGAAAAATAGAAGAAAATTTAGGGATAAAGGTAAGAAACATTTTCATGCTAAATACATAAGCTTATCATAACGGAATCGGGGAAGAGTTCCACGTACTCAAAAAAACACAAATGAAATAAATGTTAGCCTCAAAAAAAATAAAAATCTAAATTCACTTCCTCCTATAAAAAGAATAGAAAATAATTTTCTTATAAATAAAATTTTTACATATTCAGCTAAAAGGATAAATGCAAAACCTCCTCTTCTGTACTCAACATTAAATCCTGAGACCAATTCGGACTCACCCTCTGCAAAGTCAAAAGGTGTTCGGTTTGTTTCTGCAAGAGAAATTGATATTCAAACAAAAGATAGAGGGAAGGCAACTCATATAAATCAAATATTTCTATGAAACTTTATAAAATCAAAATTATTGAAACTTTCAATTATAATAACAAGTCTTAAGAGGATAAGAGCAAGACTAACTTCATATAAAATTGTCTGGGCAACTGCACGGAGACCACCTAATAGGGCATAGTTTGAATTTTATGATCATTCTGCAGTATCATCATCATAACTGTGTAGACTCCTATTCCTGTACAACATAGAAAAAATAAGATCCCGAAGCTAAATAAATAAGATCCTATTACTATTGGAGAACAAATCCAAAGAATTAATGAAATAAATAATGATAAGATGGGAGAAATATAATATGATAACTAATTTGAAGTCAGAGGGTAGGTTTGCCCCCTTGTAAATAATTTCATTGCATCACAAAAAGGTTGAGGGACACCTATTTAACCAACTTTATTGGGACCCCTACGAATTTGGATGTATCCTAAAACTTTGCGCTCAAGAAGAGTAAGTGTTACGGCGTTACAAAATCTACTAGTTGAACACAACGAATTAGACACAAGTTAGACACACACAGTCAACACATAGCCAAGCAGCCAGCATAGTGTGCAGCAACAACAACACCACAATCAGTCAGACACACAACCAACGCATGACAAAGCAGCCATCACCTATAAATAGATTCTTGTATATCGCGCACATAATTCGCATTACGTTCTGTAAATATACTATTTAAGACGAGCCAACTGTGTCGGCAGTGAGGGCAGCTCGAAGGCGTAGTGTCTTGTCCGTCTCATACTTGGCAACGAGTAAACTAATTTTTTGAGCAAAACACCGAGAGGCGGGTTGCTCGTTACATACATTGTAGTTAGATTCTTTATTTCTTTGCACTCGGTCGGACTTCACCGTCGGCTTCGGTCGATTGGATACCCTTCCGAATATCTTATAGTTGTGTTTGTTGCTCTCGGTCGGACTTCACCGTCGGCTTCAGCCGATTGGATACCCTTCCGAATACTTAGCGTGTTGCACTCGGTTGGACTTCACCGTCGGCTTCGGCCGATTGGATACCCTTCCGAATACTTGGCGTGTTGCACTCGGTTGGACTTCACCGTCGGCTTCGGTCGATTCGATATCCTTCCGAATATTTTATAGTTGTGTTTGTTGCACTCGGTCGGACTTCACCGTCGACTTCGGCCGATTGGATACCCTTCCGAATACTAAACGTGTTGCACTCGGTCGGACTTCACCGTCGGCTTCGGTCGATTGGATATCCCTCCGAACACTTAGCTTGTCATATGAGTTACCCGTTAGGGATTATATAAATTAAGAATATGTTATATTTATAATAATAATTTTTATTGAAAATAAATATATAATATATATATATAAGTTACTTATACAATTTGAGAAATGTATATATACATACTACATAAGATATAAAAATTACATTGTATAATTTAATGCTGCAAAAGATGTATGTATTTTACTTTTTTATATAATAATTCTACGGTATATTTTCCAAACCCAACGCACTCTGTCGAGCTCTGTCTAAGCCAAGCCGCATGAAACTCGCTACGAACGCAAATCACCGATATTTACCGAAGCACCGAATCCTGAGTATTACCGCACCATAACCAGTAATCACCGAGGCAGAGTCAGAGAGGGCAATTGTTGGAAAATTACAGCTTGATACCCAGGAATGATTGTTGTTGTGTATTTGAAAAGACTTATGTACAAAATATATATGCATATATAAACATAATTAATCATAGAGATTATTCAATAAAAGTGATTGTACTTGAAATATTAAAACCAACAAGTCTTTTTATTTAACGGAGGTTCGAGGGTCCTTCGTTTGATCCTGGAGCGGCTGAGTCATACCTCAGCCTTTGAGAAAACCTCCTTACATAAGAAAAGCAACTCTTACTAGTACACAGATAATTAATAATAATGCAAACTAAAGAAAGTCTAAGGTCCATAAAATTCACGTTCTATTTGTATTTTATATACATTCATAAATTCTTAATTTATTGCACTTATCTGCCAAAATAGAATTAATGATATTCTTTTAAAAATTTAATAATTCTTATGCTAGGTCCTTTCGTACTATAACTTGAAAATATTTTAAAGATAGAAGCCAACCTGGCTTACGCCGGTCTGATCTCAGATCATGTAAGTTTCTAAAAGTCAAACAGACTTAAAATTTAAACGGCTGCGCCTAAAATTATCCCTTAATCCAACATCGAGGTCGCAATCTTTTTTATCGATATGAACTCTCCAAAAAAATTACGCTGTTATCCCTATAGTAACTTATATTATTAATCGTTTATACGGATCATTTATTCATACATTAATGTTAAAAAAAAATTAAAAGTTTTTTAAATCTTTACTAAGAAAATGATTCTTTTTTTAAAGTATTGATTGGATGTAAAGATTTATAGGGTCTTCTCGTCTTTTAAAAAAATTTTAGCTTTTTGACTAAAAAATAAAATTCCACAACAATTTTATATGAAACAGTTAATATCTCGTCCAACCATTCATTCCAGCCTTCAATTAAAAGATTAATTATTATGCTACCTTTGCACAGTTAGAGTACTGCGGCCATTTAAATTCAGAGGGCAGGCTAGACCTTAAATAAAATCAAAAGGACATGTTTTTGTTAAACAGGCGGATATTCATTTTGCCGAGTTCTTTACATAAACTTTCCATTTTTATTAATTTATAAACTTATTTATACTAATTTTTTCATAATTACACCTCTTTAAAAAATAAAAAAGTAATTTCTATAGAAACTCAAAATACATTAATTAATTTTATCACAAAATAATTTATAACAAACTTCCAAAAGATTGCTACTCCTAGGCATACTTTTATTTAATACTTAAAAATTTTTAAAATTTTACTTTAAAGCTTATCCCCTAAAGTATTAAATTTATTAAGTTTATAATTAAAAAGAAACTATAAGTTCAATAAATTCTAAATTAAATTTATTTCTAGAAAAACCAGATACCTTTAAGAACGAATAACATTTCATTTCTAATAAAGTATTTAAAATAATTATAACACAATAACTTTTATACTTTATTAACTCTCTTAAAATCGGGAAATTTAAATTTTTAAAGTTTAATTGAAAAACCCTGATACACAAGGTACATCAAATTCAGATTTCTTTTATTATAAAAATTTTTCATTTATTTCAATATTCTCTCACGATACAATTAAGCTATAATAAAAATTATTTTTTCTCTATATGATACTTAAACAATAAAATTAATAATTATTTTTAATATTTTATTAAGAAAAAAAAAATATTTTATAAATAAATATTTTTCAATTTATAATGACTTGCACATTAATCCTTTCAATGTAAATGAAATACTTTGCTTGGTAAGCTTTAAATTGTCATTCTAGGAATACCTTCCGGTACCCCTACTATGTTACGTCTTATCTTATCTTAGTAATAAGAGCGACGGGCGATGTGTGCATATTTTAGAGCTAAAATCAACTCATTAATCTCTATAAGTTAACTTTCAAATCCACTTTCAGTTAATTTTTCATATTAACATCCATATAAATAATTTTATTGTAACTCATTTCTACTTGTTCATAAGCTCCTTGATCTGATATGGGCTCTAATAAAAGAAATTGAAACTTTTTATTCTTTTAAAACCCCAAAAACGATCGTTTAAAAATTTAATAAAATACATAATACAAAAAAAATGTTAAAATGAGAGCAGTTTTGGGCATCGAAATTTTGCTGTGCTCGAGGCACAACCCCGAGTAACACCGGGTTACATCCGCTAGTCTAATATATATAACATCAAATGTTTGTCTGTATGTCTGTCTGTCTGTTCCGTATAGGCTCGCGCACCGTTTATCCGATTGAGCTGAAATTTGGACACCGAGTACCTTTCATAGTGAGAAAGAACATAGGGGGTGTAAAAAAGTGGGCGTAAGTATGTGGGCGTGGCACTCTATAATAACTTATAAACGCCTGGACCGATTTCAATTAAATTATTGATTAAATTATTGATAACTAGCGGATGTAACCCGGTGTTACTCGGGGTTGTGCCTCGAGCACAGAAAGAGGACGATTTTCAAAACTGCTCTAATTTTTACGGTTTTAAAATTATCAATTCAATTTTAAAATTTTTTAAATTTTTGTTTTTTGGAGTTTTTCCCCCTCCTTTCGCCGAAAGTGTCTAGTCAAATTTCCGTAAAAAGACATGATTAAAACAAAAAATGGCATCTTCAACGTCTCGATCTGACGTCTGGTTTCTGAGGAAAATGGACACTCAAAAAAACCACATATGAAAAATTTCTCTTATTTCACATTTTCAAAGAAATATTTCTTCACTTCTAGGAAATGGAAATATTTCAGTGTCTCTTATAATGACAAATTTTCTCGCAAAAAAAAATTCTCATTTATACAGAAAAATTTTTTGAAAATGCAAATTTTTTCATATATTTTGAGAAAAAATGCACTATGAGAAGTATTTTTTTCAATAAAAACAAATGTTTTCTCAAAACTAAAGAGTCTTTTTATATATTTCTCTTTTTCATTGAAGGTTTTTATCATTTTTAGAGAATTTTTAGGATCGCATTAAGAGAAAATCATTCTCTGGAGCAAGGTCAATACCATTTTTCAGTAATTATGATGCCATTTTTATCATATTCCGAGAAAATTTTACTGAGTGTAGTTTGAAAAGTCATTTCGAGAAAAATGCGTTTAAAGTTTTTCGAAGCATGCATTTAATATGCAATTTTACCTCAAATAAATTCCAATTTTTAAAAAATCCTATAAGCATCGATTCGATTTTTGGATTGTCTTCGTTCAACTTCGGTTTTGGTCGATACTGTTCGGTTAATTTTTTTTTCATCTTAATAAAGCTTCTGCTGGTATTCGTTAAACATCTTTTTTTTCGTTCGTCTTTGGTTCTTGACTTCGTTTGCTATCGGCTCATTCCTTGATTTTTGTCGAACGAACTTTTAAAAGCATAGGATCTATTTCAGTAACAGATACAAATGCTTGCCAAGTTTCATCAAAATCGGTTCATCCGTTTTGACGTGAATGAGCCGAACATAGTTGATTGAATAAAGCGCCCTCTAGCGGAAGTTTTATGAAATTTAAATAGCCTCAATTCGGTTGCAGAGTCAAGTTATTTCACGTACCAAATTTTAGTAAAATCGATCAAGTCATTTAGGAGTTACTGAGTCTTAACAATGCGTTACTTAAAGCGCCCTCTTTCGAAAGTCTTTGGAATTTTTTATATTTTATGTTTTTTCTTGGGTGCAGTTGAACGTTCATACCAAAGTTCATTGAAATCGATTCAGGTGTTTAGTAGTTATTGAGTCTTTTAAACGCACTACTTAAAGCGCCCCCTTACGGAAGTCTTTGGAATTTTTATAGCCTGTGTTATCTGGGGCGCTGTTATGTTATCTTCTAATATATAAAATCAAATGTTTGTCTGTCTGTCTGTCTGTTCCGTATAGGCTCGCGTACCGTTAATCCGAAACCAATGGAAAGTGCATTTACTTCGCCTTCTTTTCAACTAAGTCAATGAACTCAACCTGTCAAACTTAACAGAATGATCGAAATAATTTGAAATTTTGCTTGTTTCTTTTTGCATGCTCATTTAATCATACTTACTATTTAACTTTTTCTTTGTTTTGGCATCGATAAGTAGTCCATAATTGAGTGTTATTCATTTATTTTTTA
Organism: Tetanocera ferruginea; assembly: GCA_958299015.1. Lineage (NCBI taxonomy): Eukaryota > Metazoa > Arthropoda > Insecta > Diptera > Sciomyzidae > Tetanocera > Tetanocera ferruginea. Next base: position 94,011,781 of record OY282640.1, on the reverse strand, counting down.
ATTCTTGGAAGATCAATAAAAATACGTGCAAAATGAACAAAACAATCGGACCAAAGAGACAAAGTAGAAGAGGTTGGATTATTTATACCAAATAGTTTAAACTTTATCCTAATATTTTTTACTGTGTGGTTTCAAAATAGTATACTAGAACAGTAGTGCATACATAAACCCAATGCGAACTAATGCTTACAATGCTGCCAAAGCGAACCAATCAGTTCGTGCAAAACCAAAGCATACAAGCATAAACAACGAAAGAAAAACAAAGAATGCAGCAGGCACATAAGCAGCTGATGATTGATTTTCTTATATAAAAACATGCATTTTTCTTCTTATATTTTACTTTTTTGTGACTTTAATGTAATAGTGACAAGATCCAAAGTAAGATATTCATTCAGCGCAGGATATATCTGATATTTTAGTATATATATTATCTTTGAACGAAGAGTATTAAAGGCTGTAGGTATACCCTAAAGTATTCGTAAAAAACGTTGCCTAATGACCTTGACAAAATCTGTTAAAACGACCCCATACAAACCGCGCTGTAAGACGTATTTCTACGTCAAAACAAGAAGTTTAACGAATAATAGCAGAAGCTATATAAAGATGAAAAAATTATCCGAACAGTATCGACCAAAACCGAAGTTGAACGAAGACAATCCAACAATCGAATCGATGCTTACAGGATTTTTTAAAATTGGAATTTATTTGAGATAAAATTGCACATTAAATGCATGCCAAGAAAAACTTTAAACGCATTTTTCTCGACATGACTTTTCAAACTGCACTCAGAAAAAAGTTTCTCGGAATATGATAAAAATGGCATCATATTTACTGAAAAATGATATTGACCTTGCTCCAGAGAATGCTTTTCTCTAAATGCTATCCTTAAAATTCTCTAAAAATGATAAAAACCTTCTATGAAAAAGAGAAATTTATAAAAATATATCGTTTTTAGAGAAAAAGACCTTTTTATTTTTGAGAAAACATTTGTTTTTATTGAAGAAAAGACTTCTCAAAGTGAACTTTTTATCAAAATATAGGAAAAAATATTCCTTTTCCAAAAATTTATCTGTATAAATGAGAATTTTTTTGTGCGAGAAAAATATTTGTCATTATAAGAGACTTTGAAATATTTCCATTTCCACGAAGTGAAGAAATATTTCGAAAATGTGAAAATTTATTCTACTTGAAGAAAATTTTATTTGAAAAGAGAAAATTGCTATTATCGGAATAGAGAAATTTTTCACCGGAGGAAGATATGTGTTTTTTTCTGAGTGTGGGTATCCATTTTCCTCAGAAACCAGACGTCAGATCGAGACGTTGAAGATGTAATTTTTTGTTTTAATCATGTCTGACAGGTACAGTTTTACCGAAATTTGACTAAACACGACGGAAGGGGGGGGGCAAGACGCCAAACAACGATAATTTAAAAAATTTTAAAATTGAATTGATAATTTTAAAAACGTAAAAATGAGAGCAGTTTTGAAAATCGTCCTCTTTCTGTGCTCGAGGCACAACCCCGAGTAACACCGGGTTACATCCGCTAGTATAATAATAAAATTAAATAAAGCTTAAGTGCTTAATCCCTAATAAAAACCACCTAAACTGCTCACTTAATTTACTATTATAAACAATTAAATATAATAATAGAAGAAAATGAATTCATATAAAAATAAGTATTCAAATTCTATAAACTTTCCTAATTAAAATTATATATCGATCTACATTCAATAAATTTTAACCTGAATAATAAAATCAGCCCTAATTTGAAATTAATTATTCTTTTCCCATAAATTTATGTTATGAATTCGACCATATATTTTATTTGTCAGAAAAGTTTTTATTTAAAAACTTAAAAATAAAAATATATTAAAATTCAATATCTGGTTGTTTTCATGTAAATAACAATTGTAAGTATTAATAATTCAATAGAAGTATTTCCTTCTCAGATGAATCCAGATATTATTAAATAATGAATGCTGCACAATCACTGCCCCCTAAATGCACACTAATTGAATACCTAAAAATTTTGAATCAACTTCGCTATCAATCAAATTACAAATGAATACAATTTATCTCCAATTCAACCCGATCTCCCTATAAATTATAAACCTTTTAAAAACTAATTAAAGGGGACTAATTGTAAAGGCAACTAATTTATAAAAATACCATTCAATAAATTTTTGTTATAAACTTCTCTTAACCTTCAAACCCTAATTAATAACCAAATTAATCTTAATTAACCTATATCTTACTTACTTACTTACTTAGATGGCGCTTACAACCGTTGGTCGGTTTTGGCCTGGTCTAAGAATTTGCGCCAGCCTCTTTTGTCGTGCGCTTGCTGGCGCCAGTTGGAAACTCCAAGCGTTCTCAGGTTATCCAATGCCTGGTCTTTCCAACGGAGATGCGGTCTTCCTAGTCTGCGTTGGCCACCGCTGGGTACCGAATCCAATATCTTTTTCGCTTTAGCTTCGTCGTTCATTCTCTCGACATGACCTAGCCAGCGAAGCCGCTCTATTTTAATACGCTTGACTATATCGATGTCGGCATATAGCTCATACAACTCGTGGTTCCATCGTATTCGGTACTCGCCATTGACGCAGATTGGACCATAGATCTTGCGAAGGATTTTTCTCTCGAACGCTCTCAAAGTCCTTTCATCAGAGCTGCTCAACGTCCAGGTTTGTGATGCGTATAGTAGGACGGGCATGATTATTGACTTATAGAGCGTCAGTTTTGTTCGTCGAGAGAGAGCTCTGCTTCTCAATTGCCTACTGAGCCCAAAGTAACACCTGTTGGCAAGAGTTATCCTTCGTTTAATCTCAATACTGATATCGTTAGAGGAGTTAATGCTGGATCCCAGGTAAGCAAAGTGCTTCACTACCTCAAAGGAGGTGTTGTCAACAGTGACGTGGTTTCCAAGACGCTGGGACTGTTTGTTTGTTGACACAAGATACTTCGTTTTATCTGCGTTCACTGAAAGACCCATTCGACTCGACTCTTTTTCTAGCCTGGAGAATGCTGCACTGACTTCGCGCGTATTTTGCCCAATGATGTCAATATCATCAGCATACGCCAGCAACATAACACTTTTATAGAAAATTGTGCCGCTGCGTCTCAGGTCAGCAGCTTGGATGATCTTCTCCATTACTTTATTAAAGAAGTCGCACGATAAGGAATCACCTTGTCTGAAACCTCGCTTGGTATTGAATGGAAGGGAGAGGTCCTTCCCGATTTTCACTGCGCTGCTGGTGTTTTTCCGCGTCATCCTGCAAAGACGTATTATCTTCGCAGGAATACCAAATTCAGACATAATGGAGAAGAGGTGACTCCTTATTGGACTGTCGAAGGCGGCTTTGAAATCGACAAAGAGATGGTGTGTGTCGATTTGTTTTTCGAGGGTCTTTTCCAAGATTTGTCGGAGCGTGAAGATCTGGTCGATGGTGGACTTTCCAGGTCTGAAACCACACTGATAAGGTCCAATCAGTTGGTTAACGATGGGCTTGAGTCTTTCACGCAATACGCTCGACAGGACCTTATATGCGATATTAAGAAGGCTAATCCCACGGTAGTTGGCGCAAATGGTGGGATCGCCTTTCTTGTGGATTTGGCAAAGCACACTGAGGTCCCAATCATCTGGAATGCATTCTTCCGACCATATTCTGCATAGAAGTCTGTGAATGCATTTAAACAGAGCTTCACCACCGGTCTTAAACAGCTCAGCCGGTAGGCCATCGGCTCCTGCGGCTTTGTTGTTTTTAAGCCGAGCTATAGCTGTTAAGACCTCGTTATAGTCGGGCAGCGGAACTTCAATGCTGTCATCCATAATTGGGGTTTCCAGGATATCATCTCCACTGGCGGGATTGTTGTCAGCATCGCCATTTAGAAGATTAGAGAAGTGTTCCCTCCATAACACCAATGTACTCTGGATATCTGTCACTAGATTCCCATTCTCATCCTTGCAGGAAGAGGCTCCGGTCTTAAAACCATCAGCCAGGCGTCTTATTTTTTCGAAAAATTGTCAATTCTCATTCCTGTCGCCATGCATCTCAATTTTCTCGCACTCACGCATTTCCGCCTCTCGTTTTTTTCGCCTGAAAATGCGTCTCTCTTCCCTCCTCTTCTCTCTGTATCGCTCCATAACAGCACGCGTTACAACCGACTGCAGGGTGGCTTTGAAGGCGGCGTCCTTCTCTGCAGTGGCGTCGCGACACTCCTGGTCGTGCCACTGGTTTCGCCGAGGGCGGTAATAGCCTATCACCTCTTCGGCAGCCATACGCATAGAGTGGGATATGTGCGTCCACTGTCCGCATATATCGTCGATCAGAGGCGTGCTTTCTTGAAGCAGGAGTGAGAGTCGAGTAGCGAAGGCTTCGGCCGTCCGTTTTGACTGCAGCTTGTCGACGCACAGTGTGAAATATACGGATTCTAGCGGAACTTAATTATAAAAATTATGTTGGTGTTCCCTGGACAAAATTGTTTTTTTCAGCTCTTAATAATCCAAACCGTTTGTTTTTGCATAATATTGCTATGTATTTGCAATATCTATTTTGCCACAAGTGATCAAAGTCAAAGTTTACTATCAAAAAAATCAAATACGGATTTTTTTTTTATTTCTTGTAACAATTATTGAATATTCTTGTTTCTAATCTATTGTAATTCGGAAAAAAGTTTACAACAGGGACCGAAAATAACTGTTATTTTACAATTTCTAAATGAAAAAGACACAGTGAAAAAATTGTCGCAGGACTTTTTCAAATAAACCATTATGATACATATGGCCTCAGCTTCATGAATATTAAGTGCCTTTAAAATTTTGGACTGATTCTATAAAAGTTAAAAATTAACTGTTATTTTTTGCCTTTTATATTTTGGACAAAAAAAAACGGTTACTTTTAACTTTTATTTTATCGGTCAAAAATAACAGTTATTTTGTGACTTTTATTTTTTCGGTCAAAAATATCAGGCACTTTGTATTTTTTTAAAGGCCGCTGGACCAATTAAAAAACTATTGATACCATATGTAAATTGTGCACATCGATGAGACCCAAATAATGGTACCATTAGTTTTTTAGTCGGTAAAACAGCCTTTGAAAAAACACAAATTGCCTGATATTATTGACCGAAAAAATAAAAGGCAGAAAATAACTGTTATTTCTGACCGATAAAATAAAAGTCAAAAGTAACTGTTATGTTTGCCCGAAAAAATATAAGGCACAAAATAACTTTTATTTTTGTTGGAAAAAATAAAAGTTAAAAAATAACAGTTAATATGTGACTTTTTCAATAAAAACCATAACCGGTACGGTCCCTGGTTTACAAGTATTTGGAATCTAAAATATTTACACTTTACGCATTTATAAGTAGATTTTATTTTTTTTCATTTTTTTATACTTTTTTGCTTGTTTCCTTCTCAGGTTAAAAAAAAACAAAAAAAAATAAGCATGTTTGCACTTTGGACAGAGTTTTAAAATTGTAGACACTTGTAGACAAGCTCTTTTTTTCATTTCCTGTTTTTTTGATTATTTTAAAACTAGAAACATAGGTACTCTCGTGCTTCTTTTTGCCCCTCCGGATATATTTTTTTTAATTTCTGTATCTGAGAAAAATTTTATCAGATAACGATTAAAGTTTATTTAATATACATTAATAATTGTAATAGTAAACAATGCAAGTAAAAAACATGAAAAATACAATGTGTGCTGTAAGCAAAGAATACTTAAATTATTAAAAAATATTTAAAACGCTAAAATTTTTGGGGAAGAAAGGAAATTTTTTGTATATCTTTATTCTCTTATAACCTCATTTTATAAGGAAATCAACACACTCAAAATTTGCGTTGCTATAACAAAAAATTATATTTCCTGTCAAATTGGGTTACAGTGGATGCAGATCAGTAAGATTTGGAATTAAGTTCCGCTAGAATGCGAAAATTTCACACTGTGCGACGTCTAGCTTTCTTAGTGTAGGATTGCGAGCATTTTTAGCTGCACACAGACGTGTGCGGACCTTGGCTGCGACAAGATAATGATCCGAGTCTATGTTAGCACCACGGATCGTGCGTACGTCTAGTACACTGGAAGAGTGCCTTCCGTCAATAAAAACGTGATGAATTTGGTTGCATGTTTTTTGATCAGGGGACAACCAGGTGGCCTTATGAATATTGAGATGCTTGAATCTAGTGCTACTAACGACCATGTTTCGTGCTGCGGCGAAGTCAATCAACCTCATTCCGTTATCGGATGTGTTGTCGTGGAGGCTGAACTTTCCGACTGTAGGACCAAATATGTTTTCTTTACCCACCTTGGCGTTGAAGTCACCAAGCACGATTTTTTAAGTCATGACGGGGGCAGCGCTCGTATGCGTCTTCAAGGCGCTCGTAAAAACTTTCTTTGGTCTCGTTATCTTTTTCTTCTGTCGGAGCGTGCGCACATATTAGGCTTATGTTAAAAAAATTTTGCCTTGAAGCGGATTATGGCAAGTCGTTCGTTCACAGGAGTGAATCGCAGGACATGATGCCGTATTCTCTTGCCAACTACAAATCCGCATCCAAACTCGTGCTTCTCCGCATGGCCGCTGTAGTAGATATCACAGGATGCTTGCCGTAAGCAACCCTGTCCCTTCCATCGCATTTCTTGGATTGCAGTGATATCAGCATTATATCTTTCCCAGATATCAATCAGTTGGATAGAGGCACCATCCCAATTTTGGGTTCAGACATTCCAGGTGCATATCCGTAAATCATTATCAGTTTTTCGTTTACGGTAGTCGTCATCAGATTTGGGGATCATTCTTTTATTCATTCTTAAACTTTTCATTGAAATATTTTTATTACATGGTGGGCTTCAAACCCAACGCACAACCTTTGCTTGATGGCCGAAGGAAGCCCGCCGCTCAGATTCGCTGCCAAAGTATATCGGTATGATAGTTTTTTGACGTTTCAAGGAGACACCACGCGGAGGTTTGAGTCGATTTGAGACGATTTCGACATGGATAATGCTGACCTCGCCAAGTTGAGGCAGTCAGACACGTTGCCATGTGAAGATCGCCCCCTTATCTCCCAACCTATATAATCTATATCTGGTTATATCATATACTAGGGCTGTTCATGTTCGGTTTTTTCGAAGCTTCGAAGTATTCGAATATGCGAAGCTTCGAAGCAAACGTCGGAACTTCGAAGTTTTTGAGCCGATTCTTCAAATGTTACTATTCGAATAGAAAAACTTCGAAGAATTTAATTCTGAGAGTATTCGAATGATACCCAGATTGAAATACATATTGTGTTACTACATATTTATTTATTTTAATTTGTCAAAAAATTTTTTATTGCTTTCTGAATGGGTGATTCATAGATGCAGAAAAAATGCTGCTACATGTTTCAGTCAGTTTTCAATGCGACATTGAACGCGTTTTATAAACGTAAGCTCTCTGAAATGTACTTAACCCATTTTGGCCCAGAAGGGTAGTTTTCTACCCTTGTACTTAAATACGGTTTCTATAAAACGCTTAACTACACTCAACATATCACCAAATAAAAGCTCCATTCGATCTTAAAAATTTAGCTTGTATGAGCGGAGCCTCTTAAAATGCCCGTCCCAGTTTTCTAGTAGAAGGACATCACTCAATAGTAATTCAATACTTTGTTTAATAGTAACAATCACTTGCAGAAAATCGGCTAAATTTTCGGATGTGTGTCTTTCTTCCACTTCCTGCGTACAAAGCGTCATCTGCGGCTGCCATTGCTCGTCAATCAAATGTGCATTCACATTTAGAAAACCATCCATGGCGCGAGAGGTCCAGCAGTCTGTATCCAATGCAACAAATTCGCATTTCTGCAATATTTCAACTATTTTGCATTTTATTCCATCCTCGAGCACGCGCAGATGCCGAACGATTGTCTTGCTCGAGGGGCATGTAAAACCAGGTTCGACAACTTCCATGAATTCCTTGAATTCGCAGCTGGACGTAAAGCTGAATCACAGCCGACGGCAGGCAGACCTTTGTACAATTTTCTCGCTACGGTCTCGACTAATTGTTCGAATTTGCGTAGCCATACAAACGCGCTTTTCTAGCGGACTCTCAGAGTAGCTTGACGAGGAACATGCCTCAGCCGTATCATCAGCTAGAAAAACAAAAATGTTTTTTAAAAATTCTCTTTTTATGTATTTTAAGATAAATGAAAGGTCAGCTCCCGTACTGTTCTACATGTTAACTTAGGAGAGATACTATAAAGCCAAAAGTAACAAGCCAAATTTTACTTTCACTTGAAAAATTAAAAAAAAAAATCAACGCTGAGGTTATAAAGCCAAAAATTACTTTCTGCAAATGAAACATTGTTTTTGATTTTTTATCATCTTCATGCTGGCGTTTTCTTTGTAGTTCTTTTGTAAAAATTGAATGCATCTTTAGATGCTCACGAAGTGAACTCGTGGACCCATGCGACTGCAATACTCGTTCGCATGCATTGCAAATCGTTGATTGAGCATCAAAACTTTTAGTATAATAGCTCCACACCCAGGATCTCATGTTTTTTCTCATGTTTTTACATCGAAGTGTATCACACAGGCACAAAAAATTTATGAAATATTTTTGAGTAAAACTTCGAAGCTTCGAATTTGTTTACTGGCTATTATGTTGAACGAAGAGTCAATCTTCGAAGCTTCGTAAATCCGAAGTTTTTTTCTCTTCGAATACTTCGAATTTCAAAAACTTCGAATTAGAGTCATAGCCCTATCATATACAATTTAAAAATCCCACTTTTTACAAAATTCTTTCTACGTCAGGTAAGCAAATTAAAAATTGTTGCCATTGTTCGTTTATCGATTCTGGTATTATTTCGTTCCAAGTCAGCGAAGTTGTAGTTTTATTTGCACAAGTAATTGTTACTGCATGAATTTGTTTCAAAAGAATTTTTGCAGCTACCACAACCGGATTGATGAATCCCAAGGGGTCAAATAAACGAGCAACGGTTGAAAGTACTGCTCTTTTTGTCGGTGTTGTATTTATCTCAAAATTAAGTTTGTATCGGAACTCATCTAAAGTTGGTTGCCAGCACATTCCGAGCGTTTTCACCATCTCGATACTGCTGAGTTTTAATGAAGGATTGCTAGAATGGTGTTCAACTGGAATTGATTCGAGAAGTTGTGGTGAGTTGCTCGACCACTTACGCAGTTCCATGCCGGCTGACAGTAGTGCCTCAATCAGTTAATCGCGCATTTCGATTGCAGTGGCGATCGAATGACTGCCGGTTTGTACGTCATCCACATACATTTCATGTTTGAGCACGCGTTCTGCTAGTAGAAAGCGTGACTTTTCGTCATCAGCGAGTTGATACATTACTTTGATTGCAGTATATGGTGCACTTTGCAGTACCAAACGTGACGGTTGTAAGACAGTAATCTTGAATATTACCTTTGGAGTTTCGCCATTAAATACGCTGATATTGCGCGTCTTTTGAATCCATGTCGATACAACGATACATTTTTTTATATCAGCAACAGAGACGTATTTATGCAAATTTAGTATGACTGCTGGGAGATCATTTTGCAATGGTGGACCAACGCAGAGCACATCGTTCAAAGATCGACCATTTGAACTGTCCTCCTTTATGACAGCATGGTGAGCTAAAACGCACGAAGTAACAGCAATTTGGTTTGCTTGGTTTTTAGCACAGTGTTGCTCTTCTGTTGTTGTTGCCTTAACGATTTGATTAATATCAAAATATTCTTGAATTGCCGCATGGTAACGATCTCGAATAGCATTATTTTGATTAAGACGTCGCTCTATACAGTGAAAACGATTGAGGGAAATTTGTCTTGATATTCCTAGTGTTTGGTGCGGATCATTAAAAGATTTTAATGGTAGCCTGCCATGTACTTGCCGTTTGACTGTCGCGAGTGCGTTCTTTTGAAGAAATCTTCGTACCACTGGTCTTCAGGTGAGAGCACTCTCTGCTTAAGAACCTGATCCAGCTCGAAAAAGCGTTGGACTAACGTATCAAGTTCGATATTTGCTTGGTGACATCGCATGGTGACTGAATTTGTATTTATTGCGCTTGTGGTCACTCTACCTGAAAGAATCCGACCCAAGTGCGTCTTTTGAGCAATCGGTTGATCCGACGATCCCAATCTTGTTTCTGGTAGAAGTATCTCTGCAAGTAAATCAGCACCAAGTATTAAATCTATTTTTAATGATTTATAATATGTTGGGTCAGCTAATGTGAGACCTTGAATATGAGGCCACTGCTGCGGCATGATTTTGTGGCTGGGTACAGAACTCATCAGCTTATTTAATACGAACGCTGTTTCGACGAAAAGGCCAAAACTCGTGTTGATCATAGAGCGCAGAGTAAAGCTTACGGAATATTTGCATTGATTTATACCATCAGGGCCAACTCCAGCGATTTGAGCTGCAGTCTGACGTCGTTTTAAGCCTAAAGTTTGTACAGCGTGTTCAGAAATAATTGTGCCTTCAGAGCCTTGATCAATTAATGCGCGGAGGGTAGTATTGTGACCAGTGTCTTGATATATGAGTGTCACTAGTGCGGTTGCCAGATGTACTTTGTATGATCTATTATCGCTCGTTGCTGTAGATAGACTTTGAGTAGCATTTATAGATACGACTGGCACATTATCACTATGTTTGTTTGGGACTGAATCTGCAACTTGATCTTTTGAATTGTTTGATGTTGCAGTCTTTGTACTGATTTTTGGAAAGTGCAGTAATGTATGATGGCGCTGACCACAGTTAGCAGCCAGGCAATTCTTTGTGCTTGTGCACTTGGAAACAGTGTGAGACTTATTCAAACAATTAAGGCACAGTTTAGCATTATCCACTATTGTTTTTCTTTCGTAGCAATCTTTCGCGAGAAAGATTGGGCAACGTTGAAGAATGTGATTCTGGCTGCAAAGAGCGCAATGTTCTACATAATTGGTACCTTGTGCTCTTATGTGAAAACATTTGGAATCGTGATTTGAAGATTTTTTCTTTGATTTTGAAGACGATGGATGGCTGTTTTTATGCTGCTCGCTAAAAGAATTCGATTGTATTTGGTGTGTAATATTTCTATTTTCGATCGCATCAAGGGTAAACAAGCGACAACTGCGTAAAGTAAGTACCACCTACCACCTAGTGAAAGTTCCCATGCCCTGTGTGTTTCTTTAGGCAACTTCATCGACAAATAATGTGCCATCCAATGATCGCTATTATCAATAGGAATTTGTAATCGACGAAAGGAATTGATACAAAGAGTAGCGACATTTAACAATGATTTGATGTCTTCTGAGTGTTCGTTGATCAGTAATGGTATATTGAATAGCGTATTCATATAATACATGAATAAAATGCGTGGTTTGTTGTAGCGCTTTAACAACAACTGCCATGCTGACAAGTAGTTATCTTCTGTTAAAGGCATTTGATGAATGTCAACATCACGGTCGGTTGGTAGAGACTCGCGTAAAAAATTAAATTTTTGTATTGCATTTAAATCGGGGTTCAGATCAATTAGACGATTGAAAGTGTCGTGGAAACAAGGCCAATCAATAAATTTTCCCGAAAATGTTGGTACCGGTTAATTTGGCAGTTTCACTAATATTGTATTCTGATTTGATCCAGACGTATTATGATCATGGCTTGTCGTCGACTTGACGGTTGAAATCGGATGCAATTGTTCGAATGCCTCATTTACTGCACAAAGAACATTGAAATATTTTTCTTCAAACTCATACGATATTTTGCTCGAAAAATATTCTTCATTTTTCTCTGTAGAACATAATATTATTTTATGTGTCGCCAAGAATTCTGTATGTATTTCATTTAATTTTTCTAATCGTAGTTGAAAATATTGTTTTGTTTTAAGAGACGTTGCATCTTCCTTATAATTAATTTAAATCTGCTTCAAGGCATCAAAGCGATCAGTTTGTATTTTTACTAGATCAGATATAGAAAAGGAATTTTTTTCGTTTTCCATTTTAAGTATCTAAACTATGCACTATGGTCCACTGTACTTGTTAACTTCATACACATACAAACACTAACCTACAGTTACCTCGATCAATCTCTCTTCTTGCGCTTTAACTTCGCTACCTTCACTGCGTTGAGCTTTCTGCGTCGATGTCTGTTCTGTCGACGTCGTTGCTATGCTGCTGTTGCTGTCGTGGTATACTCACGGAGATAAATGACGAAGATTAGGATAAACGATGAAAAGAGTATCAGGTGCTTGTGTTCTTTCACTGGAAATAACACGTTCTCTTCTTGTAAAAGCTTTAGTAAAGCTCTCAATGCAAATATATGCAGATTAATTGTCTCCACAAATATATGTAGCTAAAATATGTAATCTTGAAAGAAGGACTATAACTGTTGCCATATATTTTTTCTTTTTTTTTTGTATGTATTGTATTTTAGTTTTGTAGCACACTTTTTCAATTTTATTATTAATATAATGAAAAGTTGAAACTTCTGTAAAAGGTCATAATATTGAATGTCTTACATTTAAACACTTTCAATTATTTAATTTTTTACTTCGTTATGTAAACGTTCCCCCCATGGGCCACCAAAAATAGTTGTAATTTAATAAAGTTCGCGGGCATTATTATTTTTTTTTAATTCAATATTTATTTCACATAGTTTTCATTTATTAACCACTAAATTAATACCAGACTTATTATTAAATTATAGTTGAGCGGAAATTTGCTCGGGGGCTCTTTATATTGAATTAGTAACGCAACCAGACCGACTCGTGAGACACTTGGATAGACATTGAAAATTCTTTATTCTTTTCGACGAAATGTAAACAGCTAACGAGAGAGGTGTGGTGAAAAGCAATTATGTGGTACATCAAAACTTTACGTCTCATCCGGACTTAATATGAAATTGTTTAGCTGACGTCCGGTTTCCTTTGAACCCAAAGCTCAAATGAAGTTTTCTGTATCGATTTCGAAGGTAAGCGATTCTGTATATAGTTCGCTGCACAGACACACTAGGCTAGAGATGGGCAAAAGTCGCACATTTGCACAGTGCGACAGAGCGTGCTGACTGCGTGCTAAGCGTGCTTGGTGAAGGGGGTTGTCATAGCACGGGTAAAGGAGAGAAAAATTGAGCGAAGAGAGAGAAAAAGAGAAGCAACAGAAGCAAGTCGTTCACATTCCCTGATGGAAATGTGCGAGTAATTGCAAAGAAACATAATAATCACGCATTAAATATATATTAATTGGCAGAATAAAAGCTTATTTTAGAATAATTAATTAAAAAAATGTATTTTCATATTGATATACTACAATTAGCCCTCAAAATAAAAAATATAATCATTAAAAGCATCCATATTCGCTGATAGTTAGAGCTTTTTTCCTAGTGGGGTTCCTTTTTTGAATGCCGGAGAGTGATGATAAAAAAACCCGCCTCTCCTGTAAGTTTGTTGACAAAGGGGTACTTAAAATAACGTTGCCCTCGCAGCTGCAAAGGTGCAGCTGTGCTGCCCGTCCCTACACTAGGCCCATAAATTCTGAAGCAATTTAAATTCATTTAACATTGCTCGAATCATTTCCACCAACGTCCTGTTTTTACGCACAGCAACACCGTTTTGCTCCGGGCAGTGTGGAATTGTTGTCTGCATTATTATGCCTCGATTAGCCATAAATGATTTCCTATACTGATTAATGAATTCACCGCCATTATCACATCTTAGAATTTTGAGTGTCTTTCCATTCATATTTTGTACTTCCATGACTCACTTTTCCTGAATAGGACATAAAATTTCGTGTACCGAGAGAAATCATCAATAAATGAAAGAAAGTACTGTTTACCGTAAGAACATGCTTGGACTTTGTTGTTTGGACTTTGTTTCCTTTGGGAATGGTATCCTAGCCATTTTGGTCTTAACACAGCAATCACAAAAATCATCCCCACGACAGGAGCGAAGACTCAAACCGTCTACAAGAGTTTTATTTGTCATCATTTTAATATCTGCTAAGTTTCGATGTCCTAATCATCGATGCCATAGATGAATGCAATCAGCTATACATTTACTATACATTTACTTAAATAAATTTCTTTGAAGGTATTCATCAGCTAACACTTTTCCATCATTGTTTGCTATAATGCATTTTCTATCATCAAAACTTACATTAAGTCCTTGCGATGTCATACTTTTTACGGACAGTAGACTTCCACTGAGTCTAGGCACGTACAAAACGTTTTTGAGCAACAATTTCTTATATTTTCCATCTATATATCTTGATCAATCCCTTCGGCTTCAATAGCTTTTCCATCTGCAATGCTATTCGATTGTGAAATCGTATCAAAAAAATTTATGTCGCAAGTTATGTGGATCGATGCTCCATAATTGATGACCCATCCCCGTCCGACCGTTACTTGTAAGCAAACTTGATTTTGCCCGAAATCTTTCTTCATGTACCGGATCTTATTGCAATGAAAGCACCTTACTTGCTTTCGTGTTCTTTCTTTTGCACTCTTTAAAGCCTTACTAGAATCCATCAATTAATCCTCGCTACCAACTTCGCCTCGTCGCTCTGCTTCGTCCAGCAACTTTTCCATAATGTTCTCCAAAGAAATCTGGTCTTCTGGTTGACCGTCTATGGCTGTTACTAACGCGCCAAATGTTTTCGGTAAACTACTCACTGTTATTGCCACCATGGAACTGCTTTTTATTTCTTCACCTCTATCTAGCAACTGCACCCGCATTACATTGAGACTGTCCAAATGATCCTGCATACGCTTATCGTACAGCTTACGCAATAAATGCAACTTAGAAGTCATCGTCTTGTGCTCATATTCTTTCCGGAGATTCAACCACATGTCCCTGACTGATTTGAACCCACGAATATAATGCACCTGTGTATTTTCCACGCACATTGCAATCGAAGCCATTGCTTTCTGATTCCGCTTACGGAAATCCTGAGTTAGTGGGCTTGGAGGCGCTGCTTTCACGACAACCCGCAAATCATGTTGTACTAGATACATCTCCATCTTGAATTTCTAGGTAAAATAATGTTTCCCATTCATAAGCGCAAACAACAATTTATGTTCCATGATGGTTTAATTTTGTCAAGACCTTATTAATTTATTAATCGCGACCGTCAGGGCCCGTAGCCTGATAGGATTTCATTTTAAGTTAAAGAAAACAAACGTTGTGACGAGTATGAGAATTTTATTTGAAAAAAGAAAATACAATTTTAGAAAACATTTTTCAAACTCAAAATTTCAATGAATAATAACACAGGGGAACAAAAATACATTTTTTTTGCGGCGTAAGTTTTTGGAGTCAATTAAGATACATGGGATAATGAAGTTTTAATCCTATAATTCATATTGTTTGAATTGACTCTGGTTCTCGCGATAAACCGCTTTTTTAAAAATTAAGGAGATTTCATCAGAGATTTGAACATAACTCCAGAACAGTAAGTCTAATTTGGTAAAATAAAAAATTCGAAAATTCGCAGCTAAATTGCCAAAATTTTTTTTAATTAGCTGAATAGTTTCGGAAATATTCATAAAGCTCTTCCGAAAAAAACATTTTTTTTATTCAAAATTTAAACTTTTTGTTATTTCATAATTCATAAAAAATCGAAAACGTCAAAATAGCTCTGTTTTAGTATAAAGTTATAAAAACACATATTTTATAAAGAAAATATGCAATATTTCATTCAAATCCATTGGCATGTTTTGGTTTCAATGGTTTCAAAAAAAATTTTCTAAATAAATACACAGGGGAACAACAAGATTTTTTTTCTGCGGCATATATTTTTGCACAAAATTCAGATTCACTTACTATTAGGCCACCAGTACATTAACGGTAACGAGAGAGCTGACGGACTAGCAAAGAAGGTCGTCGCACAGTGGTCCGAAATACCAATCTAGCCGAAAAAAGTCATAACTTGCTTTTGCCAAGACGAGAAGAAACCCTTAATTTTACATAACATTATGATTTATTAAGAAATATGTTATGTTTAACGTTAACTTTAAGGTGCAAAACGAGCACATGTTTAAAAAATATGAAGACAATAATAAGTTTAAAATGTTTTTATCAGAATCTGCTTTACTTTCTGACTCGACTAGATGCTCCGACATTAACGCGTCAGATGCGTCTGAAAGCAATGATAGCACTTCTTCAGATAAAGGCTCTAAACTGCGATAACGAAGAGAAGGCTTTGTTGATAAAGAAGATATAAGAGGATCCGATGACAATAGGAGATAGTCAAAGAGATCGTTGATTTTCTCGGGACATTTTTCGTTTGTGGTTTTCTCGTATATTCCTGATATCTTTATTTCGAGATATCAGGGCTTATAATTGCTATCGTTTTCTTTATTTTGCAGCCTAGTCTTACCGAATACATACGTTAAAACAGCATTGGTTTTTTAATTTTGTTGTTTTCATTTTACCGAACATTGAACATTTCCATCCTTGGCAGTTGATTTCACAAACATTGACACGTTGACATCACACACTTTAAAAAGAGCCATAAACTGCAACTAAAGTCGGATAAAGTCTTATTTAAAACCTTAATTGCACTCAGTGCTGTCACTTTACCACAATTGTGGTAGATCTACCACTTTTTTCGACTTTTTTGACATCTACCACTTTTACCACCCACTATTTACCTTTTCCCAAAATCTACCACTATTTTATTTCTGTCACAATTTCTATCATCAATCTATTTTTAAAGAATAATATCTATTATTTGTTTCTTTAATTTAATTTATATAATATTTTACCGAGACAGGAAATGGAGTTTTTTAAATGTGTGATTGGATTTGAATAGTATTGCATTGGAATAAATCATAAAATCTATGCAAAAAAAAAAAAAAAATTTGATTTTCAGTTCTTTTTCAATTATCCCGAAATTCTTTTTTTTAATTTCGCAGGACACGAAAACGTTACCTAAGTTACAACTCTTAAAAAGTTTTCAAATTCAATATAACACCTAATCTAACAATCTTTTGGTGCGCATGAAAACTTTGCTTGAAAGTTGCTTATTTTCTGTTTCGCGAGTAGCTCTTAACTTGGCTCTTGGCTTGCTCGCGGTCCAGTTTGTACTTTGCATCTCATGAAAGGCAGTGGGAGTTACGGAAATTTAAAAAACGGCTTGGGCCACGAGCGTCTAAAAATAAGCGAGATCCAATAACGAGATTTTTACGTTTATCAGTCTTTATGATCCGGTATTCACAATTGAAAATTGATGTAATGTTTTTTTTGGAAAATAATTTGAGAACAATTGTTTATTTTTTTTTCCCAATAAAATTTAATGAATGTTAAAATAAAGCTATACCATAATTTTTATGAGATTACTGCAAGTAAGCCTCGTTTTTTGAAGATAGGAAAAAATCTACCACTAATTTTCTTAATCTACCACTCTTTTCAGACACAATCTACCACTATTTATAATTGTCAAGTGACAGCACTGATTGCACTCATTAACTACAATAAGATTTTATCCAGAACGAACGAATCCAAACGAACGGTTCCTTTTTGTTCGGTTCGAGAGGGCGCAATCCTTATTCGGCTTTATGCGAATTCAGCTCTTCTACTCAAACACAAGCACAATCACAACCGCGCAGAAGAAAGAGATCGGAATAAAATGGAAGAGGTTGCACTGTTTGATCAAAAAACATTATTTGCTTTGTTGTGCTTTTTGATCGTGATCAAAAAACCTTACCTTATGTAGCGAATGTTAGCGTTGCAGAACAATAGCAAAAAAACATGTTGGCGCATGCTACAATTTTGTGTTAAAGACGCCGGTGTTTTTTTATTAAGAACTTTATGAATATTTCCCAAACTATTCAGCTAATTAAAAAACAGTGTAGATGTAACTTAGAGGCAATTTAGCTGCGGATTTTCGAATTTTTTTTCAAATCAGACTTACTGTTATAGTGTTATGTTAAAATCTCTGATGAAATCTCCTTAGTTTTTAAAATAGCGGCTTATCGCGAGAACCAGTAGGCTAAGATCTTCATCAATGTCAATCAACAATCAATAACTTTTAAAACAAAAGAAAAACAAAGTATATTTGTTGTAAGTATCTAACACTAAGCACCCAATAACTTCAATGGCACAGCTTAAAAATGTGATCAAGGAAGAGTGGGCGGCCGTGTCAACAGAGAGGACAAAAAAACTGGTTTAATCGATGCCAAACCGTTTGAAAGAAGTAATTAGGCTAAAAGGATATGCTACAAAATATAAAAATTCAATTATTTTTAAAAAATGTCAAAATGAAATTAAATTTACGAATGCTTTTTTGTCACGTTATTGAATATTTATTTTTTTTTATTATTCTTTCTTAAAATCAAAAATGTAGTTCATCTAAAAATAAATGATATAGCATGAACAAAAAAGTGTTTTATTTAAAAAAATTACAATCACGAATAGTTATTTGTAAGACTGTACATATATAAGTTAAAAAAAAGAGATTATAATTAAAACTTTTGTCATGTCAAGTCAGATTTATTCAATGTTATTTATTTATTTTAGATTGGTGGATATATAGATATTTGGTGGATTGTACACGATGGTGGATTGCTGATGTTATTACCATTTCTTTTAAAACAACACAGAACTTGGAAGAACTGCAAACTAAGAATATTTACAGTTGCGCAATTGGAAGACAACTCCATTCAAATGAAAAAAGATTTAAAAACATTTCTTTATCATTTACGTATTGAAGCTGATGTGGAAGTTGTAGAAATGGTAGGTTAAACATTATAAATTTTCGAATATTTTAATTTGTGTGAAATGTAGAATTCAGAAAAACAAACTTCACAAAGCTCTGTTAGCAACATTTCAACTTTGAACTGAGAAAAATTTAAAATAACTGTTATTAACAGATCTCTGACGATAAAAAGCTATACGAAAAGCTATTTTTTATTTTCTACTGTATTTATTTGCATGCAATGAAAGTAAATAGAAGGAAATCAAAAACTGTGTTGTACTTAATATTGTTTTAATAAAACCATTGATTACGGGTTTTGAAAACGAACATTGTTTGCTTATTGCTACATATTGAACAGTGCTTGAAGAATTAAGACAGTATTCTACGTCGTGCATAAGTTCTGTTACAAGGCTTTCAAAGTAGAATTTGTATTTTTATTTGTATTTATTATGTATTTTATATACCAGTACAACAAGGCAAGAACCTTATATTTACTGCACTGGCATCATTCGATTAAAGTTTTACAAGTACAGTAATTTCCGGATATTAGATTCGACAAAAATGCTCAAAATGCAAATACTTTATCCGGGCAAGTCTTATATGAGAATCCCGGTTAAAAGCACTTTGGGGCTCTTATCAAAAACCCGTTTAATGAACCTTTTGGGGCTTATATAAAAAAATTCGCCTAATGGAACAACCACTCTTACAGAAAAGTGCATATACTCATATTGATTACAGAAATTATGTAATTGTAACTTTTGAAGAATGTATATACATATGTAATACATTGTGTATGTTTATAAAAAAAATATATGTAAATTCACATTTATTAATAAATTCATATTCATGGTACATGTACAAAAAACATATGCGTGCACAGTATATAAAATAAAAAAAAAATATATTATATAAGGAACAAGTGAGATCGAAGATAACGAATACAGGAATACAGAAATATGAATGCACATTTTGCACCCTATCAACACTCAAAATTTTTTTAAATTTTCAGGAGAAGCAAAAAACAATTTTGTTTTAAAGCAGCTCCATACAAAACAAAGAGATAAAACGAATTTAATGCGAGTAAAATAGTGTATAGAATTTTTATGAGACGAAAAAGAAAGATCACTACGATCAGTTTTAAATTAAAATTCAAAATTTGGAAATTTTGTGTTGTGTCTCTTTTAAAGATAGGGTGCGACATGTTATATGAAGACTTTTGATTTTAACACATCAGTGTAAATACATGACTAGAGCAAAAATCACATTATTTAAAAAAATTTGTTATCTTAGATTGAAATACCATCTCATTCTCAAAAATATCTTCTTCCATACTCTCCAATTCAGCAGCGTATTTGTTTTTGGGCAGAAAATGGGCTCTGAGGCTCTGAATGCAATAAAGAACCTCTTGAATAGATGGTGGTTTTGGTATTTCCTCAATCTCTTCTTCTGCGGATCCATCCCCGTCAATTTCAGCGTGCTCTGTTGTTGCATCGGCAATGATATTGACAATTTCTAAATCCGCCAAATCGCCATAGCACGCAATGTCTTCATCACACGCAACATATTCTTCGAATGCGTTTCTTGTATTTTCGTCGGTCAGGCTCTGTGCGATTTCTGCTTTAACAATGCTTGCATTTGCAAGTCGCTGATCGGAACTTATTATGAATTTTGCCTAATAAAGAAATAAAATACATTCAATATAATAAGTAAGTAAACATATACGAATAATGTACTACAAAGAACGTGCCTTTTTAAAACAGTTTTGAATTGTTGTCGGCGTTACCATCCAAAAGCTATGTTTAACCATATGAATTGCGTGGAATACATTGAAAGATTTTGCGAATTCAGCCATTGTTTGCCCACGTTCAATTGCTGCAATCTGCTTCCGCATTAAACTTTGCCTATAGTATGCTTTAAAGCAATGTATGATTCCCTGATCCAGGGGTTGAGTTATCGATGTTGTATTCGGCGGCAGAAACTGAAGATTAATGTTTTTCAAAGTGCCGAAAATTTTATGGCAAGATGCATTGTCTACTAGCAAAACAATTTTTCGATTTTGCTCTCCCATTTGTGCATCCAACTTAGTTAACACTTTACACCATATGTCTTGCGTCATCCACGCTTTCTTGTTGGAGTAATACTTCAAGGGCAGAACCTTATTTTTAAAGCACCGTGGGTTCTTTGACTTGCCAATCTCCCGTGGCATTGCAAATAAAAAGAAGCGTTAAGCGTTCCTTAGATGACTTGAAACCTCTCACTTGTTGCCCTTTGGATGTTAATGTTTTTTCCGGCAATGCTTTGAAGAACAAGGCACTTTCATCAGCAGTAAAGATATTCGTCTGATCATATTCCGCTATAATATTAGGAAGAGCTATGTCCAAGAATACTTCTGCATTTTCAGTATCAACGGAACATCCTTCGCCGTGAATTCTCCTTAATTGTATGCCATTACGTTTCTGCAATCGCCAAAGTCATCCTGAGGTTGGCGTAAAATCTTTATTTAGCTGCACCGCAAACTGCTTGGCCTTCTCCAGCATCAAGTTGGTAGAAATGCTGCCACCAGATGATCGAACTTGATTGAACCACATCAGTAACGCCTGCTCTACCTCAACTTCTTTATCGTGCCTCATGCGTTTAGTAGATGATTTGCACGTTAACGATTTGGCAGTAATTTCAGCTGCATTTCTTAAAATTTTGTTTAGTGCACTTGTGGAGCACCCATATTTGAAACACAATTGAGCTTTGGTCACAGTTTTGCTCTCACCGATAACTTTGATCTTTTTTTTTAATGAAAGTGTTTTCCTTTTATTTCCAAACATGCTGTAAATAAAAATACATACCGTATAAGCTTTGAAAACCATGAAAAATTATTTAACTTACATTTTGTTGCAGTTTGCCACTTGCCGCCATAACTCAATCTACATATCGTCGCTGCGCCTCAAAATTCAGTTATGTGTTTTTCGACAACTTTTCAGGAGAGCAAAAAAACTGATTTATTCTCTGCGCTTCCAAATTAATTGCAATGTCGTAATTTTGTATTTTTTGCTATAAAATTCTAGAAATAAATATTAAAAAAAAAACTTAAACTTCTTACTCCACCACGAAGCCAGGATGCATTCTTCCATTTTTAGACACATAACCGATTTTTTTACGGGCATTTCGTTTTTACTTTGATCAAATTTTTCGAGCACATACCTGATTTTTAAAATTTTTAACTAAAAATTTTAAAAATCTACAAGGAATTTAATGCAAAAGTAATGAAAAAAATGTGTCCAATGTGAGATAGCGAAAAGCCGTTCAGCGCACAGATGGACATTGAGTAGAACTATTCAATTATGCAATAAAAAAAAAATCATAAAAAATCACATACCTGATTTTTTAGGCGCAGCGACGATATGTTTTAACAGGTATGCAAACCCAAGATCAAAGGTTGCCATGCCGCAAAATAAAATTATCACAACGCTGCCAACTTTTTTACTTTTTTCTTATCCGGGAATTTTTGTATGAATTCATTCATATGGTTCACACATTTGCAATGTAATAAGCGGGGCGATTTTTTAAGCGGGAAATACTTTAAACGGGAATTTCCCTGTATATTGCTTATGGAGACTTTTTTGACCTAATTTCTTTAACTTATAAGAGGGGAAATCCATTAGCCGGGGGGCTTATATCCAGAAATTACTGTAGTAGAATTTAATTCAAAATAGAATAACATAAAATATAATAATAATAAAATTTAATAAAAATTATTTAATCAAAATTAATATAATATATGCATAATAAAAAACAAATTATTAATTTTTTTTAATTAATGAGGAAGGAACAAGATTTTTAAAACAAAAAGAAAATTATATCTTTGGATTAAAATGAGAAATTAAGTTATTACGTAACCCTTGTGTGTTGACCACTTTAATTGTCACATTCACGATGTAGGTGTCTGGCCAGACCCCATACATATTTATATGAGTTTGAATGAAAAGCTTTAGTATTTGGTTGATAGTTTTATTTTAAACATATAAAATTCACATTTTTTGAGGTATATATACAAAAGTGTAACAAAAAACGATAGTGAAAAACATAAATTTAATTTTTTATTCGTTTTGACGATTACATTTGAAGCATTTGTAAGAGCAAGTGGAATGCTGCGGGCAAATAGGGTCCGAACATATTTCGCAGTAGAAGCGAGTTTTACGCCGCGCTTTATCATTGAGATGGCATAACCGGCAGTCGCGTTTTTTCTCTAACACTTTGGCCCCACTGGAACACATTGGGTCCCTTGTTGTCTGCAAAAAAAAAAAAACAAAACTGTCATTAATATCAAAAATATAATGGATACATGAATCATTACCGGAAAAGGTCTGCCAAGGAATGCTTCTATAGCTAATAGGCTAGCAAATCGTTTTATAATATGTGACTCACTACTGCGTATTTCTATTTGAGGGCGAGCCAAAGCTTCCGATAGGTCAGTTAAAAATATCCTTCGAGAGTCCGTTGTCTTGAAGTTGACTATATCCTTGCATATTATATAGCTTGCTAATGCCATGACGTCAATCATATTATAAAAAAAAGCCAAGGTCCAGCGTTTCGTTCGACGTTTTGTATTGTAATTGCAGAACATTTGATCCATTACATCAACACCACATTTAGCTTTGTTATAATACATGATCGCTTCAGGTTTTCTTGAATCCCCTTAGTTGTTGTATCGTAGTGAACAGTTGATAAAAGAATAACGGCTTTATTTTTTTTGGAACGTAAGAGCATATTGCAATATCATTTTCATGAAAATCGAACTCTGTAGACAATACTGGTCGGGAGGGATGTTTTTTCATTTCAGGTTGAATATATCTCTTATTACCGCGCAATGTTCCAACAAATGCTAATCCTATGCCCATTAAACGCTTGCATCCTTCCAAGGATGAAAAAAAGTAATCGGCAACTATTTTCCGACCCGAGTTTGAATATTTAGCAGCAAGACGCATCATTTCATTTTCTCCTTGGTTGATAGCTCGCTCACCAGAAGTGTTTTTACCAGTGTAAATATTTCCATGCAAGGGGTAGTGCGTTTTTCTATCGCATGCCCACCAAACCTTTATTCCATACCTTGCCGGCATTGATGGAATGTATTGAGTGAATTTTGTTCTTGCACGAAATGGAAAAAGTTGCCCATCTATTGTGCTATCTTTATGAGGCTGATAATTTTTTCAAATTCTCGTTGAGCATATTCCAAATATCACTAATAGCAGCAGCTTTATCGGTTTGTGCACGAAATAGACGGGTGCGGCTGTCGTCAAAACGTATAAATCGCAATATTGACAAAAATCGCGTATATGCCATTGTAGCTCTAAAAACTGAAAGATTTTTAGGTTTCCAAGGGATCGATGCATGTTGCATATTGCTTTTGTTAGCTCCAGCTGCTAAAAGTATTCCTATGAAAGCATTTAATTCCATCTCTGTGAGTTTCATCCAAGTTTTCTGCTTTTTATTATAAAAATATATATAAAATTATAAAAATAATGTTTGGGGTAAAAAATTTCGTCAACACTTCAATTGGAACAGAATCTTTCTTTGTCGGGCCTCCTTTGAAACGCATTATATTATGAGTTCTAGTTCTACCCACTTTCGGTGGCACTTTACTCCATTTTGTGCCGTCTTTTCCGTAAAAAAAAATGCGATCCGACTTCTGGCAGATTTTCTTCATCCACATCGTCACTTTGAAACTCTTCCTGAATTTCGAAGTCCTGATCATGCTCAAAATACGATGCGTCTTCAATATTAGAGAAATGATAAAAATCTTCGTTTTCACTATCTTCCAATGTAGAAGAGTCAAAGTTTTCTGCATCATCATCATTAGCTTCTCTCTCACGTTCCAGTGCATTACATAATGAAGCTGCAATTCTTTCATAAAATGAAGGGTTGGAGCGTGAACATGTCTGAAAAACTATATTCACCCTGTGAATCAATGCCTCTTGATCATGCATAATATTTTATAAAAGTAAAAAACAGAACAAATATCTCCACTTCTAAAACGAACCGACGACCTCGATGGATGCAAAAATACTGACAAATCAATTACATCGCAAATGGAAATGACTAAAAACAAAAAAAGGAAACCGCCCTACAAGGAAAAAGAGAAAGTAACAATTGTAGCGTGACCAACTAGCATACAACCACAAAGAAACAAAACACACAAAAGGGAGTCCCGGAAAAAGTTCACACAAAATGCATAGGGTCTGGCTGGACCCCAGTGTTGCGATTATGACTACAATTTTAATTTTTTGAAAAACAGGGCTTACCCTGTATTTCTGATATATATTATTTTTTTAAATTAGTTAGAAATAGTTCCTTTAGGAATTAATGCAATATGTCATCGATAAGAAAATTGTAAGTATTAAAAAAATTAAAATGAAACCTAAAAGGGCCTGGCCAGACCCCAATATTAATTTAAGGGTTAAGAAAGAGTTAATCCAACGAAGAGAGATGACTGAATAGAATTTTTTGAATTGCACGGCGTTAAGCATGTACCTAAACAAAGGGCGTAACGAGTTCCAAAGACGAATTGCAAATATGAAAAATTGTCTTTCAGATGTTAAGCAAAAATGTCGTAATTGTATTAACGTATTAGCTCTTTTTGAACGCGACACAGAGACACGGTCGTACAAGTAGGTGGGTTCTCCAGTATGCAGTAACTTATGTAGCAAGAGTAAAGTTCGAAATTGAAGAATGTTCTCAAACTTCATACTGTATATTTGTATTGCATAGTGGGATACATGATCTGAACGTTTTAAGTCGAAAATATATCGAGCAATATTGTTAAATGCTACATTGAGTTTTTGCTTGCTTACAGAATCACAATTGGCGAAGATTTAGCACCCATAGAGAAGAGTTGGGAGAATGTAAGCCTTTGCAATAAGAGTTTGTATGTAAAGAAATATTGTGAACTATTATCTGTTTGATTGTTGATATGTCTCTAGGTTTTTTTTGGACAAGTGGGTTTTTTGGAAAATTTTTTTATTATTAAAACATAATTTTTCAATTTTTTCCCGACGTTTCGGAAGTATTTCCTTCCTTCTTCAGGGGATTAATTTATTAAATCTAAAAACATGAAACAATTAACATGAAATAATAACATAAAACAAATAAGTCTAACTTTAATAAATAAACAAACAACACAATTTAAATTTAATTTTGAACAATTTCAAAAAATAAATAAACACTAATTACAAAACACGACCAAACTTTTTAACAAAGAGACTAGAAATAAACAGCTAGAAATAAAATGTCAGCTGTTGTCTATCGTTGTCCTCTTTGGAGTTTATTGTTGTTGCAGCTTTCCTTTGTTTGTGCAGAGACTCCAACAAATATCGTCTAGCTTCTCTTCTCTCTTTGTCAATTATTCTTACGTGGTCGAAATCAGCTGTATGGCCACATTCTGCAATATGTTATGCTAGTGCTGTCGTTTGTTTATCTTTTTTGATGTCTGTTTTGTGTTCGTTTAGTCTTACTCCCAGCGCTCTTTTTGTTGTTCCGATACATACAAGTTTGCATGTCTCTTCGTCTTTGCCTTTGCATGCCATCTGATAGACAACGTCTTCTTGATTTTTTTTCTCAATTTTTGCTTTAGTGTTAGTCAATAAAAGTTTCAAAATTTTGATTGGTTTGTGTGCGAAAGAGAAGTCCTGTTGGTTAATTGTTCTGTGTAGGTTTCTTCTGTCTGTCAAGTTAGGTATATATGTGATTCCGAGGTATTGTGTAGCGTTGCCGTCGATTTTTGTTTCCTTGTTTTTATTTTTATTTGGGTATTTTTGTTTTTCTAAATGTTTTTTGTTTATGTTTTCTCTTTCGAATCGGTCGTCACTTATTGTCAAGACTTTATTAATGAAATTATTAGACATATTGATTTTTTGTCTTGTTGGTTGTGTTGATAAAAAGTTCATCATGCGTCCCGATGAAGACGGTTTTGCGTACCAGTTGAAGATGATTTTTTGTTTTCCCTGTGGAGTCTCGCGTCTAAATAAGATATGCTTCTATTTTTCTCTATTTCTATCGTCAATTTTAATTTTCCGTGGTATGAATTGAGGGTTCTAAGAATAATATCTTGGTCATTTTGTTATTAGTTTTGTAATTAGTTTGAAATTGACCACAAGGACCAAATAATAATTACAAAATCGGACAAAAGCAAAAGTACTAACGTATTGTAAAAATAAGAATACAACCAAAAAATGGAAAAACTGCTAGAAGACAAAACAACGTATTAAACAATGAGAACTGATCCAACACTTAAACTTACAAGAATAAACAACAAAATAGCTAACGACCTTTCTAAGAACAAATACATTGATTTTAAAGAGAAAATTAAACTTTATTGCCCAGCAGCACAAGAACCAAGATTATATGGACTTCCAAAAACGCACAAGCCTGGACTACCTCTTTGTGCTTTTTCTTCGTCAACCAATGTGCCATGCTATAAACTAGCAAAACATATTGGACATACCTTTAAAAACATGATTTCAGACAAATCCAACATTAAAAACGCTTCAGAACTAAAACAAAGACCAGCTGAGATAACCCTGAATGATCCCAACCAACCAAAATGCTTGAGAATAATATTATAACAAGCTAAACAACATAAGCCTTAAGCTTGAAACAAGCTAGAGAATACATACACAAATATACATAAATATACGGCTGCAACTGTGGATAGAGTCTCATCTAAAAAATCTTCAAATTCAATAATAAATTGTATGTCCAACAAAACAATATATTTTATTTGACAGAAAAAAAAAAATGGTTAGAGATTCTATTGTATAAAACAACTGATTCTCAATTATCTATAAAAATAAAAATCAAATGTCGTTCGTTGGTAATTGCATCAGTTGAGAACGGCTGGACCGATTTGGATAATTTTTTTAAATGTTCGTTGTAGTCCAACTTAGGTTTTTACGGAAATAAAAATTGACCACGCCCACTTTTACGCCCACTTTTTCGATTTATCAAAAATCGGAAAACGTATGCACTGATTTGGCTAGTTCTCTTCTTTAAATGTTCGTAGTAATCCAATTGTGGTGACCGTGGCATGCAGGTAAAGTGTGTGGCTTAGCATGTTCGGAGCCCGGGTTCGATCCCCAGCCGTAGCGAAAAGTTTTTTCAATAAAAAATTTTTCTGATCGGTCACCACCTCTCTGCAGACAATGGCAAACCTCAGAGAGTAAATAATGCCATGTGAAGTTTCACGAGAACATGAACTTTAGCCGTTCGGAGTCGGCATAAAACATGTAGGTCCAGTTCTCGGTCAATTGTGTGCAAAAATTTAATAACACACACGACACAATCGATCCTAAGAAGCTCGGTCAAAGTCCTTTCAAGGGCTGAAATGGCCAATTTGTTTTTTTTTTTTGAATCCAATTTAAGTTTTTACGGAAAGAAAAATTGACTACGCCCACTTTTACGCCCACTGTTTTGATATATATATATCTTAAATCGCAGAACTCCTGGGCAGGTTTGGCTTATTTTTTTTTAAATGTTTGTATCAATTTCCTCAAAGAAAATTCAACTGCGGAAACAAGGAAATCCAGTTCCTGGTTACCCCAATTTATTTTCCACCGATTCATTAGGTCGCATTTACACAGACGATGAGTGGCTCTTTTTACGCTTGCTGTTAGTCAACGTTCGTGGCCCAATATCATTCCAAGATTTGCGAACTATAAATGGTGAACTGTGTGACACATATAGAGAAGCGTGTCAACGTTTGCGATTGTTAGAAAATGACACTCATTAGATATACACCCTCGGAGATGCTGTGCTTTCGTCAAATCCTAATCAAATACGATAACTGTTTTCGATAATTATCTCGACATTTTGCATCAGATGCGTATTAGAACATCAAATCCAAATTTGCAACTGAGCGAGGAAATTTACAATGAGACTTTGATATTAATTGAGGACGTATGCTTGATGATGTCGAACAAGGCATCATGTGTCGTCCGATGCATGACGCATTCAATCAAGAGTTGCGACGCGAAAAGCAATATGATTGCGATGCCTTGAGGGATTTAGTTCGAACGAGTGTTCCATTGTTAAATCAACAACAAAAATATGCGTATAACACTCTTATGAAAGTTGTGAACGATGGAACTGGAAGGATTTTTTTTTTGTACGCTCCCGGTGAAACTGGAAAAACTTTTTTGCTCGCGTTGATTTTGGCAACGATACGCTCGCAGAATGATATTGCACTTGCACTTGCTTCATCAGGAATTGCAGCTAAGTTGTTGGAAGGCGGTCGAACTGCTCATTCAGCACTCAAGTTGCCATTGAATATGCAAATCAATGAAAATCCAACATGCAACATTTCCAAGAACAGTGCGATGGCCAAAGTTTTAGACAAAACGATGCAAGATTTACGAAATAATCAAAACCAGTTTGGTGGTGCGATGATTCTGTTGGCAGGTGATTTTCGTCAAACATTGCCAGTGATTCCACGATCAACTCCAGCCGATGAACTTAATGCGTGTTTGAAGTCGTCCGTTTTGTGGAAACACGTCAAGAAACTCAAATTGACTGTGAACATGTGTGTCGAGCTGCAGAACGATCAATCTCGAAAAGTATTTTCAAAACAATTGCTGGACATTGGCAACCGCAAAATCCCGGTTGACATTTCGACCGACTTGAATACAGTTGCTTTTTTTCCCTTCGCTTTCTGCCAGTTCACCGAATCAAAATCCAAACTCATCCGAAAGATTTTTCCAAACATTGCAGAAAATTACAAAAATCATAATGGGTTGAGCGAACGGGCTATAGTGGCTGCGAAAAACATTGATGTCGACGAATTGAATTTTAAGATTCAATTTGAAATAGCTGTCGAATTGATGACGCACAAATTGGTGGATTCTGTTACTTCCCAAGATGATGTCGTCAACTATCCAACGGAGTTTTTAAACTCGCTGGAATTACCCGGATTACCGCCTCACAATCTCCAACTGAAAGTCGGGTCGCTAATCATAATGTTACGAAACATAAACCAACCACGTCTTTGTAATGGCACCCGGCTAGCGGTACAAAACCTGATGAATAACGTCATCGAAGCAACAATACTTAAAGGAAAGTACAAAGGTGAAGACGTTTTGATACCACGATTTTAAACGCTTGCAGTTTCCGGTAAGGCTTGCATTTGCAATGACAATTAACAAGTCTCAAGGGCAGTCATTGAGTGTTTGAGGCATTAACCTTGAAAATCCAAGCTTCTCGCATGGTCAATTGCTACCATAAACACCATCAGCATTATTTGTTTTCGCTCAAGATAACAAAACAAAAAATGTCGTGTATCATAGTGCATTGCAATAAACGAAATTATGTTATCACAAAATATTTCTTTTATTTTAATTGGTTAGATCTTTCAATCAAAATGTAAATAAAACACCATAAGATTCGTTGTACTCATTTTCAAATCAAATGTAAATCAAATATACCCAAACCTATATGAATAAAAATTATAATAAAATCATTAAAAAAAAAAAGTATTTTCCCCTTTTTTACTATTTTTACACATTTGCAACAGCTTTTCTCAAATTCACAAAACAAACATAAATTTTTTTTTATTATGACAGCACAACGTCTGTCGGGTCAGCTATCAAAAATAAAAAATACTTTATTTCAGCTGCGGTTAACGGTATTTGAACAATATTTGATAAGTCGGTTCAATGCACCTACCATTCTTCTTCTAAATATCAATCCGCCACGACTTTGCAACGGAACCACACTTTCAGTGAAAATAAAAATTGAAGGCAAAACAACGTTTGCCGGGTCAGCTAGTACTTAGCATACTTAAGAAACAGTTATGTATATCAAGCGTTTCTCAAACACGATTGAGAATTCATTATGATTTATCTTTTTATCAAGCTTGTTAAAAGTGATATTGAGAAATGCTTATAACCCAGAGTTTTTATTAAGCTTATTCACGAGTACAATTGCCTTTCGCTTTTCAAATGGTCGGTTGGGATGACGAAATTTTAGTATCTTTATGATACCACGTTCACTGTTCACAAACATTCCGATATATCTAGCCATACGAACAATAATGAGACAATGGAACAAAATTGAAGAAAAAACAAAAATCCCAAAAAAGAAGTTTTTAGAAATCCTAAACTATCCTAAACAAAAATTACAATTTTATATATGACAAGAAAATATACAACCAGACCTCTGGTATGCCAATGGGTAACCCGTTGTGACCTACAATCGCAGGCATTATATTGGATGACCTCATAACGCAATCTATTCAAAATTTATCTAAACAAAATATAACAATTAAATTTATAACAAAGTATGTCGACGATGTCTTCGCAATAATTAATAAAAATGACCAAGATATTATTCTTAGCACCCTCAATTCATACCACGGAAAATTAAAATTGACGATAGAAACAGAGAAAAATAGAAGCATACCTTATTTATGTATTGGAAAACTATAAAATCATCTTCAAATGGTACGCAAAACCGTCTTCATCGGGACGGATGATGAACTTTTTATCAACACAACCAACAAGACAAAAATCAATATGGCTAATAATTTCATTAATAAAGTCTTGACAATAAGTGACGACCGATTCGAAAGAGAAAACATAAACAATATAAAAAGAATTCTACACAAAAACAATTTTCCTGACAAAATAATCAACAACATCATCAAAACACATTAAGAAGAAAAAAATACTCAAATAAAAATAAAAACAAAGAACCCTACAATACTTTGGAATCACTAAAGCAAAAATTGAGAAGAAAATCAACAAGACGTTGTCTATGAGATCGCACAAAACAGACATCAAAATAGATAAGCAAACGACAGCACTAGCACAACATATTGTAGAAAGTGGCCATACAGCTGATTTCGACCGATAACATCAGCTCTGTATACATCACAGCTTTAGAAAGCTCAAACAGACATTGTTTATTTCTAATCTCTTTGTTAAAAAGTTAAGTCGTGTTTAGTTATTAGTGTTTAGTTATTGTTTGAAATTCTTCAAAATTAAATTAAAATTGTGTTCTTTATTTTTTATTAAAGTAAGACTTACTTGTTTTATGTAATTATTTCATGTTACTTGTAACATGTTTTTAGATTTAATAAATTAATCCCCTGAAGAAGGAAGGAAATACTTCCGAAACGTCGGGAAAAAATTGAAAAATTATTATAATAATTAAAAAATTTTTCAAAAAACCACTTGACCAAAAAAGCCTAAAGACATATCAATAATAAGAGTTTTTATTTTAAGTGGAATAAAATGATGTGAGATCTTCAAAACCGTAAGCATGCAATTCAGTATGCAGTTGAAATTTCAAATGAAATAGTCCCGTTATAATTTTTGGTGTTAAAATATTTCATTGCATGTCAGTTTGGCTCTGAATTTCACAGCGTTAATTTATTTATTTTATTTATTCGATAAGATTAATACAAGCAGTTGAAATACTTAAAATAAAAACTTAAATTTAAAATTAACAGGGAGTATCTTAATTTACAATTTTACCATATTTTAATTGGAGGAATACATTAGAGAGGGGGTATGAAGTGGCGTTGGAGAGTTAAGGAGGATATTTCGGAGTAGTGGTCTGCTCAGATGAAAATCGAATTCATTGATCAAATGATTGGTTACACGAAGCATTCTGGTTATAGGTTCACTGCATCCATAGTCGGTGCGGTGAAAGTTAAGGTGGAAGAGATATATAGACCTAAGGTTGTGTGGATTGGTATTAAAAGATATTATTATTATTATTTAATTATTTGCTAAGCCTTGTTAGACTTTTTAGCATTATACAAAATTTACATATTTATATAAATACAATTGAAATTGTACTTACAATTTAAATTTAAAAATTACGTTAAAATATGTACACATAAATTATAAGATATTATAAGAATATTACACAGCAAAGAACATTGTGGTAACAAGGCAAACAAGGTTATATCCACCCACACTTAAAATAGCTTGGTGTCGGCATAGAACGGTGGGAGGTAACAAGACAAACAAGGTCTGTACGCCACACTGATAAGCATATGTATATATATAATATAAATCGTTCTTCTAAGCAAGGTGGTATTTCGACAAACTAGGTCAAATAGACCACACCAATTTCAATCTTTAACAAGAAATGGTTGCGAACGCAGGCACTAGACAACAAGGTGTCATTGGCCAGTTATATTATTATAAATACAATACAAATCGTTCTAGCATGGTTGAAGAAAAAATATACAACCAGCATGGAACGGCCGAAAGATGAGTTGACATTCACCAAGCATGTTGGATTAGATTAAGTGAGGAGGTCCAAACAGGTTCAGGTCCATTCAGATTATATGTAGTTTTGTATCCATCACCAAGTGAAAATTGTGTTAGTACAGACTCAGCGGCGATACTGCAGATAATCTAAAATTTTAAGTTTAATTGAGTACATGGATTCATTTTATGTTATAACAAACGGAGTTCAAATCACCGCAAGCGCTTCTTAGTGGTTCATTTTGTAAGTAATTAGTTCTACAAAAGTTCATAAAAAGTAGCTCAAAAGATCTTCTAGGTCGAAGAGGAACATTAAAGTAAATTTTACTCAGTAAATATGGACTGTCGACATATCCATGTAAAAGTTTTAAAATCCAACTAACATTTAACATAGTTCTCCTATTTTTTAAAGCAGGCAGATTAATTAGCTGTAATCGATATTCATAAGAAGGTAAATTAAAGATTGAATTAAAATATAGATCACGTAAGCAGAACAGAAGAAATTGCTTTTGAACAGATTCTATATCATCAATGTAACACCCATAACGAGGGCACCAAACAATTGACGCGTATTCTAGAATGGGCCTTACTAGCGATGTGAATAAGGTTTTAGTTATAAAAGGATCATTAAACTCTTTGGACCATCGTTTAATAAATCCTAGAGTACTATTAGCTCTGCTGATTGCTTTATAAATGTGAATGTGAAAGCGAAGTTTGGTGTCCATAGTTACACCGAGATCATCGAAAACCTCCAACAACTCAAGTGTATAGTCACCTATTTTGTAATTACTTCGAAAAGGTTGTCTTCGAGAAAAAGTCATTTGTTTGCACTTCCCCAAGTTCAGCTTCATGCAATTAATTTCGCACCAGTTGCAAAGATGGTCAAGATCAGTTTGTAGCAATAAAGAGTGTTGCACATCTTTGTATGACAGAAAAAGTTTAACATCATCAGCGTATAGCAAGATATTGCTATGCTTTACTACAGATGGAAGATCATTTACATAAAGTAAAAACAATAAAGGACCAAGATGACTTCCTTGAGGTACCCCAGAAGTAACAAGAAACTCATCTGACTTTATGAGGTTAAATATAACGCTTTGTGTTCTATTTAAAAAATATGATTCAATCCACCGCACTAAATGCGTTGAAAAACCAAGAAGTGACAGTTTTATAACTAAAAGCTTATGATTTACAACATCAAAGGCTTTACTAAAGTCTATATAAATAACATCTGTTTGTAGACCTTTTCCAAAATTCTCAATAGTTTTAGATGTAAAATCTAGAAGATTAGTAACAGTAGATTTTCCAGATAAGAATCCATGTTGAAAAGGAGATATTAAAGATTTAACGCTATGTGATAGTTGTGAGGTTACAATAGCCTCAAAAAGCTTAGGAAGGGCGCTGAGCTTTGCAATTCCCCGATAGTTGTCTATCAAAGACCTATTGCCAGATTAATGCAGCGGAATAATAAAAGAAGATTTCCATGCCACTGGAAAATAGCAAGATTGCAACGATGCAGTAAAAAGCATAGTAATTGGAACTACAAGTTCTTCACAGCAATATTTCAAAATACAAGAAGGTATATTGTCAGGACCGCTTTTATATGTCTTAAGATTTTTCAAGTAGGTTGAAACAGAGTTAATATCAATTATTGGAGAACAAATATCGCCAGGTTGCAGATTTAAAGAAAAATTTAAACTATCGTAAGAAGCAGATGAATAGGTAGTCTTAAAAAAATCTGCAAAAAGGTTACATATAGTAATATCAACATCCGACTCAAATGTTTTATATTTCATAAAAGATCGATATGAATTTATCTTACGTTTAGTATTAACGAAGTTCCAAAATGACTTTGCATCAGACTTCATGTTTAATTTGACTTTTGTTAAATATATGCTACTAGCAGGCCACAGTCGTTCGAGGCTTCGCCATGGACATTTTTTCTTTATCAATAATACCTTTGTACATTTGAAAAATTTCAATAATAAAAAATGTTAAAATATTTGCATATTATTTGTAGTTGGAAGCAAATTATATTAAATAGAATAATGGTAATAAAGGGAAGATATTTTCATTTTAGTTATTTAATTCTTCAGTATAAACAACGTTTTTTGATTCATTGGCATTGCCAGGAATAAGAAAAATCTTATTTTCTGCTGTACCGACTCTACCATAATCTACTTCTACGATTTTCAACGTTTTTTATTGAATATTTATTATACTCCACCCGCATAGCGTAGCGGGCACAATAATTTTGTCACGAAATTTTTTTCACGACCATGAGTCGATTAAGCAATGTCCGTCTGTCTGTCTGTTCATTCGTTTGTCCACACGATTACAGCCGTGTCTTTATTGCAAATCTCTTTAAAGTCCATAATGAAATAATTTTCATGATTTGAGATTTGTCATACAGTGGTTCTCCAGTTTAACGAAAGATATAATGTCCAGGGTCGTTCGGTAAATCGAAAAGTTAATTAAATCGGTAATACTGTTTTCAATTTTTTTATCATATAACAAAGCTAATAAATTTGTGAACTTGAAACAAATATCCTTACATTTTTATACCCTAAACCTGAAAGGTCAGGGTATATTAACTTTGTGCAAACGTTTGTAACGCATAGAACGAAGCGAGTCCGGTATAGAAAAGTATACATATTCTTGATCAGCGTCACCTCGTGAGTCAAGCTATTCATGTCCGTCCGTCCGTCCGTCCGTCTGTGTGTTGTCCGTATACACAGGATAAGAAGAAGGAGTAGAGATAATTGGATGAAACTTGGTACACATAGTCACATGAACCCAAGGATCTTCAATATTGAATATTTTTGGAATCAGCCCACGAACACGCCTACCTCCCATACAACGCAAAAATTGAAAACTGCATAACTCAGCTTATAATTAACCTACAAAAATAAAATTTAGTGTGTATGTATTTTATGTTAACGCAAAGATGTTTTTGAAAAATGGACGCCATCCGCTCACGGACACGCCCACCTCCCACAACCCAAAAATTGAAAACTGCATAACTCAGCGCATAAATAACCTACAACAATAAAATTTGATATGAATGTGTTTTATACTAACACAAAGATGTCTGCGAAAAATGGACGTCATCCGCTCACGGACACGCCCACCTCCCATACAACCCAAAAATTGAAAACGCAATAAATAAGCCTGTGTTTAACCTAAAGAGCTAAAATTTAGCACATATTTTTTTTATGACAAGACAAAGATGGTTTTGAAAAATGGACGTCATCCGCCTACGGGCACGCCTACCTCCCATACAACCCAAAAAGTTTAAAATTCAATAAATAAGGTTATGTTTGTCATAGAGAAATTAAATTTGGTATGTATGTATTTTATGCCAAAACTAAGGTGTGTTCAAAACTTGGGAGTAATCCGTCCATGAACTCGCCCACCTCCCATAGCCAAAGCACAATAAAGGCATTAACTGTGAGCTACAGAAATAAAACTTGGTATGTGTAAATTTTTCATTAACATTTAAATGCATATAAAATATAGGCTTCATGCGCCCTCGGACACGCCCATTTACAATAAAAATTTTTTTGTTTTTGAAAAGTGGGTTTAGGGTATTTCATAGTCGGCCTAGACCGACTTTAGACTTTCTTTTTTTGTTTGTCTTAATTTTGCACTCCAATAAAGTTGAATTTTTGAACTTGTTTTAGGTATTATTAATTATTATTATTAAATGTTTAGAAAGCTGCTGCTTAAAATCAACACTTCAAATGAAAAATCCAAGATTATGTCAATACATTCCTATAATGTTTTTTAAAAAAGGAAACCCTACAATATGTATATTAACCCGAGGGGACTATTGGAGAATTAGATAAGTTAATACATATTAATGTTATTACAAATTCAAAAACAAACGAAGCACGCTCAGAGAAGCAAATGTTTGTTAAATAGAATACCTACAATTTCAAATGTTCGCAATATAGAGTCAACAATGAACATTAAATAAGGGTTCGTTATATTGGAAGTTCGTTAAATCGGTGTTCGCTAAATTGGAGCACCACTGTAATGCTTAAATTTGAAACATATACCCTGAAGTTGAAATTCAACAAAATATTGTGAATACTTCCATAGAAAGTGACGTCACCAAAATATCAAAACCTTCATAATTTACACAAAAATTAATGTGTTGAATTGAAAGTTCATACATTAGTCTTGTTTTCTTGATAAACAAAACGTACTCTGAGTTTGAAATATGAAAAATTGGAAACAAATACGCCTATCCCACTTACAAAGTGACGTCATCAAATAAATATAACCTAAATAAATTCGAATAAACTTCAACCTGAGTAATTTGACTTCGGGCAAGTCGAAGATCATTTTTTAATGGTTTTATTTTTCATTTGTCTTTTATTCATCATTAAAGTGATGAATTAAAGTATATTCCTATATATATATTCCTCACTTTATATTCCATAAAGTTTTTTAAAAAAGCTTTTGTACTTCAAATATTCATCTTAAGAGGTGCTCAAACATGCTAGTATAGTATACATTTCATCCAAATCCTAGAAAAATTTTTCGTTAGGTCTTGTTTTTGAATCGATTCTAAAATGCATTACATAAATGCTAATGCAAGAACTTAAATTTAATCCGTAATATATTCACGGCAATGTTTTCACATCAACTTGAAAGTTGTTATTCAAGTATTCATTTCGTGAAATCAGTTATAAACCAACTATTTTAAGCGCTTAATCTTTTCAAGTGACAGCGCTTTCGATTACCTCTGGCTATATAACAATGGCTATATAAAAATAATGGCTTCTGTAAGCGAGAGGGTAAGCGATGAATGAAATTTTCTGGATTACTTTTTCGATTATATGTAAGCGAAGATTTTGCTGGGATGTTCTCCAGCAATACATTTTATACATCGACAAACAAACCTTATTTGCAGCTCTTAACCTGCTAGAACATCATTTTAAATAGTAATATCATTTTGGGTATCCTGTTACATAAAACAATTTAAAAGCTCGATTTATTAATTGCTTTAAAATTTCTAAAAAAAAAAATAAATTGATTAAAATTCATTAAATTTTTATTTAAATTAAATAAATGGTGTTTTATAAAAATTTTATGGCGTTCTGATGTTTTTTTATTTTATTTTGAAGATGTCTATTTAAAACTCTAAGAAGGTTTCCTAACTCCTGTACTTTACTAAAATACATAATTATTATTCTGTTCAAATCAACCAACAAACACTTTCAAAAATACAGTTTTTAAGTAAACCTATTATAAAAATTATTCTAATTTTCATGACTCTTGACCTTGTTCTCCCAGGGAAAGTTTGCTTTGGGAAATATGGAGATATTGACTACGAAAAAAAATGTATGATATCAATTTGGTATCACTGTGATATTGTGATACTGTGATATTTATGGTCGAGAATAAGGCAGTCAAATGTTACAGACCTCAGTCTTGTCTATTAAAGTCGAAGCTGAAACGTATAAAGAGCACTATGAAGAAATTTATAAAAATTAGGAAAAAAGTTTATAAATTAATTTTAATATTTTGTTCTAATTTCCATTTAACTTTTATATAGAAGACGTGGATTGATTTCGAAAAAATATTTAAATTGATAGTTATTCTGGGTCACTGAGGGAAAATTTGTTAACGTTTTACTTCCCGCTCTTATTTTTTACTCAATTATGCAAAATTATTCAAAATAGATCTTTGGTGATTTACTCACTATTGCAAGTCAAAATTTTGCGTAAACAAAACATTTTTGAAAAATTCCTTCATTGCGGAAAATTTTTCAGTTCTGTTTAAGTTACCAAATTATCTTTCAAATGATATCAAATATATTAATATCGATGAGATTAATTTTGTATATTGTTACCGACTTTTATAAATAATACAATGAATTGAAATATATAGATGTTTACTCATTTGCACGTTAACAAAATAATCATAACAGTAAACTTTTATTTAAAAAAAATTATATTAATTTTGTAGTACTTTTTACTTATGAGGTTTAGTATAACCTTCTTAAAGGGTGCACAATTTAGTTTCCGGCCCGGGTGCCAGCAACCCTAGCTACGCCACTACCTCACTCCAATCGCAGTCGTGTAAGCAAATAATTGCATGCATAATTTACCAACAATTTTCTCTTTGAGTCGCTGCTCTTGCTCTCCTAGCGCAGAGCATCGCTCTTGCATTTTCTGTTGACCTTGTCAAACTTGTTTTACGTCGAGGCATTTATTTGTAGTAAAGAGAAATACGAACACTTAATTTTTCAAACTTTTAATTTATCTTTAATATATACAAAATATGCTATCACTGTGAATGCCACGTTTTGAAATATTAAAATATCTTTCTTTCTCAAGTGCTAATGTTATTAATTGGATATGTATTTGGGCCAACGCAGGCATAAACTTGCATGGAAAAGAGATAAACTCTTGCGCACCAAACTAAGTAACTAATAAGTCAACTGAATAAGAAAAATTTTAAAATTTTTTGATTAAAAACAAACAAGTTAAAGCATACATATCGTATTCGATGGTGTTTACTTCATCAAACGCAATATTATAAAGGAAAAACAACTGAAACGGTCTCGAATATATGGAATAACTTCAGCCAACATTTAAACAGAATATAACAATATTATTAACCGAGTTAATGTTTGAAACAAAATTCTAAAATGTATCAATTATTTAAATGTAAAATAATTTTCCGTTTCAAGGCATACACCGAATCACAAAAGTTAAATAAGTTGTAGCTATTGTTGAAATCACTACACATACATCGTAAAGGGTCATGAAGGGCAAAATTTGAAGTGCACTGGCTCAACTTAAAAAGCACAAAATGTCTAGATCCTCTTCTTGGGATGTTAAAGTTAAGAGATAAGAGAATATATTGGGAGTCAATTTCACCACAAAGTAATTTATATAGGAAGGTGACATTAAGCACCATCCTTCTGCTTCTCAGGGAAGGTAGTAAAATTTGCTTAAGGCGGGTTTCATACGAAGGAAGAATAATATCTGGGTTCCAACGATGATGACGTAAAGCAGAAAGTAAAAACTGTTTTTGAACCGATTCTATTGCATCAATGTGGACGTTATATTGAGGGTTCCATACTACGGAAGCATATTCAAGAATAGGCCTTACGAGAGATATATACAGTAATTTAGTAGTGAAGGCATCATTGAATTCTTTCGCCCATCTTTTAATGAAACCAA
Source organism: Tetanocera ferruginea (assembly GCA_958299015.1). Lineage (NCBI taxonomy): Eukaryota > Metazoa > Arthropoda > Insecta > Diptera > Sciomyzidae > Tetanocera > Tetanocera ferruginea. The sequence goes on along the minus strand of OY282640.1, from coordinate 93,971,659 downwards.
GGACACCTCTAGCCTTATTTACAGCCAAATTAACGTGGAGATTGAAGCGAAGTTTTGGATCCATAATTACACCAAGATCAACAAAACTATGAACAATTTCTAAGTGGATGTTATTTATAGTGTAATTTGTACTATGAGCAGTTCTACGTGAGAAGGTCATTGATTTGCATTTTTTTAAGTTAAGGTTTAATAGGTTGAAGTTACACCAATCCACTAGTCTGTTTAAATCAGATTGTAAAAGGTGTTGTTCGTCGAGTGACTTGTAGGTAAGAAAAAGTTTCACATCGTCAGCATACATTAAAACGTCACAATGTTTAATTGCCGAGGGAAGGTCATTAATAAATAGTAAGAATAAAACCGGTCCAAGATGACTTCCTTGCGGAACACCAGATGTAACCATAATATTTTGTGAAAGAGAATTTTTATATAAAACTTTTTGAAAACGTCGCGATAAATAAGATTCTATCCAATTTAGCAATTTTACAGGAAACCCAATTAGCTTAAGTTTATTCAATAGAAGATTATGATTGACACTGTCAAAAGCTTTGCTAAAGTCCGTATAAATAACGTCAGTCTGTTTTCCCAAAGTAAAACCTTTTATTACACGAGTTGTAAACTCCAAAAGGTTTGTTGAAGTTGATTTACCTTTTAAAAAACCATGTTGAGTGTCAGAAATGGAAGAAGATACGAAGTGGGTAAGTTGTTCAGCTATGATTTTCTCAAATAATTTAGGGATTGCGCTTAATTTGGCGATGCCTCGGTAGTTAGTGACATCAATTTTGGAGCCAGATTTATGAAGGGGTATAATATATGAATCTTTCCATATAATGGGAAAATGTCCACTTTGCAAGGATATATTAAATATGTTTGTTAGAAGAGCACACAGGTTGCTAGCACATTCCTTTAGAATGCAACTCGGAATTTCATCAGGGCCAGTCGAAAAAGAGCAATTAACTTGACGAAGGTAATGCATAACAATAATTGAGTCTATTACTGGAGTTTCGAAAAAGCTAACTGGAGGTAAATAAGGATGCTCAGTACACATATTAAATGGTATGTTGGAGTAAGTTGATTTGAAGAAGCTTGCAAACATGTTAGAAATAACATTGTCACAAGACGATTCCTCTTGATTGAATCTCATAAGGGGTGGTAAGTTGGAAGCCTTACGTTTTGAATTAACAAAAGTATAGAAGAGTTTCGGATTATCATTAAATTTAGATTTGATGTTGGCTATATAAGCTGTATAACACTGTTTATTTAATAGCTGGTATCTGCAACGACAAGATGAATAACAAGCAAAGTCAGTATTAGAACCAGATTTTTTATATTTTTTAAATAATCGATTTTTTAAATTTTTTAGTGACTTAAGTTCACTTGTTAGCCAGGGTGGACTTAAGGGTTTAGAATTAATTTGCTTTATTGCGACGCACAATAAGAAGCACCTTTGCAAAGTATCATTAAAAAACTGTACCGAGTTTTCGACGTCATAATATGAATACGGTGGTTTAATAGATAGAATCGGTGACCAGTCAGTCTGCGAGAGTAAGGTGTTGAGTTTAACATAGTCTGTACTTTTGAAATTATATATTTTTGTATTTCGCTTATCAGGTGTAAGTTTATTTTCATTTTCATGAGCAAGTAAAACTGTTATTTCAAGAGTTGGATGATGTTCATCTTCCGGAAATGATACAGGGTTTGAGCGATTGAGATATACAGTAGTGCATCTATCTACAAACACAAGGTCCCGCGTTCTTTGGTTTTTATTAAAAATATTATTGACTTGTTGAAGACACAGGTCAGATAACTTATCTAAAAAATCATTTATCCAATTACTAGTGGAAAAAGGTGTAAGAAATGAAGAGTCATCTGTCGAATTCCAAGACACAAAGGGTAGGTTAAAATCGCCCAACACAATAAGAACATCATTATTTTTTAACATATTATGAACTTGCTCGATGGCGTTAATATGTCTTAAGTAAATTGATATGTCACAATTTGGAGGAATGTAAGAACAGGTAAGATAAGCAATGCAATTATTTAATTTAACTGAAACACAAATAAACTCCAGTTCACTAGTGTCGAGAATTGTTAATTCATCAGATGCAAACGAGATATGAACAGCTATTAGAACACCACCACCGATCTTATTATAACGGTCTTTACGGAAAATTTGATAATTTTTACACATTATTTCAGAATTTAGAATATTATAGCGAAGCCAAGTCTCCGTGAAAATTATAATGTTATATTCGAAATCAAAACTGTTAATGAACATTGCAGAAAGTTTGGAATTAAGACCCCTTACGTTTTGATACACAAGTTCTAATTTAGACTTGCGATTTGTTAATCGTTTTTTGGATGAGATTGCGGGCTATTTCGCGGGCGAGGCAAGTGTACTACATTTACTAATCGCGGATTATTTTTGAATTCAAATTTGCGTACGATTGTATTTCGTGGCCAGAAACTTACATCAACAATAGTTTTAAATAAATTTTCTGGAACTGTCAATCTAAAGGAAGTAGTCGGACGTGCGTTTACATATTTGAATTTATGAATAGAAATAGAAAGAGTCGATGAACATTTCAACTTTGATTTAATGAAAAAATCTATATCATTATCTGTTGTATCAGATGCTAAGCGCGAAACAAAGATTGATTTAGTTGGAGGAATAGCAATCAAAGGTTTAGGAACAGAAATGTCAGAAGTAATTGCAATTTGTTGGACATCAGCAACAGTAGGAGCAAGAGAAGCAGCTTGTGCATACGATAATTCAGGCAAAGCGAGCGGTGGAGCTGATAATGAAAAAGGAGCAGACTTAGACAAATTTGCCGAAGAAGAAAGAATAGGAGGAGGAGCATCCGTGTCCATGTCGTCAACGTTGTCTTGTTCTATAGAAGGTTGTGTTGGTGTCGAGTCAGTTTTCTGTTTGCTTCGAAGGGTCATATGTTTCTTTTTTCGCTTTGGTGAAGAAATTGACTCATCAATATATTTAAACTCATTGAAGAGAGTTTGATATTTTAAAAATTTATCAGAAAGTGAAGAAAGTTCTCTACTATTTCCGAGAAACCTTGCTTCGTTTGCTTAAAAAGTTTATAAAAGTTAATGTCGGCCAACCTACACTTCTCACAAGACCAACACAACCCTTTACCTTCTTCAATGGCATCTGCCACTCGACCTGACACTCCTGCACACTTGATGTGAACAATATTGTCACATACCCAACATGACAAAAATCGTTCATTTTCACCTTTAGTGGAGCAGCCAGGCTTAGCACAAACCATTTTTTTTTTTTTTTTTTTTTTTAGTTTAACAATTTATTTAATATAAAGAAAGAAAAAGAAAACAATAAAATAAAAAGATATAAAATTAAATAGTGGCGAAAGTTTAAAACAAAGAGATAAAAACTCTGAGACACCCTGTGGGAATAGCTAAAAGAAGTGCCTACAGGTATGCAACGCTATTTTACTTAACTTAAGAGAAGCTAAGAAATAAAATTGTGAAATGTCAACAAATAAAAAGAACAACAAGAACAGAATTTAAAGAAAAGAAATGAAGCACAACAATGTTTGTATGTTTTTGTTTTTGTTGATTTTTTTTTTTTTTTCACTGCTTATAAAAATAAGCACAAGTGTCAAGCACTTAAAACTTATGCACTTATATATATATCTTAAATGCGGAAATTATTGCAATTCGCGGAAAACTGTGCACAATTTTTAAAGGCACAGAAACACTCAATTCTATAAACGAATTAAAAGACCGAAATTACGTATTTAAACCGTTTATTAAATAACACAAATTATAAATTGAAAAATAATTAAAACACGACCAGAAATTTTCGATGCTGAAACCCTACAATTTTTAAAAAAGGAAACCCTACAATATGTATATTAACCCGAGGGGACTATTGGAGAATTAGATAAGTTAATACATATTAATGTTATTACAAATTCAAAAACAAACGAAGCACGCTCAGAGAAGTAAATGTTTGTTAAATAGAATACCTACAATTTCAAATGTTCGCAATATAGAGTCAACAATGAACATTAAATAAGGGTTCGTTATATTGGATGTTCGTTAAATCGGTGTTCGCTAAATTGGAGCACCACTGTAATGCTTAAATTTGAAACATATACCTTGAAGTTGAAATTCAACAAAATTTTGTGAATACTTCCATAGAAAGTGACGTCACCAAAATATCAAAACCTTCATAATTTACACAAAAATTAATGTGTTGAATTGAAAGTTCATACATTAGTCTTGTTTTCTTGATAAACAAAACGTACTCTGAGTTTGAAATATGAAAAATTGGAAACAAATACGCCTATCCCACTTACAAAGTGACGTCATCAAATAAATATAACCTAAATAAATTCGAATAAACTTCAACCTGAGTAATTTGACTTCGGGCAAGTCGAAGATCATTTTTTAATGGTTTTATTTTTCATTTGTCTTTTATTTATCATTAAAGTGATGAATTAAAGTATATTCCTATATATATATTCCTCACTCTATATTCCATAAAGTTTTTTAAAAAAGCTTTTGTACTTCAAATATTCATCTTAAGAAGTGCTCAAACATGCTAGTATAGTAGACATTTCATCCAATATCCTAGAAAAATTTTTCGTTAGGTCTTGTTTTTTAATCGATTCTAAAATGCATTACATAAATGCTAATGCAAGAACTAAAATTTAATCCGTAATATATTCACGGCAATGTATTCACATCAACTTGAAAGTTGTTATTCAAGTATTCATTTCGTGAAATCAGTTATAAACCAACTATTTTAAGCGCTTAATCTTTTCAAGTGACAGCGCTTTCGATTACCTCTGGCTATATAACAATGGCTATATAAAAATAATGGGTTCTGTAAGCGAGAGGGTAAGCGATGAATGAAATTTTATACATGAAATACATTTTATACATCGACAAACAAACCTTATTTGCAGCTCTTAACCTGCTAGAACATCATTTTAAATAGTAATATAATTTTGGGTATCCTGTTACATAAAACAATTTAAAAGCTCAATTTATTAATTGCTTTAAAATTTCTACAAAAAAAATAAATTGATAAAAATTCATTCAATTTTTATTTAAATTAAATAAATGGTGTTTTATAAAAATTTTATGGCGTTCTGATGTTTTTTTATTTTATTTTGAAGAGTTTAAGTTACCAAATTATCTTTCAAATGATATCAAATGTATTAATATCGATGAGATTAATTTTGTATATTGTTACCGACTTTTATAAATAATACAATGAATTGAAATATATAGATGTTTACTCATTTGCACTTTAACAAAATAATCATAACAGTAAACTATTATTTAAAAAAAATTATATTAATATCGTAGTACTTTTTAAGCATTGCTTTTATGATCTTTAGTATTACCTTCTTAAAGGGTGCACAATTTAGTTTCCGGCCCGGGTGCCAGCAACCCTAGCTACGCCACTACCTCACTCTAATCGCAGTCGTGTAAGCAAATAATTGCATGCATAATTTACCAACAATTTTCTCTTTGAGTCGCTGCTCTTGCTCTCCTAGCGCAGAGCATCGCTCTTGCATTTTCTGTTGACCTTGTCAAACTTGTTTTACGTCGAGGCATTTATTTGTAATAAAGAGAAATACGAACACTTAATTTTTCAAACTTTTAATTTATCTTTAATCTATACAAAATATGCTATCACTGTGAATGCCACGTTTTGAAATATTAAAATATCTTTCTTTCTCAAGTGTAAATTAAAAAATTGGAAAACTACAATAAAAATATGTGTAAAGATATTGCATGTGGCGAAACAAATATGCACACATTGGTTTGCAGCTCATCATTCCACAGCAACAACAGCACAGCAAGCTTTATTTAACTTGTATTCCCATCACGTCAAAGAGCGGCAACTGCTTTTGGTTACTCTTCGAATGAGTGTGGAGAGCGAGATCAATAAATCTTAAAGAGAAGGGTTGATAGCATGGTTGAATAACAAGGTTGCTGCAAAACTGACTGTGCTCTCTTTCGCATATCCGAAAGTGTCAAAATCAAATGGCTGCTGAAAAACAACAGCAACAACAACAACAGCTCAAGCAGTTCGCTTTGACATTTACGGCAGTCACGCTCTCCGTCTTGCTACTACCTTATTCAGTGTACCCTGGTTGATAGCAACATGTAGTTGAAACTTTCGTAACACAAACGCCTGAAAAGCAAACGACCAAGCAATGCTTAGCATGGGTGGTAATTTCCTAAAAAACTTAACAGCTTCATAAAATATATTTATTGTTAAATTTCTTAAATAAATCCCGCTTATGGCATTCTGTAGCACAAATATGATATTTTAAAATTTTTTTCATAAAAATCGGTTCAGTAGTTTTGGAGTCTCTAGCGCACTTAATATTTCCACTTCAATTTTATATAATAGTATAGAGTATAGATAAGATTGCCTACATAATTGACGGTACTTATATTTAGTTGAGGTATAAGAAGCAAAATCACAAATATTATGAGATTTTAAGTATTTTTTATAATATTTTGATTTTAAGTTTCTCAGATTTTTCAGTTCTTTGGTATACCAAGTGGGACCAGATATTAGAGAGGCTTTTCTCTGAGGAACTGAAGTTGAAAAGCAATTATTAAGAGTATTGTTAAAAGCAAACACGGCAGAATCAAGGATTTGTGGCAATATTCTTGTAGTATTGATATTAAGTAGTGATGACCAGTTGATAATTGACAAATTATTTCTTAAAATTACATAATTTGTTCTTTTAAAGTTGAACTCTGAGGGAGGATTCAAACGATTTGATATAGATTGTTTGGGAAAATTCAGAGTGATTTCAACAGTCGGATGGTGTAAGTCCTCCGGATACACAAGTGGATCAGACCTATTAACTGAAACAATATTACTATCATCAAAATATATAAGGTCTAACAAACGGTTATTTCTATTATAGTGATTGTTGATTTGAAAAAGTCCTTGACTCAAAAGCTCATTTAAAAATGAGTTAACAGATGATTGTTCTGAAGACGGCAGGAACACTGCAGAATTTTCAGCACAACGGTTCCAAGAAACATTAGGAAGGTTGAAGTCACCAGTTATTAAAATGTGGTCGTGAGGCTGAAGTTGTGAGCAAATTTTACCAATCGACAATAGATGTTTCCCATACACCTCGACATTGGAAGCAGGAGGAATATAAGAACATGTAATAAAAATTCTCAAAGAACCAAACTTCACAAGAACACAGCAAAATTTAATATCTAAAGACTCAGATATTATTATTTCTTGTAAGAAGCGTGAAGACTTAACGGCAATAAAAACGCCACCCCCATTGCAAAAATTACCAGCAATAGCGTTTCTATCTTTAAAATTAATTCTAAAAGAAGAAAAGAACCGCTCATATGAAAACTTGAATTTGTGAACCGAAATGTTCTTAGTAACAAGTTTCAACTTTGAGTTTATGTGATGTAAAACATCTTCTTCAGATGTATCAGGAGCAAAGCGTGAGGCAAATATAGACCTAACAGGCTGGACAATAACAAGTTCCTTATATATAGGCTGGTCACTGTTTTTTATTAAAATCTGTTTAGGTATAGCACCACTAGAGCTAGAAGCGATACTAGAAGACGAAGGAGCCGAAATTGGAGCAACACAGGCTTCGGCGTAAGTTTTTTTCCTACCAGAAGGACTTGGAGAATCACTTACGACGATAGTTGGTGCCACTGCAGGAGCTTCAGCTGTTTGTAAAATAATATCAGCTGCTGCAGGCACATTTGAAGAGACAGTCTTATTAGTATTTTTGTCATCACTGACAGACTCAGTTGACTGTGCTTCATGTTCTATGCTCAAATTTGGTGAAAGCAAGATTAAGTCGTTGTTAGTAGACGGAGGTATGGCTATAGCAGAAGGTTTTGCGGTAAGTCAGCCAGCGTCTTCGAGGCAAGAATAAGGCTGGTGGACCTAAACCGATAGTTGAAAGGAGGAGCCTCGGCGGTCCCCTGTGATAGCAGCTTATCGACATCAAGCTTTCGTTACATACCTGTGCGTATATTCTTCGCATTACACAATCGCAGGCGGATCTTGGCAGCGACAAGATAATGGTCTGATTCAATATTGACCCCCGAAATGTGCGCACATCCAGAACACTTGAAGCGTGCCTTCTGTATATCACAACATGATCAATTTGGTTTCGCGTTTTTGATTCGGGGACAGCCAGGTTGCCTTTTGGATATCGAGGTGTTTGAATCTGGTGCTACTCACTACCATGTTTCGCGCCGCGGTGAAGTCGATCAGTCTTAGACCGTTGTTCGTAGTGGTCTCGTGGTGACTGAACTCACCGACAGTTGAGCCAAAGATGCCTTATTTTCCGACCTTCGCTTTAAAATCGCCGAGAACTATATTCACGTCATTTGGCTGCAATCATACACTTCCTCTAGGCTCGCGTAGAAGGTGTCCTTGACAGCATTCCTCCGTTGGGGCATGTCCGTAAATTAGGCTTATTGCATCATTTGACGCAGTTAAGAAGGCTTTGCCATCCTTTTTGAACGTGTTTGAGGCTCCAACAAAGTTTGTACCGTTGTCGGAGTACACGTTAGCAGGGCAGCCACGTCTCGTAGTGAATCGAGAGAAAGCTGCTAGAAAAGTGGCGATTGATAAATTGCTAGTGGCTTCAAGATAAATTGCCTTAGTTGAAAAGTACACGAACAAACAAACATAGCCCTTACTTATTCGACAAGATCTACCAGTGTACCTTTTAATGTCGAATGGGCCCTGAAGTCAATACCAGTCGCAGCAGATGGTCTTGAAGTGACAGTTCGCTCAGCTGGCAGCGCAGCCATTATTTGTGTTCATTAGCGTTTCATGTGGATTACACAAGTTTAGCAATTGAGCAAAGTTGATTTTATGAGGTTTTTAGCACGTGGGATCCTATATTGCTTTCAAATAAGTCGAAGCACTAATTGATACCTTCCATGAAGTGAGATATCATGGACAAAACGTAATAAAAGACGTGAAAAGTTGGCAATTATATGGTGAAGAGGCTAGCCGTCCACCAACACGCATTTACTTGTCGTTGTTAAACAATGGATTTAGATCAAGCATGGGAATCTACACTCCAATTATTTGATTTGTTTCCAAACAGTGAGAGTCGTTTGGAAAAGCTACTTTTTGACATAAGAGTACCAATCGTGTTTTCACAAATTTGATTTTTGCCGTTTTTAGGCATGTTGATTTTTTTGAAATAGACACACGATACTTGGGATGAGAGCGATGCAGAAAGCGAAACACGTACGCTTACACTCTCAATCCACGCGCTAGCGAGGAAAACCGCTCTAAAACATCTTCATATTTCGAAAAATATGCAAAGTGTACTTTTAGAGCTTTGCGCTCAAAAGAAGTTTCTAGAGCAGGAGGTTGCGTCATTCGAGTAGCGAGAAGCGCTTCTCAAAAGAAAATAAGGAATAAGAGCCGCAGTTACTCATTGAACATCGCTGTACCGACAATTTACAGGGTGTTCACCGGTGGAGAGAACACAAGATCTAGTTGTCTACCTTTATTGTTAGTTACTCCGCTCAATTGGTAAAGACCACAGTCTAAAAGATAGCTAGTAAAGAGAATTTCTTTTTCAGATGTGGCATTTGAAGGAAAAGGCTAGAAAGATTAAAGTCACACAGATATATAACTGTGTCTTCCTTACTTACTCAGATGGCGGTTACAAACGTTGGTCGGTCTTAGCCTCGTCTAGGAATTTGCGCCAGTCTCTTTTGTCGTGCGCTTGCTGGCGCTAGTTGGAAACTCCAAGCGTTGTCAGGTTATCCAATGCCTGGTCTTTCCAACGGAGATGCGGTTTTCCTCGCCTGCGTTGGACACCGCTGGGTACCAAATCGAATAATTTTTTCGCTGGAGCTTCGTCGTTCATTCTCTTGACATGACCTAGCCAGCGACGCTGGGACTGTTTGTTTGTTCGCCTGCAGATGGTAATGGGCAGTGAAGCGCAGCTGTACTCTAAATGAAGCACATAAAGACTGCAACTCCTTACTTTTGAATTTATTTATTTATTTATTTATTATAAGCTAAGCCTTTGAGGCTTTATAGCTTTTAAAATTTAGCCATTTACAAAACAATTTATTATAATTATATATAACAATTTAGAATATAGCTAAAATAACTAAAATATAATGATATTTTAACAGTGACGTAATTTAAAATTCGATGTTTCAAAATAATACATATTAACATTGTAAAACCAAGGCAAACATGGTTGTGATGTAAAGCACCATGGTGTCGGCCTAGAACGGTGGGAGGTATCAAGACAAACAAGGTCTGTATGCCACACTGAAAAGTATAACCATATATTTAATACATATCGTTCACAGCAAGGTGGTATTTCGACAAACTAGGTCATATTTACCACACCAACTTCCATAGAAACAAAGAAATGGTTGCGAACGCTGGCACTGAGACAACTAGGTCTCATTTGCCTGTCGTATTATTATATGTCAGACAAATCGTTCTCGCTGGTTGTAGGACAAGGTCCAAAAGATACAACCAGCACAGCACAACAGAAAAAATACGCTTACATTCACCAAGCATTTTCGATTATATTAAATAGGAGGTCCAAAACAGGTTCAGGTCAGGTCCATGTAGATGTATATGTTGTATTATGTATATCCATAACCAGGTGAGAATTATGTGCCATTGGAAGATCATGATCATTGTCGGTACTGCAAATAATCTATTATTTTATGTTTAATTGAGTACATGGATTCATTTAGAGATATAACATTTGAAACAGAATTAAAGTCTCCGTAAGCGCTTCTTAATGGTTCATTTTGCAAGTAATTTGTTCTACAAAAGTTCATAAAAAGTATTTAAAAGATCTTCTAGGACGAAGTGGAATATTAAAATAAATTTTACTCAATAAATATGGACTGTCTACATGTCCATGCAAAAGCTTAACAATCCAACTTACATTAAGCATAACTCTCCTATTTTTCAAAGTAGGAAGATTTAATAGCTGTAGGCGATATTCATAAGGTGGTAGATTAAAGTTATAAAGATTGCAATAAAGATAGTTCAGGCAGAATAACAGAAATTTTTTCTGAACAGATTCAATGTCATCGATGTAACAACCATATCGTGGACACCATACAATTGAAGCATATTCTAAGATAGGCCGAACTAGAGAAGTGAATAAAGTTTTAGTAATGAAAGGATCATTTGCCCAACTCTTTTGCCCAACGTTTAATAAATCCTAGGGTACTATTTGCTCTATTTATTATTTTATTTATATGAATGTGAAATCTAGGGTCCATGGTAACTCCAAGATCATGGAAACTATCTAAGGATTCTAATGTGTAGTCACATATTTTGAAATTACACTTTAAGAATGGTTTTCGCGAGAAGATCATGTGCTTACATTTTTTCATATTAAGATTCATTAGATTTATACTGCACCAGCTATGAAGATTGTTGATGTCAATTTGCAAGAATAAACCATCATATTCATTCTTAAAAGAGAGGAATAGTTTGACGTCATCAACATACATCAAGATGTTAGAATGCTTTATGACCGATGGCAAATCGTTTATATGAAGTAGAAATAAAAGTGGCCCAAGATGACTTCCTTGGGGTACTCCAGAGATAACAGGAAACTCGTATGATTTCACGAGTTTAAATAGAACAGATTGTGTTCTGTTACTTAAATACGATTCGATCCATCTCACCATTTTTGTGGGAAATCCAATCAAAGATAATTTAAAAATCAAGAGCTTGTGATTTACAACATCAAAAGCTTTGCTAAAGTCCGTGTAAATAACATCAGTCTGTAAACCTTTTCCAAAATTTTCTATTGTCATAGATGTAAATTCAAGGAGTTTAGTGACCGTAGATTTTCCTGAGAGGAATCCATGTTGACATGGGGACATCAACGACTTAACACTATCTGAAAATTGTGAAGTAATAATTGCCTCAAAAAGTTTTTGCAAAGCACTTAATTTCGCAATTCCACGATAGTTATCAATTAAAGATCTATTACCAGATTTATGCAATGGGATAATGAATGAGGACTTCCAGATAGTTGGAAAATAGCAAGCCTTTAGAGAATAGGTAAAAAGCAAAGTGATTGGAGTTAATAATTCTTCACAGCAATATTTCAAAATACAAGATGGGATGTTGTCGGGACCACTTTTGTACGAAGTTTTAAGATCTTTTAGATAAGATAAAACTGATGATTTAGCATCAGACTTAATGTTTAATTTTACTTTTGTGAGGTATATGTTATAGGATTGCTTGCACAACAGCTGATAACTATATTAAGTCGAAGTATAACGGCCGAAATCAATCAAGCTATGTGTTCTTTGATATTTTTTATAATATTTAGATTCTAAGTTTCTCAATTTTCTTAATTCATTGGTATACCACACAGGGCCTGAAATTATAGATGCTTTTCTTTGCGGAATAGATCTAGTGAAGCAGTCAATGAGCGTTGTATTAAACGCGCAGACCGCAGCATCCAGATTCTGTGAAGATAAAACTTTTGTATTAAGATGCAGTATAGATGACCAATGTAAACTGGCAAACTATTTTTTAACATAACATAATTAGTTTTTTTAAAGTTGAAATCCATGAATGGTTGACTAGCACGATTCTGTATAGATGGTTTAGGAAAATTGAGACTTATTTCAATGGTTGGATGGTTAGAATCTTCAGGAGTGACCAGAGGATCAGTCCTTGATACTAAAGCAATGTTGCTTTCATCAAAAAATACCAGATCGAGCAAACGGATATTCTTATTTAAGTGACAGTTATGTTGGAAAAGACCTTGACTTGAAAGCTCATTTAAAAAGTAATTATCAGATGAACTTTTAGACGATGGTAAATATATTGAAGGGTTTTCAGAACAATAGTTCCAAGAAACATTGGGTAAGTTAAAGTCACCAGTTATTAAGATATGATCATTAGGATGTAGCAATAAGAAAACATTACTAATAGAAGCCGAATGTTTGCTATTCACTTCCAAGTTAGAAAAGGGAGGTATATATGTGCATGTAATATAAAGACTCAAAGAACCGTTCTTTACATGCACACAACAGAATTCTATATCTGCAGCTTCAAGGATAACTATTTCTTGAGAGAAATGTGTTGATTTAACCGCAATCAGCACACCCTCACCATTAGAGCAATTACCAGGAATAGAGTTTCTATCTTTACGATAAATATTAAATTTGTTACATAGAATTCAAAGTGTTAGGTCTAAGCCAAATCTCGCTGAAAGCAATTATATCGTAATGAATGTTGTGACTCATATTAAATAAATTAATCAATTTAGTATTAGTTTTATAATTCTTAAAAAACATATTTTTTAAGAATTATTTTTAGAGCTTGATGCCAAATAATTTATTGAAGCCAAACAGGTTGCTACAACAACAATGTTCTTTGCAGAACAAACCGAGCAGACTAGACCATGGTTTCGTCGGACGCTACTCCAACTCATCAGTAGTCTCTGTGGTTTATGCAGTCCACTAACTTTGATAAGTTAATAAGCTTAACAAGCTTAGCAGTAAAACCAAAACGGAATTACCCAAAAAGCTTTTCACTTGTCAAGTAGTGTTTTTCGACTCTTTTGCTAGTTGCAAAATTTCAAAAATTGACTACATTTATTCTGCAAAGATTTTGTTGTTGCGCTTTTTGTTTACTTCTTTATCACGTGTCCATCTAGGTTCCAACATTTTGTTGGTATTTAACCAAAGAAGGCGTGAAAAAGGTTTTTTGAAAGCAGATGTTTATTATATGCGCAAGCATATAATTAGTCATCATGTTTTCGTAGGTTATGCTCGCACCAGTTTACATGACTTAAAAAATTGTGGCATTTTAATTGTTTATATTAGTTTTATAATTCTTAAAAAACATATTTTTTTGATGAGTTGGAGTAGCGTCCGACGAAACCATGGTCTAGTCTGCTCGGTTTGTTCTGCAAAGAACATTGTTGTTGTAGCAACCTGTTTGGCTTCAATAAATTATTTGGCATCAAGCTCTAAAAATAATTCTTAAAAAATATGTTTTTTAAGAATTATAAAACTAATATAAACAATTAAAATGCCACAATTTTTTAAGTCAATCAATTTAGTGTTAATACCACGAACGTTTTGATATAAGATGCGGAACTGTAGGCAGCAATCTAGTTTTTTTGGTTCATGATGCGAACAGGTAAAGTAGCAAGTGTAGTTCTTGGCTGCGACCTGGGAACATATTCATGTACTACGGTATATTTAGGCCAAAAACTTTGATCGATAACTTTATTGTAGGCTTCAGCAGACAAAGATATTTTAAAAGATGAAGTGACACGTTCATGAGAGAACTTGAATTTATAAACAGAAATATATTTATTCAAAATATTCAGGTTTGTATTTAAAAAGTAAAGGATGTCATCCTCAGACGTATCAGCTGCAAATCGTGAAACAAATATAGATCTTGCAGGCGGAATTACTACAAGATTTTTGTGCTCTGGCTGATTTGAGCTACTTAACGATATTAGTTTAGGTATTGCACCTGCATTATTAGTAATAGGTACCGAATTACCATCACTTGATAAAACGCAAGTTTTAGCATAAGATAAAGCGCCAGAAGTAGAAGGAGAGTTAGTGCTTAAGTTAATTGAAGGAAGAACAGCAGAAGCCTCAGCCAAAAGTAAATTGGGGTCGACAGATGCTGGAGATTTTGCAGTAGGTACATCAATAGTATTATGAACTTTGGCTACAATCTCAATTTCAGTTGCTAATGCTTCACCTGAAGTATTTAAGTTGGGTGAAGGCTCAATATTACACCCAGTAGTGAGTTGTGGAGTTACATTAGTAGACGGAGAGGCTGCTTTAGCAGTAGCATTGGTCAGGCTCCGGAGATTCTTTTTGCTACGTTTGCGCTTAGGAGAGACAAAAGAATCATCCATGCACTTAAACGATTTAAACAAATTCTCATACTCCGACAATGTATTCTGAGCCGCCTCTAGGTCCTTTGAGACCTCCAAGAAGCCCTTTCTTGATTGCCTAATAAGCTTTAAAAAATCAACATCCGTTACTCTGTATTCTTCGCATGCCCAACGTAAACCTCTGTTTTCGTTAAGTGCATCCAGGGGCGGATCTGGAAAAAATCTTGGGGGGGGGGGGTAAATTATCAAAGACACACATTTTCGTTTTGAGAAAATTTTGTCTTTTTACAAATAGAAAAATTGTACTTTTTGAATTGAAATTATTGAATTGTTTAAGAAGCATATTTTCCAGACACATACACGCACATTTCCGTATTTATTTATTTCTCCCTTTTTCTGGAATAATATCTTAGCGAAAAGTAAATAAAACTCAAAATTTAACTTATTTTAGAATTAAGGTTGATTAATTCAAATTTTTCACATTTATTCCATCATTAAAAGAATTACATAATTATATTTTCAAGTATGTGCTATGAAAAAACATAGTTCTTTTCAATAAAAAAAAATGAAAGGAATTTGAAGCTTATTGTTCTGACGCTACGACTATGATATGGTACACTTTGAAAAATAAATGAACAATACAAATTAATACAATTGTATTGTTCATTTATTTCAATCAGAACAATTAATACTGATTACACTGCGCGACGGACGTTCTGGTGCCGGAGATTTTTCAGCTGATTATAGACAAATTGGGTTTACTGATTTCAAAAATGAACTCCGTTTTTCTCCATCAGCTCGAACTTTTCAGCTATAGGCAAAAACATGAAAATCAGTTCTTTTTCTGATAATTTCGCTAAATCTATTATATTGATTTACCGATTTGTATTACTATGACTGATTTCAACGAAGACATAGTAATCCTTTAAATTTTTGCACATTCAATAACAATATCTTTGGCAGATTCGAAGATATTGACGTTTATTTATATTACGTAACTCTTTTTTGAAACCCTTGATCTTTGATATTTTTCAACGAATTTACAAAAACTGTTTTTTACTTGGTAGAAAATCTTTGGAATTTTAATAAACATTTTGGTTTTTTTATTATCTTGTTTATTTTCAAAGAAATTGAAAAAACAAACAGTTATGTACGTTAAATTTTATTAAAATGCTCATTACTTTTATATAAAACTCTTTTCTACTAACGTACTATTTGAAGTGAATTTAAATAAAATGGAATGTAAAAATCAGTCAAAAAAATACAAATCGGTATATCAATATAATAGATTTTCTTATATCTAACTATCAGAAAAAGAACTGATTTTTATGTTTTTGCCTATAACTCAAAAACTCGAGCTGATGGAGAAAAACAGAGTCCATTTTTTAAATCAGCAGCTAAAATGCATTCGAGATTATTTATCGAGATCTCTGCAACTTTTATAAAGCTTAATTTTGTTACTTTGTGTTATTAGGTAGTCATTAGATAGAGAAAAATTATATGACAAAATCATCGCAAAATTGTCAATAACTTCTTAAATATTTATTTTTTTATCTCTAAGTATATGCAATAATGCGAGTCCATTCAATCGTTCTTGTTGCATAGTTGAATGTCACCATGTTTTTAATCGTCGCAGTGTAGAAAAACTTCGCTCAGCTGTTGCTACACTGATAGGAAGCGTGGCAAAGATAGCAAACGTTTTAGAAATAAGTGGAAAAATGTCATTATTACAAAGAGTAAAAACGGTGTTGATATCAATAACCTTAGTTTCGCTCACCTATATACACTGCCAAATTTAAAGTTCATGAAATAATTGAATTTGAATAGTTCCTTACTAAAAGTGGACTAAACGTGGCAGTTTTATTTCATGAAAGTCGGTTGTGGTAATTTTGTTGGTTTGTTGCAATTATAATTACTAGTACCGCCTGGGGTCGAAAATCGACCAATTTTTGTTTGCTTATTTATAGTTGTATAAAAAAGTCGGTGCACTTCTTCTCCGCACTCTAATTCATATAAAAAAAAAATAATCCAAATCGGTTGCAAAACACGGGAGAAAATGGTTCTTAACTGTTTTCCCTTCGCCTATTTATATAAAGATGAAGTTAAAGTAGGCTTGAAAAATTTCAGAATTCCAAACAATTTAGAATTAACTCAAACAAAAATAGTTGTATGCAACAAATTATTTGCGCAGTTGATACAATTTTAGCAACTTTAACCTTACATTAATTCACTTCAAAACAACCCTGTTATGTATCATTTATGACAAAAGTATTATAGATGTATATAATATTTTCATAAGGACTATAGTTGAAATATTTCTAAAAAATAATTTAACTGATGATGAAATAATTGAAGTAAAAACAAACTATTGGATTTTACATTGTTTGAACTTTTTGTTTTGAAAATTTATAAAGTGAAAACTGAAAGTAACAATGCACGTATTGTTTTTTATGGTAAAATTTGTTGGCACATAGGTTGAAAAAAAGTTTGGCAGGTTTTCAGTGAAAATTAAGAAGAATAAAATATTTTCAGTGGCTTCAGAATGGCTTATATGTACATAAAAGTATCCTTAAGCTGTGGGCACAATTATTTTCTTCACATAAAGTATTATAAAGTAAAGTATTTAAAAGTTCTTGGGGGGGTAATTACCCCCTTTACCCCCCTTG
The DNA here is from genome assembly GCA_958299015.1 of Tetanocera ferruginea. Classification (NCBI taxonomy): domain Eukaryota; kingdom Metazoa; phylum Arthropoda; class Insecta; order Diptera; family Sciomyzidae; genus Tetanocera; species Tetanocera ferruginea. The sequence goes on along the minus strand of OY282640.1, from coordinate 93,954,087 downwards.
TATCCGCGCCTGAGTGCATCGAAAACACGAGCATTTAGTGCTGCACACTTAAAGTGAAAAAAGGATTCACACAACCAGCCATTCACAACACGGTGGGATTCTCCTTTAACAGCACAGTTCCGGAATTTGCAGTACATAATTACTTGTATTAAATTTTTATTTAAGTTTAGTTGTAAGGTTTTATTAAATTTAATTTTTAGATTCAAAAGTAGCTTTGGCAACTCTGTTTGAAGAAGTTTGATAAGCACTAAAAATCACCGGTTTGTGTACTAGCTAAGAAGTAGCAAGAACTTAGATGTACACAAATGTCGGAACAGCTGATAAGAATAAACAAAAAACTTGCACTCACTGAGAACAGATGTTTTGTAAAAGCAGAATGAAAAATAAGAAAATTGCAAAGATATATATGTAAACTAATATGATTTTATAATAAAAGGATTATTCCAGCGCATTCACTGAATGTAACTGCGGAAATCCAACGACGATCCTCAGCAAAATACAGCAAGTTAAATTAGAATGAATTTAAAAAGTTAAAACTCGGTTAAAGAAAGAATTTAAAATAAAACTTAAGGATCTGAAGTAAAATACGAACTTGTAGCAAGTAGCAAGAGTTGCCAGATGACAATTGGGGTCCATTGTCGCACACTATAGACCTCGGAACACCAAAGAGTAAGAACACGTTGTTCTCCAGCTCTTTGCAGATGCTTTTTGCCGTTGCTGAACGCTAGGGAAACAAAAGCGGGAATTTTGTGAAGTAGTCAACCACCGTTAATATGTAAGAGTGGACTTGACTGGACTTCACCAGGGGCCCAACCAGATCTACTGAGATCATCTCATACGGTTTTAACTCCTTACTCCTTTCTACCATACAACCAGCTTGCTTCTGCTTATCGGATAATCAGGATAATATACCTTACTATATCTGCCTTCATCTTTGCCCAATAATAATTTTCGGCCACCCTAGCTAAAGTTTTCCTAACGCCCATGTGCCCGGGTAGAGGACTATCATGACACTCGCGTAAGGCATTCTTCCTTTCACCTTTTCCTAAACCTCGCTTCCATTCATAGGCTCTTTCGTAAAGGTTTACTAATCCTGCTTTGACGTGTTTGTATAGCACGCCATTCTCGACGCGCCACACAGTGTGGCCTTTATCAATTTTAGAGAATAAAAAATCAAAAAATTATTTTAATTTCAGAAGACATGACTAAGAAGTTAGTCTTTAACTAAAGTGTTTATTTAAAAAAAATTTTAATAAATTTTGCAAGGAAACTCATTCCTTCTCAATTCATATTGATGTAGTGGCTAATATGTTGTGCAAATGCAATCAGAGGTTGATGGTCCCAGTAAAGTCAATTGCACTTACAAATTAAAAAAAAAAAATTTATTTTTTACTATTAAGGTAATTTATACTTAACATGTGAAATAGTTGTGAAGCGAAAGAAGTTTTTGTCTTTATAAAAACACAACCACTTAAATTAAAACTTAATTTATATGCTATTTATATTAAAATATGTGTTCTCTTTATTCTTGAGAAAATGTAGTGATGTAAAGGTTGTATCATATAAAACAAATAGTGTTAAAAAACCAATTAATATTTAATAAGTTCGCAGATATCTGCAGCTAAAACTTACTCTTTACTATCAGGAAATGATAAGTGGTTACAATAAAATTAAATGCAGCCTGAAGAAAGCTGGCGGAAGATTCTTCGAGACCATTAAACATTGATTAACAAACAAGCAAAAAAAAATTTTTCTTTTTCCTATTAAAATTGTTTTATTCTATGATATAACAAACCAATTTAATAACTTAATATGCAGAAATGTGGACTTACATACCCACACGCTTACCATGAAAGTTTAAATATCTAGGAAGAATATTCTGAGCACAGCAATTTTATAAAAACTACACTGATTTCTTACAAAAATTAAAAAAAAATTTCTTCAAAATTCCAATCACTTCAAAAAGATGTAACGAAAAAGCTACTAGCAGTAGACAATTGATATTTTCACCATGGCTTATTCAGACATATTTTTGCTTATATTTTTAAAAAATTTCCAAATCGCAAAGAAAAAAATTTTGATTTTCTATTCTCTAGAACTAATAAAAGCCACACTGTGCGGCACTCGGGAAAATCGAGGGGTTTCTGCACCACCTTTTGACGCATATCCGCCATCCAGAGGTCCACTACTTCTTTTGTGATCTCACTGACAGCTGGGATACTTCGTGACAGCATATCAGGAACTACGTGGTCCTTGCCCTTGCGGTGAACGATTTCAAAATCGTACTGTTGAAGCTTCAGCGCCCATATGGCCAATCTCCCGCATGGGTCCTTTAAACTATTAAGCCACACCAGCGAGTAGTGATCAGTTTCCACTGTAAAATGGACTCCCTCGATGTAGGGGCGTAACTTGTTCAAGGCCCAAAAACCGCCAAACACTCCTTCTCCGTTGTCGAATAATTCCATTCACACTTGCTTAGCGACCTACTCAAGTATGAAATGACTTTTACGCCCTCGTCAAATTGCTGGGTCAGGTCAAATTGCTGGGTCAGAACTGCACCTATACCAGAATCAGAGGCGTCAGTTTGGACAGAGAAGGGCCTATCAAAATCTGGGAAACTTAAAACAGGGGCAGTGAGAAGGCGCTCTTTCGCCTTCAGAAAACCTCAGAAGACCAGTAAGACCTTTTGTTCTTCTTAAGAAGATCGCTAAGGGGTTTCACTAAGTCGGCGAAGTTTGGTACAAATCGCCGGTACCAAGAAATGGTGCCTACAAACGACCGGACTTTCTTGACATTTTTAGGGGCAGGGATGGCCAACATCGCCTCCACCTTCTCGGGATCTACATGTAGACCGTGCCTATCGACAACATATCCTAGATATCGTAGAGAGGATAAACGAAAGTGACACTTTTCCCTGTTGAGCCTCAACCCGGCATCACCAACTCTACGAAGCACTTCCCGCAAAACCTCAACATGTTTCTCGAACGTTTTCGCTACGATGACTATATCATCTAAGTAGACGAATACATGGGGCTCGTGATCAGCTCCAATGACCGTATCTATAAAACTTTACCATGTGGCAGGCGCATTATGTAACCCGTAGGGCATTCGCTTAAACTGGTATAATCCCCGACCTGGGACAGTGAACGCCCTTGAATCTTCCGCTACTGGAATCTGCCAATATGCTGATTTTATATCCAGGCTGGAAAGGTAATTAGCGTCTTTCAGCTTATCCAACGTTGCGGATATATATGGCAGTGGGTAACTATCACGCTCAGTGTACTCAGGTGCGGATTTAGGTGGGGGATAGGGGGGCTGCAGCCCCCGGCCCCGAGCAGGCAGGGGCCCCGAAGGCGCTTGTATATGAAGTGCTTATTGTAAAATCATGGCACGCAATATAAAAAATTTTTCGAAATAATCGACCTTAAAGCAGGCATGCCCGTTAACGTTAATTTTAACGGTAACCGAAATATTTTTTTGTTTCGTTGAAACGAAATAAAAAAAAAACGTTAATTCAAAAAACGAAAAATATTTATTTCGTTTCGGAGAAAACGATATACAATTTTTTCGTTTTTTTCCCAGTCAACCGTTAAAAATAACGTCAATTTCAACAAAAAAATTTCGTTTTTTTTGTATCAGAAGAAATTTTTTTCAGCATAGGAGAAAATTATAGAAAATTTTTCGTTTTTCAACGAAATGAAATTTGATTTGATAAATTTTTAACGTTATTTAAAAAACGAAATAATTTTGATAATTAATTTTTCGGCATCAACGAAACGAAAAAATTTTGTTGATTTCGTTGTGCATGTCTGCCTTAAAGTTTTAAAACAATGTATATTTGCAAGAAATCGTGGTTGTGCTTAAAATTTCTTTTAGGTATAGGGCCAGAATTCATCTGGTAATGGTGGCAATATTTTAAGTTGATGTTGATAATGCGTCAAGAGACGTAATGAACATAAAATATGAACTTTTGAAGCAATGCGGCTCATCATTTTTTTACAATATCCATCTTATATAGATCTTAGGAAATTTTATGTGAAGATCAAAACTAAAAATCCGATCCGATTGAATAAATTAATAAAACTTCAAAACGCTTTCATGATAGTTTTCTGGAAGTGAATTTTAAATCGCTTCAATACAACCAGCCAATATTTGCAAAAGTAGATATTGATTTGATACCTGCTAACGATATGTTGTCTTCTCTTATCGAATTCGTAACACATTTGCGAAGTGAATTTTCAGGGTTTAAGAATAGTGCTAAGAACCTGAGTCGATTTGTTTGCCAAGACTATGAGAAAAGAATAACCAGAAAAAACAGCTGAAGCTGAAAGGTAATTTTTAGTATTAAAAATAATAAAAAATGTACACCGATCAAACCGACATGAATGTTTGTCGCCATTAACGCAACTTTGTTTTGAAAATGATTTGTTGTAAATGATTAATTTTGACAAATTGATTGGAAGTATTGCCACAGTTAAATCGAGAAAAAATGTTTAAATAAAAATTCAAGAGTTATTTTTTCACTTTAAGACATATGTAAAAATTAATGTTTTTATTATTAAAAGATCCGAGCTGAATGCTCTGTCCTTTAGTAGGCCCCGTGTCGAGTTTAGCCCCAGGCCCCGCTATGTGTTAATCCGGCACTGAGTGTACTTGTTCAGCGCCCTGTAGTCAACACAGAATCTATAAGAGACATCCTTCTCCGGGTTCATCACCACCGGTGAGGCCCATGGACTGTGAGATATCTCAATCACGTCCTTTTCCAGCATCTGCTCAATCTCCGCGTCGATGTGTTTTTAAATCGCTGGAGATACTGGATTGCATCTCTGCTTAATGGGCTCTACATTTGGTTTTGGATCCGATGTTCGACCAAATGGGTACAGCCTAAGCCCTCTGGCATCGTCGCAAATATCTCCACTATCAGCCGCACTAATGAACCTGCCTCACCAACGGTCAACTCTGATCGTTCCACGATCGTCACGATGGTCGAAACTTCAACCTGGTCTGAAAACCTCCACTGATTCCTAGCTACATCTGGGACAATGCCCGCTTTGACCCAAAAGTCAACACCTAGAATCAGGTTTTGGGGTAGACCTGGTATACGATCTCAGAATATCCCACCCTGGCCGACCAATGATGGTCCTTGAGGCCCCTGAATCTAATAGTCCTCTTAGATCTTATTTAAGCTAATAGTCCTCTTAGATAACTCCAAAAATTCTAACACCTAAATACGGCCTATTTTCTAATTCCTTCTCTAAAAGTGTGAAACCTAAACTAACTTCTCCCTGGCGCTTCTGCTCACGTAACCTAACAATTACCCTAGCCAGCTGGTTGCTCGCAGGCAGCTTATCTACTCGGGGCGAGCTCCTTGCCCGGCGCTCGCATGGGCTCGCTCCACATTTTCCGACTCCTGTCTGGAATTTAATTCCTTTCTAGGCGTGTCTTGGCCCCTATATACCTCTGCCTGGTAGTTAAACCTACCCGACTGCCCTGCCCGATTAGAGCACCAAGGACAGTCCCGCTTCATAAAGCCTTCCCTACCACAGCCATAGCATTTAATACCTCTTGGGCAATTCCCGGACAATTTTCGGGACTGCTACGAAAATACCTATGGAAAATACCTTCGCCTAATCTCATCTAGCAAAAGGTCATCGTAGTTGGGAGGGAGAAACTCCAACTTCAACTCCCTCACCAACTCAGGCCACCCTGACACGGTTTTCCGTACCGCGCGGAACCATAGGAGTGCCTTCCCACTGAATAGGTCTACCGCACATCTAATAAGTTGGCTTTCACTGACCCCTCGAGCCTCACTCAACTCCTCAACCCTTTCTAAGAACGAGCTAAGCGACATCCCTACCTTTTCCCCTGAAATTTTTAAGTCCCACTTGGACAAGTTTTCAATTTTTCGGCGACCAACATACTTCCTCTACCCTATCTGGAGGGTCTACCACCGGTGCTGTAGGTGCTCGTACCGGAATAGTTCCCTCCTCTACCGCTGCAGCAAACAAAATTGTTAAATATGTATCAAACTCTTTTTCTGATAACAAATAATCGCTAACTGTAAGCTCTTAAAGTAGTCTTTAACCTATTTCTGTTTTTGCTACTAGCAAATTCTTTGCAAACTAGCAAGGTATATCTTCGACTTAGCCGAAGTTAAAATACCCCCACGGCCGATTCGCAATGGTATTAAATCTTAAATTGTAGCTCTTTTTTATAAGATTTCAAAAAATGTTACTATTTTGATGACGTCTAAAACACATTCATATCAAACTGTTTTCCTGTAAAGTATTTATAAAGTTCTAAAATTGGGGTTGTATGGGCGGTGGGCGTGTGCTTGAGTGGTTGATGCCAATTTTTTTATCAATTCCTTTCATATAAAAACACAGAACTGCAAACTACAGTTAACCAAATAAGAAAATTTTTTACTACAGTTAACCAAATTAGAAAATTTTTTTTTAGATCCTGTAAAGGACTAAAAATCGCTTTTTCTTTCGAATTTCGGCCTTTTTGAACGGTCCTCCAACAAAGAAAACATTATTCCTTTTTTAAGTCATTATTCCATTTCTTCGTTCTGCAAGAGCAGCATCCACTGACGCCTCTGTGACGAGCTTAACATGCCGCTCAACGTCCTGAATATGGCAAGGTATCAGCCGAATTTCAATATCGTCCAACATTTCAGTAGAAACAGCTAATTTCTCTATGGTTTCTTTCACTATGGAACAAGTGTACGGTGGTTCCCTGAAATATTTGTCGCAGCCAACCATATCGAAGTACTTTTCGCAATTGAACGCAATGTTTGGAGCCTAATAAATGCAAATTTCTCCATACTCTTCTCTCTCATTATTGCGTGCTTGCAGTATTTTCTTGTACCCCAGTTGTAGCGTTTCTCGATCTTTATCAAATATCATCGCCAAAATAATGTCTTCAGGATAAGCAAAATAAAAGTTGTTGGTACACGTTCTTTTGATAACGCTGCGATACTTTTGCGGCAAGTATCTGGAGTACTTGATTAGATTGAAAAAGTGAACGCTGTCGCGAGCGACCTCGTAGCTGTACTTTATATCGAAGTTTATTGGCACATAAACTCGCATTATGTAGGCTACAATACAATCAATTTCCGCGACGTCTTTTTTTTTTCAACATATTCAAAAAGGCCGAAATTCAAAACAAAAAGCGATTTTTAGTCCTTTACAGGATCTAAGAAAAAATTTTCTTATTTGGTTAGCTGTAGTAGTTTCAAAAAATATGTTCCTTTTGCATTAATCAAACAAAAAAAAAAGTTTAAAAATACTTTCATGTAAAAAATAAAAACATATCAAATATTAAATAACAAGTAGATTCACTTTGAAAAAAACTGTTTTATCTCGTCAGAGCATTTGTCAACAGGGATGAAAATTTGCAGTTCTGTGTTTTTATATGAAAGGAATTGATTGATAAGATTAATTTTCTTATTAAATCCACCATTAGTGGGTCTCCAGTACAAAAGTTGATAAAAAATGCACAAAAATGCAATTCGGGGGACGCCAAAATTGGTTCAAATAAAAAAAAAAGTACACCAATGGAAAGGAGTTTTCATGTACTATCTAATTTTGGTACCGGAATGGGGGGTAAGATTTTTCCCATCCAAGTCGATACACTCTAAAACACATATACCCAATGGGTTGTATGGGAGGTGGTTGTGTTCGTAGACGGATGACGCCCATTTTTCTAACACGCCTTAATTTTGATATGAAATGAATATATATCTAATTTTATTTTTGAAGCTCAAACAGAAGCCAATTTATATAGTTTTCAATTTTGGGTTTGTATGGGAGGTGGGCGTGTTTGTGAGTGAAAGATGCCCATTTTTTTGACACGCTTTAATTTTAATACAAAATAAATAAATACATAATTTTACTTTTGTAGCTCCGACAGAAGCCTATTTATATAGTTTTCAATTTTGGGGTTGTATGGGAGGTGGCCGTGTTGGTTGGTGGATGACGCCCAATTTTTCGAACACGCCTTAGTTTTGATATAAAATGAGTAAATACCTAATTTTGTTTATGTAGCTTCGACACAAGCCTTTTTAAATAGTTTTCAATTTTGGGGTTGTATGGGAGGTGGGCGTGTTATTGGGTGGATAACTTCCATTTTTCTAACACATCTCAGTTTTGACATAAGTTGCCCAAATACCGAATTTAAGTTTTGTAGCTTAAATCTTTGCTTCTTTATGGAGTTTTCATTGTTGGGGTTGCATGGAAGGGAGGCGTAGTTTTCATCCCATTTAGCCCATTCTCGAACTTGATCTTCGCATTTTAAAAATTAGCTCAAATATCGAATTTCATTACGATAGCTTGAAAATTACGGCTGAAATCATGTCGATAGGCAGGCGGACAGACAGATGGACATGGCTAAATCAACTCAGGTGGTGATGTTGATCAAGAATATATATACTTTTCTCTACCTTCCACTCCTCCTTATGGGCGTTACACATGTCGTGACAAAATAAGTATACCCTTTACGCAGTACGCGTGGTGGTAGAAAAATGTATTAATACCCGGGAATGAACGTATTGAAAGAAGACAATAATTACAGTGGAACCTACCACTTATCTTATATTATTTGGATTACGGAAAAACCTTTCCTAAATTTCCAACGCAATTTTTGCCCAGCGTTAATGTTAGTTGAAAATCAGCACATCTTTGATCTACAAAAGATGAAATTTTCTTAAATCATTATTGGAATATTGGTAACCGTGGCATGCCGGTTAAGTGTGAGGCTTAGCATGCTTGAAGCCGGAGATCGATCCCCAGTCGCGGCAAAAGTTATTTCAACAAAAAAATTTGTCTCTGCAGACAATGGCAAACCTCAGAGAGCAAATAATGCCATGTAAAGTTTCTTGAGAATGAGAACTTTAGCCGTTCGGAATTGGGATAAAACATGTACATAGGTCCAGTTCTCGGTCAAACTTTTAATAACACATACACAACACAATTGATCATAAGAAGCTCGGTCAAAGTCCTTTTAAGGGCTGAAAAGGTCAATTTGTTTTTTTTTAATTTATTTTATGTATTTTTTTAATTACATTTAATTATCATTAAAATTATAACTAAGGAAGCACTAGCTACCAGGGCTATCGGCTCTGTCGTCTATTGGCATCTTTCTGTAAAACAAAAGCTTCGTTGAACTCCTCGTTCGTTTGTAAACGATGTCGTTCACAATTTGCTTTCTGTATTTTTACTTTGCGTCATCGTTCTCATTTACTTTTCTTACGTTATTCAAACTCTCCAACCATAAGCAATTGTCAAAAGCAGCATTATCAGATTATAAAAGTTACAAAATTTCTTTACATGCTATTTTTTTTTCAAAAAATGTTGGGCATATTTTGGCAAAATATCTTATGCTGGCAATACTATTTGCATCAGCTGTTTTGCTTGTTTTGATTTTTAACACATATGTTTTTTTTTCTGTAAACTTGGAAATTGTGTGAAGTATTGTGAAAATTTATGACAGTAAAAATATTTTCCGCGATAGCTTTTTATAATTTTAATGAAGAATCGGATAGTGATAGTGAAAGCGAGGAGCAAGAAGCAACACGAGTCAAACGGAGGAAAATATGCGACCATACCAACTAGAGCTGTCCTAACAAACTTTTTTTCGAATTTAAATTCATACTGCTCGGAAAAACGTGACATTGGGCGGCAAACCGAAGCTCCAGAATTTTCACGGTGATCGCCTAATGCCTAACCCTGCCTAGTTGGGCTCAAAATTGAGAATGAAGGAAAATGGGACAAAATTTCACTATTTTTAGGGTTTTGGCGATTTTTTTGGCACTAGGCATCAATTTAGTATAAAAAAAATATTTTAATTGTAAAGTACACATAAATTACCTTTCCAAAAACCATTATAAGTTTAAAGTCAGTTGAGATTTATGGTTTCTTTAAAATATTCAAATTTACTATGACAGCAGAAACAAGCAAAAACTACTAAAATCCATTTTTGTTATTTATTTATTCAGAATGAAATACAAAAAGAATTGCAAGAAAACTTTAATAAACATATATTCCTCTTATAGAATATCATCTCATTGAGTCCCACTTTTAATTCAAAAGATCAGATTTTTTGTGTGTTGGCCAATTGTCTTTATAATATTCTCTAACCTGCAACAAATACTGTCTCTCTTCTTCGTCTTGGGTCAGCGTACGATTGTACTCGGTAATCAATTTAACCGCTCTTTCAGCGGGATCGTTAACGACATGAATACTTTCGCAAATTAGAATTCCTTTGGCAAAGTCTTCACGATCACTCCATGTTGACGGGTCGCATTTTAAAAAATCCATTTTTATTTCCAAGCGATGAAATAATCCTTTGCTGTTAGTAGTAATGAAATCACTTAAATCTCTTCTAGCGAACGATTTAAATTCTTCAATAGAAACAACATCTCTTGTGCGACAATCTGTGTAATCTTCGTCGTCAAGATGCAATGCTGTCAGCATTTTCTTCTTTGTTTCCAATGGCGCTTGTTGATCAAAAAATGCAAACGCTGCCGGCTCTTCTGATAAAAATGACATATGTCTTCGGAATTTGTCAACCAAAGCAGCGGAAACTTTTGGAACTGGGTAATTAACTATTTGTTTGATGAGAGTTAAGTCTTGAAATGGGGCTTCGATCGCTTTGTCACATCGAAACCAGTATTTTATATAAATGCGAACCAAAAAGATGCATATTTCACGTAAGCCATCCAGTTCTTTTTTTGCCATTTGGAACTGATTCCGAAACAGGAACATTTTAAATGAGTAAATGGCCTTTGCCATAAAGCGAGCATGAGAAATTGCTCGAGGAGTACGAAGTTTATAAACACCACTGCCTAGAAAAAGAATTGCCAGTTCCAAGAGCTCCTTGTAGTCACCACGCGGTTGCCTATCCTGTAGATGTAAACGGCAGAAAGCTATCAGCTCTTCACATTCTTCAAAACTTATACTTTTCTTAGTTATTTCATCGCTCATTCCAGACTCATACTTGGTAATATCTATATTTTTCCATTGTTTGCCAAAACGATCAAACGCCGTTACCTCAGGTGCAGATGATATAGCGAAAAAGGCTTCAAAAATCGCACGAAGCATAAGTTCGCTTACATGTCTTCGGCATGGAAACTTCAGCAACGAGTGACCAAGAAATTCTTCTAGGCGGATTACTGCTCCATTTAAGCGGCCAGTGTTAGAAGAGGTTGTGTCAAAACAAACCATTGCAGTTAGATCTGCAATTTTCCAGTTGTTCAAAAGCTTGAACACGGCCTCTGCTATTGATTCTCCAGATCCATCTTTAATTATCGGTATTCCCAATAGTTTATTATTCCTATCGGAAGTGAGTACAACAGCCAATCTGTCATGTTTTCCTCTACCAGTTAATTCTGGTAAAAGTTTGGAATCCCAATGTATGACGAATGTTCGAGGTATCTATGTTATTAAAGTTAAATTTAAAACAATATACAACTGATACTACTATCTTCTATATCTATACTACATTATATTACTTGTAAATTAATTGACTAAAAATTAAGTTTTTATTACTTCGTAGTTATCCAACATATCTTTTGCTTGTCTGGCACGAAAACTTGTCCGCATACGATGAACGGATGTGCGATTTAGAACAAGTTTGCTTACATCGTGTCCCAATGCAGCCGCCGTTGCACTAATAAATCGAATCGCCCCTGGAGTTGACATATTTTCGAAATCCATACATGCGAGCATTCTGTCATCAATAAAATGATGTTTACCACGCATTCTTTGTTCTGTATTTTCTAATTTGGGGGCGTTGGCGAGTGCGTAATCGTCATTATTTCCATTACACTCCATTGCCTCTTCGATAAAATCATTTTCTTCGCTATGGTCAAAGTCAAAATTTTCAGTGAAATGAGATGCAGATGATCGCTCTGTGAATGACAAAATTTATAATTGGAATTAAAATATGAACACAAAATCTTGAGCAGCTATTACTATCATTGTAATTCACTGCATTGAGTAATACCTGCTTCTTGCGTCAATCGCTTTTCTTTCCGATGTTCTTCACTAGCCATTCGCTTCATTTTGCGTTGCTCTTTTAATGTGAGATTCATATCAATGCCAATCATACTCCCAACAAGTCCTGGCTCACGTTGCTTAAGAAGAAACTGCCTGTCTTCCTCGACTGTAATAAGTGTAAGTGCATCTAGATGAGCTACATCGAAAAGCGTTTCCAAATCGGCCTCGAAATTTTTCTCTTTTTGTTGACATGTCCTATACTTAGATTTACTATTTTTTTGCACATTTCTCAAGTCACCGTACAATTTCTTTAGTTTCTTGAAACAATTGTCTTCACTTAAAGTGGGTAGTCGACCCTTATTCCAAAACTGAAGTACTTCATCAATTACCAAACGAGCACTTTCATTTACTTGCAATTTATTATTGCGGATATGATAGTATAACGTTTGCAGCACTTTCCGTTTCAATGGCAGCTTCGATCCTAATATGTGTTCTTCACAATTCCCCACTAAAAACACAAAAGAATCTGAAGATCGAAGATCAATTTTTGCCTGTTTTGAAGTTGAAGCCATTCCAATTTGATTTTTTTGCTTAGATTATTTATTGCACGTATAATTTGTCGGCTGTCAAGTACTGTCATAGAATTAACCCAGCAAACTAAACGAATCGTTATAATATTTAAATGTAATCAAAAGAGCGAGCATTTCTCTTGTTAACGATAATCATTTGCGATTAACCAATGATAGCCGTCTATAACTTCAGTAATTAATGGAAATAATATTAGAACTGACTTGAAATGGCGTTAACGATATTCATTACAAGTAAAGTTAATTTAATTGAGATCTCCGTCAAATTCAACTGGCTAGTGGTTTTTAAAATCTCAACCGATTTTGAACATCTTATGCTTGTTTGAAAGGTAATTGTGTGTAATTTACGATAAAATTATGTAAAAAGGCTAATTTGATGTCTTGTGCCCTAAAAATAACCTAAAACTTAAAAATAGGAAAATTTTGGCCTACTTTCCCACTATCTCAACTTTGAGTGCAACTAGGCAGGGTAAGGCATTACGCCATCAGTATGTAAATTCTGGAGACTTGGTCTGACGTCAAGTGTCACGTTTTTCCGAGCAGTATGAATAAAAATTCGAAAAAAATTTCGGCTCCATACAACTGGAGGACAGCTCTAATACCAACGTATGGTCACAAACTGCTCGCTTGTGGTTTTTTTTGTGCTAAAAATAAATTAATTTATTCTACATTCTTGTATTTGTCAATAAAATTATAATTACGATTTCTTTACAGCAACTTCCATGTCAACAAATTTCTAAACGATAAGAAAATTTTCATCGTCTATATCTATATCATTTCTATATCATTTCTGAATCAGCTGTTCTCGTTTGACAACGGAATTCTTTTTACATCAAGCGAAAACAGCTGACATTCGGCTTTTGACCGAAGCCTTCGTGAAATGCACGTTACGTTCGTTTTACAGAAAGATGCTATATATTGAAAATCGAATGGTGTATTTGAATATTACTTAAAAATTTATAAAATGTTCTTATGTTTTGATCACTACATTCACAAAGGAGGTCTATGGGATTTGAATTTTGAAAGAAATGTTGTCTCTTAGAGTTGTGGAGAGGACATTCTGCAAGGATGTGTGGAATTGTAAGGGGGGAGGACTGACAGAAACAACATAATGGCTGTGTTTCTTTTCTCAGAATATAGTCGTGAGTTAATCATGTATGACCGAGTCGTAGTCTTGTCAAATATTTGTTCATTATAGTTATTGTAGAGGTGGGAAGTTTGTAGGGAAGTTTGTTTGGGAAGTTTGAAGAAGACTTGTCTATTAGGGCTTGTGACGGTTGCCTATCTATTTTCGCCGTAGCAAAATATTTTAGAAAAATTAAGCAAAGAAAATTATAAGCTTAAATGATTTTTGACGGTAACATGGTTATCTTAAATTTACCATAATAGTTGGCAACGCGATATAAGTGATAGTAAACTAAATAATTTTAGAAATCTACTAAACGCTTATGTATATCTAGTTTATGTTAGTCTTTGTAACCTTGGTAAGCCTTGGTAAAGTAGGTATCGTTTAAGTGAACCACGCGTTCATCTTTCTTTTCCTACTAGAACATCAACGAATACGGTCGACTTGAATAAAAAAAAAATATAACTTTTCACAATTTATAATTTTTACAATTAAAATAAAAGAAAAGCTAGTGAACTCAATAGTTAAATGAGTTAAAGTTTTATTAAGTTAAAAGAAAAAAAAGCTAAAGTTAACAAAAGAAAAGAAGAAAAAGGAAACAAATTGGGAAAAACCCAACAAAAGTTGACATAACAATAAGGATTGCTGAAAAACGATTTAATTAGTCAGGAAATATTTTTAATACATATCAGGTAAATTATTATTAAAAAAAAAAAAAAAGACATCATAAATAGCAACAAAACGAACAACGTTTATATACATAACTTCTCTATTGCTCACAGTTCCCGAGAGAATCCCGATGGCCTGCAAGCGAAGAAGTTAGTTACCGCTTACTGCTAGTCACCATGCAACGCGATCGCCTAAACCACGTGCTAAGTCGAGAACAGCCGAAAGCGCATGTCATTAGTTTCTTTTCAACTGTCCATAAATTTAGAGTAAAATTTAGTCTTAAAACTACCTAAATACCAGACATTCCTAAAATCAAGAATTAATATAGTGTAAAGTGCTCTAAAATCAACATTTAACATTAAAGTTCATAAACTCAATTTTACCTAAACCTTAAAGTGAAGTAAAATGCAAAGAAAAATAAAAACAAATGACCTTAAAATTAATCTAATTTAAAAGTTATAAAAAAAATAATATTAAATTTATATATGATGCCTACCTATAAAGTTTAACTTAGAGTTAAAAAAAATTAAAGCTTAATATATGCTACAAACATGTATATATATATATGCATATATATATATATATATATACATTCGCAACATTTCTTACTAAGTTAAAACGTTAATATGTACCTATAAACATATATGTATACATACACGTATAAATATTCATTTATATAAATGTAAGAAACACATAAAACGTTTATCTGTTTACCAAAATTAAAAAAAAAAAAAAAAAAAAAAAAAAATATACAGAAAAAAAAAACACACTTTAGTACGTCGATAGCAGCAGGCCTGATGCATCGTTGGAGTGTCATGTTAGTTTTTTTTGGTTTTATAAATATCTTTTATTTATATATCTAAAGTAAAATAAAAATTATGAAAGATAATCTTTTTATAAAATATATTACAAATAAATAGGCTTAATAATATAAAACTTTAAGAGAAGAAAAAAAAAATATTTCAAACAATCAATTATGTAATTTACAAAAATAACATGTAAATATTGCAAAACTTAATATTTCTATAATTTAGGCTTAAGATACTATAAATTAACTACTATGCTCACTCATTCATAATTAATCTATCTTTTGTGGTTTTAATTCCACTTTATTTCATTAATGAATTCTTAAACTTTATTTTTTTTTACATAGAATTGCGCTTGTTTAATAATATCTTTAATTTTTTTTTCTGCATTAGCTTAAAAGTAAGAATGAGTAAAGAGAACGAAATGATAACGAAATTTTTTTAAATGTATTGGTTTTACTCTATTATAATGTTTTTTTTTCTAAAATGATGCAATAAATATGGAACATAGCATGAACTAATTTTGTTGTTGTGAGTTAACTTGCCAGACTAGTTGAAGGGTTCTCTTAAGGAAAGATATGAATAGTGAATCAGAGAACAATGGTTGGGAGGGTAAAGGTGGAATCGAACAACTGATTCCATGCGTATAGGTAAAAAAAAAATATGGAAAGGTCGTTGAACTTGTTAGTTTCTGTTTTCATATGCAGGGTTTCCCTATCGTCCGTCCGTTTTGATGTCCGATTTAAGTGTTTCTTTTTATTTGATCTTATGATTTTTTTAAGCACGTAGAATTTTCTAAATATGGTGTCAGGGCCTTGTAGAAAAAAAACCCATCCCTCCGGCGAGCTAAAGCCCATCCCAGTACGTGCGAACCTCTACATTGTTCTGAAGGCAATTATGTCTAAAAATATTATTCCACCTTACCATTACAGAAATGGCGCCCAACGTGGGGCTCAACGACGACAAGATATCATTATTTAAATGATACAGTTTAGAACATCTAGTGTTGGAAGTATCTGTCAAGCTCCTTTTACTTTGAGAATATGTGCTAATATAAATGATATCCTACTGGAATTATAAGTTCGATTGTGAATTATACAAATCCTGTTTATCCGTTGGAGGCTTTATATTAAGTATTTTATTTCTCTATTCAAATCAGTTTTACACTTCAATTTGTTAATTTGGTTGTGCTGCTTGATATGCTTGTGTCACTTAAAGAATCTGTATGGAAATACTATGCAAAGTTTTGTTATAAAGCGATAACTGATAGTCCTTTAGTATTCTTATGTGTAAAAGTACAGCAAGAAAAAAAAAAAATTTGATCAGCATCATTTTCCAAATTATCAGTTTTCATTTATAAGTTCGAAATATTTTCCATTTTTTTTTATCTTTTATTACGCTCTAGTTTGGCAAGAAAATGTAACTCATAAATTAATGATAAAATAACAACAATATAAATCTCAATTCTAAACGTTTATACTTTTGTTTGAGCTAATTTTATTCTAATAATTATGGCAGTTCGGCGTAGTTCAGAAAACTTAAACTTAGATTTACAAAATGAGAATGCTTGTTCAATATGTTGTTATCCTCTTAACAATTCAAAACCGTTAGTGGCAAAATGCAAACATAATTTTCATCAGGATTGTTTGACTAGATGGTTAGAGACGAATTCTACTTGTCCTGAATGTAGACACTCAATACACAATACTACTTTAGTAAATTTTGAATTTCCGATTAGAAACGAAGAGGAAAGTTCTCGCCAACAACAAGGTGCTATACCAAAAACTATTCACAGGTCAGTTATTCAAACTAGGTCACAAAAAAGAAATCAAGTGCACCAAGATAATAGAAATAGGTCACTCCCTCAAAATAATAGCTCATATAGAGATAATTTAAATATGCAATGTTCACAGACAGAACCCAATAATAGTTATATTGAAAATCCTGAAATTCATGAGATTGTTAAAATGCAAGTCCAAAAGGAGTTTTCAGTTCTTCAAAACACTATTGCGCAACTTTCGCAGCAAATCGGTCAGTTAAATATTCAAAGAAATTCTGAACCTGATTGGCCTCAGGGAAATTTTCCGCCTCTCAATAATAGAGCATCTGTTTCAGTAGGTGAACAACAACCTTTAGGACGTATGCCTATCGATGGTGATGAGAGAATATCTGCTTCCTCTAATGTTTTAACTAACAGTAGTAAAGTTGCTCATTTAATTAATAGCTGGAATATTCAGTTCAGTGGTCTTTCAACAGGTTTACCTGTCGATAAATTCATTTATATGCTTACTGCTTTAACTAAGGACAGCCTGGGTGGTGATTTTAATCTTATTTGTGAGCACATTCACATTCTTTTTTCTGGCAGAGCAAAGGAATGGTATTGGAGATACCGCAGATCAGTGCCTAGAATTCAGTGGCATCCCTTATGCAACTCTTTGAAGATGTTCTTTGGTGATCATTTTTCAGACACAGATATACGAGAGATGATCCGCGATAGGAAACAATTACAGAACGAAACTTTTGATGAATTTTACAATGCTATATTACAGCTTTGTGATAGACTAAGGTATCCTTTGCAAGATATGGAGCTGGTGGAAATTTTGCGAAGAAATTTACGACCACATTTACGCAAAGAGCTATTTTATCTTCAAATTATGTCCATTTCACATCTAAGACAGTTAATCTTACGAAGAGAAGCTCTGACTGCAGAGTTAGATAATTCCAGAATTATAACCAAGCGAGTAAAAGAGTTAAAATATGAGTCAAGGGAAAACAATGAAATAGACTCAGATTTAACTTGTGAAGTTAATGAAGTGGGTAAAAAGTTTAATGAAGTTATTTGTTGGAATTCCAAGCAGGAAGGTCATCGGTACCTAGATTGTTTGGAAGAGCGATCTATTTTTTGTTACGGATGCGGAGCTGAAAATATTTATCGACCCAATTGTGTTAAATGTCAAAACCAGGGAAACTTCCGAACGAGCGGCCACAACAACAGCAGTATCCGCTCTCAAAAATAAAAACCCCAAAATCGTGTTCTATTGGTGTGCAGACACCATCTTCTTTAGTAGCGTTCAGCGATCAATATAAACCAAAGCTTATGCCTTTAAAACCATATCACGAAAGATTGAAAGCCTACAATACAGCACGGCAACGCATATTCTGCGATTTTTTAAAATTAGAAAACACTTCAGTTAGAACAAGTAAGTTGAAAAGAAACACTAGGCGTATGCGGAACTTTTGGAAAAATGTAAAATTGCATAGGAAAAAGTTAAAACTTAGTGTTTATGTTATTGAATTTCCAAAGAAAGATTTAAGGCCGTATATTTCATTGACAATATATGGAAAGGATGTAGTAGGCTTATTAGATTCAGGTGCGACAGTATCATGTCTTTGTGGAACAGCCGCGATCGAATTTTTGAAGAAAGATTTACCTTTTAAAAGGGTTAATGAATTTGTTGAAGCTGCAGGTGGGCAAAAATACCGTATTGTTGGATACACGGAAACAAATGTTACTTTTCGTGGCTTGACTAAATGTTTGAAACTATTCATTATTCCTGACTTGAAGCAAGATTTATACCTAGGCATTGACTTCTTCGAAGCTTTCGATTTATTAAAACCCTTATTAACTCATAACACGCGTGATATTGACAACAGTCATCGACAAGTTTTTTCCATTAATGACTTAAATTCTGAAATGAAATACAGACTGGACAGCATTATATCGTTATTTCCATCATTTGAAAGAGAAGGCTTAGGTAAGACATTACTGCTAGAACATAGTATTGAAATTGAAAAAGATATTAAGCCAATAAAACAGCGCTTTTTTTCAGTTTCGCCAGCTATAGAAAAATTGATTCATGAGGAAATAGATAAAATGCTAGAATTGGGAATTATTGAACCAGCACCACCCAATTGTCCATGGAGTAGCCCGATAGCTTTAGTTAGAAAGCCAAAAAAAATAAGACTTTGCCTTGATTCCAGGAAGTTAAATTCGGTTACAGTAAAAGACGCATACCCACAGCCAATGGTATATTGTCTCGACTTCCAAAAGCAGAATACATAACGTGCTTGGATCTAAAGCATGCATTTTGGCAAGTGAGTTTATCAGAAGACTCTCGAGACAAAATAGCGTTTACGGTTCCTAACAGACCGCTATATCGATTCAAAGTAATGCCATTCGGCCTTACAAACGCCCCTTAAACATTATGCCGCCTTATGGACATAATTATACCGGCAACTCTAAAAGGTAGAGTATTTGTTTATCTGGATGACTTGCTATTGATTTCGGATAGTTTCGAAGAACACATGTCTGTGTTAATTGAAGTAGCCCAATTATTACGAAAAGCAGGATTGACTCTGAATATTGAGAAATCCAAATGGTGTATGCGAGAAGTGAAATACCTCGGGTATGTGATTGGTAATGGTGGAATTAGGCCTGACCCTGACAAAGTTTCTGCTATTATAAACCTTGCTCCACCGAAATCAGTTAAGGAAGTTAGAAGTTTTATGGGATTAGTAGGATGGTATAGGCGATTTATAGATAACTTTTCGGCCTTAACCGCTCCAATTACTGACTTAACCAAAAAGACAAAGAATTTTGTATGGACTCCAGAAGCACAAAAGGCGTTTATTGAAGCCAAAAGTTGTCTAACATCAGCTCCGGTTTTAATTAACCCTAATTTCGAGAAACCTTTTTTAATTCAGTGTGATGCATCTATGAACGGAATTGGTGGAATTTTAGCTCAAGAAGACGAGGATGGAATAGAAAGACCCATCGCATATTTCTCACAAAAACTACATAGGGCCCAGAAAAATTACTCAGTCACAGAACTAGAATGTCTCGCAGCCTTAAAGAGTATAGAGAAATTTCGCGAATATGTGGAAGGACATTGTTTTAAAGTAGTTACAGATCACGCAAGTCTCAAATGGCTGATGCGTCAACCAGACTTAAATGGCAGATTAGCTCGATGTGCATTGAAGTTGCAAGGTTTCAATTTCAGTATTGAACATCGTAAAGGCAGCCTTAACACGGTACCTGACGCTTTGTCTCGTCTATCGGTTGATTCAATCCATAGTTTGCTAGTTTCGCCAGAACTCGACTTAAATTCACCATTCTTTGAATCAAATGAATACGAAAAACTTAAAGCTAAAATCCAAGAAAATCAACACCGGTTACCCGATCTAAAAATTATTGACAAGTTTATTTATAAACGTGCTGAATTTGCGACCTGAGATTCACTTACAGAAGCCTCCTCTTGGAAACTATGGGTACCCAATGAATTAGCTCTTCAAGTCATTGAGCAAGCCCATTGTTCTCCAATGTCTGCACATGCAGGAATAGGTAAAGTTCTAGAAAAACTAAGACGGAATTTTTTTGGCCAAATATGGCAATTCAAGTGAGAAATTTTATAGGAAACTGTGATATATGTAAACAATCAAAAGCACCTAATGTTATTTTACGTCCACCAATGGGATTTCAAGCTAAATCTAATCGCCCTTTTCAGAGAATTTACATAGATTACATGGGTCCCTATCCACGCTCAAAATCAGGTAATATTGGTATCTTCATAGTTTTAGACCATTTTACAAAATTTCCTATTCTTAAAGCTGTAAAGAATTTTAATACAAGTGTTTGTTGCGATTTCTTAGAAAACAATATTTTCCATTTATTCGGTGTTCCAGAAGTGATTGTAGAATACCCTATAACCGCCTGCATTATCGCACTAATTTTAAGCACATCACTATGTTATGATTTAACTCAAAGAAGTATAACACTTTTGTTTATGTAAAATTTAAGGTTTTATTTATTTATTTTAAGTTGTTATATATTAAGAATTTTAACTCAATTTGACCATTATCAAAATACTGTTAGTTTGCTTTTTAAGGAGGTGCAATCCTCAAAAATAAACATTCAATACAAAGCATTCATCTGCTTGCATTTTGAACTGCCTTTAGAGCATTAATCTGCTCAGGTTTTTTTTTTTTAATTAGAAGCCAGTGGCGTTTTAAACGCCGGCTAAAAACTCATAGGCAGGGCCTTAAAAAACTATAACAATCCGCGTTTTTAAATTCGCAACAAACTAATACCGAACATTACATGGCGATCCTGCCCAACACGGAAAATTTGAACGAGGCACTAGAAGAGTACGTGCCACCAGGCGGCAACGCAAACGCTCCGGTGTACATACCAGTGAGCAGAGGGCCAAAAAAGCTCACGCTGGAGGAGTATCAGCAGCGTCAAAACAAACTTAAAGAAGCGTCACGAGTCGTCATACCACCGACGGTACAACCAAGAAGTAGGAGAGGAGGAAGATTGGTGAAACTTCGAAAAAAAATTGCTGCACTGAAGACTATCGTAAATGCTGAGCATCCACCGGACTTCCAGACGGCATCAAAGATTTGGTTGGAAATCGACGAGCTCGAGGAGCAATTTCGAGCGTGCAAAAGCAAAAAATAATTTATACATATTTATTATGTAATATTCAATAAAAACATTTACATAAAACACACACATTTATGAACACACGTTTATTATGTAGTATTCAATAAAAACATTTATATATAACACACACATTTATGAGCACACGGCACATGAATTATTTAAGTTCATTTAGTATTTTTTTCATTATATTATTTTAATAATTAATATAGTTAAAACTTACATATATATAAAAACCATTTTTTTAATAATTTTCTTGCACACTTCAGCACTTAAATTTTTTATTTTTAAAGCACTCGCGAAAAATTTTACACGACCACGAGCTCACGACCGACATTTTTTTTCATTCATTGAATGAAACGTCAGTCAATCACTTGCTGCTTTACGCATCTTTCGCATATATATTTGTAATAGATTAGTGCTACGATCAAAGGGTGTTTCACACATACTAAAAAGTATATGTCACTCTAATAGAATGAATTTACATGGAAGCAATAAATAGAAGTATTCAAGTGTTGGAAAAATTTAAATCAAATATAAGAAAAAGTAAAAATAGAATATACAGTAGTGAATACATAAGTAACAAATTAAAAAATTTTGAAAAATTAAAACTTGAAGTAGAAAAAATAGAAAATAAAGAAAATTGTCGAATTTTAAAAGAAAAATTCCACAATTGTTATAAAGAAACAATTATAATAACAAATAGTTTAACCATTAAGGAAAAAAAAGAAAATTTGTCGGAAAATAATATTGAAAATTTAGATTTGTCCAACATTTGGGAAGAAGAAAATTTGCCAAAAATGTCTAATTTTGACATTAATATGGTAGGTAAAAACCTACAAATTTTCAAGGGTAATTTTAATCAACTAGAGGATTTTATTACGCAATCAGAGTTATTGCATGATCTTGTAAAAGATGAAGATAGACCTATTTTTGTCAAATATGTCTATAATTTTAAATTATCAGCCCAAGTTCGCGGTATACTTGGACGCTCAAATAAGCCTGCAACGTTTGTAGAGCTGAAGAATTCGTTGGAAAAAGCTTACCCTAATCCAAAGAATTTACAGCAAGTTTTAAGTGAATTCAGTGCACTTAAACAAAATAGACTGAATATATCAGAATTTCGAGAAAAAATAGTGGAACTTTCCGAACAATTGAGTAATTTTGAGATAAAAACTTTGAATAATCCAAATGAATTGGAAAAAAATGCAATTTATAAAGTAAATGAGAGTATGTCTCTGAATATTTTCTTGAAAGGCGTAAATAGGGAATATACAAATATTTTGTTGTCAAACCCACCAAAAACATTTAATGAGGCCGTAGAAAGGTGTATGACTGTCGAAAGAAGTCTAGAGACAGACAGCAACGCAATTTTTCATATTCGGAATGGAAATAATTTTGGTATCGAGAATAGAAGGTACCAAAATAACAGAAACCAATTTAATAATAATAATAAGAACAATTATAATACTAGAAACAACAATTACAGGGGCAACTCTTATGGCCATCAAAGCCATAATTTTTCATACAGAAATACTAATAATGGCAATTACAGCCAAAATTTTGGAAATAATGGTTACAATAACCATTACAACAACAATTTTAAAAACGATAATTATGAGAATAATAATCAAAGAAATAATTACAGAAACAATAATAACACAAATAGAAATTCAAACCAAAATTTCAGAACACAGGGAAACGGTTATGGCCGGGTAGCAGAGAATGGTACCCGCAGAGGCCAAAACTAATGTACAAAATATCGAAAAATTTATCAAATTACATAATTTTAAAATGTAAAAATACTAATAAAGATTTAAAATTCTTGATAGATACTGGAGCTGATATCTCCATTTGTAAATTAAATAATATAGATGAAGTTAATACAAGAAATATTCTAACACTTACAGGAATAACAAGAGAAGAAATTGAATGTATTGGCACAACTAATCTGAAATTAATGGTAGAATCAGAAATCATTGTGCACAATTTTTATATAGTTGAAGATGATTTTCCAATCGCAACAGATGGAATCATAGGGCGAGATATTTTAGAAAAATATATGTCAAAAATAGATTTTGAAACATATACGGTTAGTTTTAATATAAATGAAAAAGAATTAATCATACCAATAAATTTAAAAGATAAATATAATACAAATATTTTAATACCAGCTCGGTCTGAGTCAATAGTGCCCATAAACGTTAAAGTTATGGATGATAGCATAGTTTTGAATGAAGAAATAGCAAAAGGAGTATTTTTAGGAAATAGCATAATACCCGCGAAAGGCGTGGCACATGTTAAAGTATTGAATACAACAGAGGAAGATTTAATACTGAAAAATTTAAATGTAAAAACTGAACTTTTAAAAAAGTACAATGTTTTCCAATATAAAGGAAACAAATCAGTCAACAAGGACAGGCTCAACAAACTTTTAAGCGATTTGGACATTGGATGCAATGGACCAGAAGCAAGAAACTCAATAATAGAAATCATTAAAGATTACCAGGATATTTTTCATCTCCCTGGAGAACATTTAAGCGTCAACAATTTTTATACGCAACAAATACAAACAACAGATTCAAACCCAGTTTACATAAAAAACTATAGACTGCCACAAACACAAATGACAGAAATAAACGAACAGGTTGACCAACTTTTGAGGGATAACATAATAGAACATTCGGTCAGTCCTTATAATTCTCCACTACTCGTAGTACCGAAGAAATCAACAAATGATAAGAAAAAATGGCGACTCGTCGTCGATTTTAGAAAATTAAACGAGAAAATCGTAAGTGACAAATTCCCACTTACCAAAATAGAAGACGTACTTGACAGACTTGGAAGAGCTAAATACTTTTCGACATTGGACATGACCAGCTCGTTCCACCAGATAGACCTACACAAAGACTCACGACCTCTGACCTCATTTTCAACAGGAAATGGACATTTCCAATTCAAACGTTTGCCATTTGGACTGAAAATATCGTCCAACAGCTTTCAGCGCATGCTAACAATAGCTTTAAGTGGTTTAGATGCGGAGGCTTTTCTATACGTAGACGATATAATTGTATTTGGATGCAGTTTAAAGCATCACAATGAAAATCTAACGAAAATATTTCAAAGAATGAGGAAATTCAATTTAAAGTTGAATCCAGATAAATGCTCTTTTTTAAAACCGGAAGTTATATATCTTGGCCATCTTATTACCACTACGGGTATAAGAACTGACCCAGCAAAAAATAAGGTAATAGAAAACTACCCAACCCCAACAAACGCAGATGACGTTAGAAGATTTGTTGCTTTCTGCAACTATTATAGCCGCTTCATACCAAAATTTGCTGATATAGCCAAAGACCTTAATTCTCTTTTAAAGAAAAATGAAAAATTTATCTGGACTGAGAAATGCCAAAATGCATTTGAAACATTAAAAACTAAACTACTAAATCCACCAGTACTTCAATACCCTGACTTCGATAAACCTTTTGTGTTAACAACTGATGCCTCAAATTTTGCACTTGGCGCAGTTTTATCGCAAGGTGAGATCGGATCAGATTTACCAATTTCGTATGCGAGTAAATCTCTGGGAAAACATGATTTAAATAAACCAATTATAGAAAAAGAATTACTAGCTATACATTGGGCTATACATTGGACATTAATTTTTTTAGACCATATCTTTACGGTCGCAGATTTTCAGTCGTAACAGACCACAGACCATTAGTGTCTCTTTTTTCGCATAAAAATCCGTCGTCGAAGTTGACACGAATCAGGTTAGACCTATGCGACTATGATTTTGAGATCATATATAAAACAGGCAAAATGAATACCAACGCAGACGCATTGTCGCGCATAATTTTAAATAGCAACTCACTTAAAGCCATGATTCCAACTGGATTGGAACATGAAGACAAGAAAATACTAGCAATAACAAGGAGTATGGATAAAAATAACCATACAAAAAACTCGGATTTTAAAAACAAAAAATGTCTTTCCAGCAAAACGTCTGATCAACTAATTGCTTGGGAATGCACATCAATATCGGATGTAAACAAAATAAGAAAGCTTAAATTTATAACAGAAAAAGGTTTTAAGGGAACCCAAATATATATAGAAGATAATGAAGTCATTGCAAGATGCAGCGATAATCCTTTGTTCACACAGCTGACTCTGGAGAAACTGTCGTCAAAAATGCATAGTTTAGGAATAGAAGAATTAGCATTAAATGCGAATGATATAATATTTAAAACGGTAGAAAAAGAAAAATTCAAAAAGATTTATAATAGTTTGAAAAGAGATAAAGAAAATTTAAAGATATTGATTTTTAGAGAACCGGAAAAAGTAATAGATATAGAAAAACAGAAAAGTATAATTGAGGAATATCATAATTCGACCCACGGAGGTCATATGGGGATTAGAAAAACAATTTTAAAAATAAAGCAAAGATACATATGGAAAAATATGTGTAAAATGATAAAGAAATTCATAAATAATTGCGAAAAATGCAAAATAAATAAACAAACAAAACATACAAAAGAAAAACTTACAATAACAAACACGCCAGGAACTAGTTTCGAAGTCGTATCGATAGATACGGTAGGCCCTTTACGTTTAACAAATAATTACAGATACATACTCACAATGCAATGTGAATTAACAAAGTATATAATTGCTTGTCCAATGGAGACAAAAGACGCGAAAACAGTCGCAAAAACTATTATCGAAAACTTAATTCTGATATATGGTCATTTTAAAATTTTAAAGTCAGATAGAGGTACAGAGTTTACCAACGAATTACTATCAGAGATATGCAACTTATTAGAGATAAAACAAATTTTTAGTACTCCATACCATCACGAAACACTTGGTTCTATAGAACGTAATCATAGAGTATTAAATGAATACTTATTAAATTTTTGTAAAGGTGACGAATGGGATCAATGGATACCATACTTCACATTTGCTTACAATACTACACCTCATGTTGATACAAATTACACGCCATTTGAACTCATTTTTGGCAGGTTAGCGAACCTTCCAAATGATAATTCAGTAAATTCAAAATATTACAATACAGATAACTATGCGCAAGAACTAAAAGCAAGATTAGCATATTCTTTAAAAAAGACTGAAGAATTAATAAAAATATCAAAAGAAAATCGAATAAGAAATAATGAAAATTTTAACCCGTTAAATTTAAAGATCGGTGATAATGTAATAATAAAAAAGATGAATAGAAAGAAAAATCAACCACCTTATCATGGTCCATATAGAATAGTTGATAAAAAAGGAGTAAATTCAATTATAGATGTAAATGGAAAAATAAAAGAATATCATAATAATTTATTAAAAAAATGGATTTAATGAATTTAATAATCAAAGTAAAAGTATTACATATATAGTACATAATACTATTATTGAATTGTATAACTAGTTGTAAGTAAGTTGTAAACTCACATTTATCTTTTGAATTGTATAATATAAGAAAATTTTTGAAAAAATTATTATCTTAAAATCAAATAATTTTTATCTTGAGGATGGGGGTGTAGAATACCCTATAACCGCCTGCATTATCGCACTAATTTTAAGCACATCACTATGTTATGATTTAACTCAAAGAAGTATAACACTTTTGTTTATGTAAAATTTAAGGTTTTATTTATTTATTTTAAGTTATTATATATTAAGAATTTTAACTCAATTTGACCATTATCAAAATACTGTTAGTTTGCTTTTTAAGGAGGTGCAATCCTCAAAAATAAACATTCAATACAAAGCATTCATCTGCTTGCATTTTGAACTGCCTTTAGAGCATTAATCTGCTCAGGTTTTTTTTTTTAATTAGAAGCCAGTGGCGTTTTAAACGCCGGCTAAAAACTCATAGGCAGGGCCTTAAAAAACTATAACAATCCGCGTTTTTAAATTCGCAACAAACTAATACCGAACATTACATGATAGTATCAGACAACGGACCACAATTAAAATCTTCTATTTTTAAGGTATTGTTGACTGAATACGGAGTAAAGCACATTACAACAGCAGTGTATAGCCCACAATCTAATAATTCCGAACGAGTTAATGAACTATATTGTCAGCTATACGTTCTTATATAGGAAAAGATCAAAGACATTGGGACTTGAATCTAAGCAAAATATCTGTTGCTTTACGCAGTTTGACTCACACCTCTGTAGGTTTTTCGCCATATTTTGTTTTATTTGGCCAACAAATGATTACACATGGTAACAATTATGAACTCTTAAGGAAACTGAACATGCTTGAAGAAGGAGAAGATGTGTGTACTACAAAAGATAAATTTTCTTTGGTGCGAGATAGCGTAAAAAACAACTTAGAAGCTGCGTACAATACTTATAAAAAATCATATAATTTGAGGTCCAGAGAAGTTAATTATAAGCCAGGAGATGAAGTTTTTCGCCGAAACTTTGCTCTGAGCAAAAAGGCCTATAACTTCAACGCAAAGTTAGCACCAAAATTTTTGAAAAACAGAGTTTCCAAGAAACTGGGAAATAGTTACTACAAACTCACAGACAATCAAGGAGTACCCGTAGGAACATTCCATGCAAAAGACATTAAACCAAGCAACTAAATCTTTCACCGTTTTCAGCTTTTCTCTCTATGTAAAACATCTCAAAAAAATCTGGTTTGTGACGGTTGCCTATCTATTTTCGCCGTAGCAAAATATTTTAGAAAAATTAAGCAAAGAAAATTATAAGCTTAAATGATTTTTGACGGTAACATGGTTATCTTAAATTTACCATAATAGTTGGCAACGCGATATAAGTGATAGTAAACTAAATAATTTTAGAAATCTACAAAACGCTTATGTATATCTAGTTTATGTTAGTCTTTGTAACCTTGGTAAGCCTTGGTAAAGTAGGTATCGTCTAAGTGAACCACGCGTTCATCTTTCTTTTCCTACTAGAACATCAACGAATACGGTCGACTTGAATAAAAAAAAAATATAACTTTTCACAATTTATAATTTTTACAATTAAAATAAAAGAAAAGCTAGTGAACTCAATAGTTAAATGAGTTAAAGTTTTATTAAGTTAAAAGAAAAATAAGCTAAAGTTAACAAAAGAAAAGAAGAAAAAGGAAACAAATTGGGAAAAACCCAACAAAAGTTGACATAACAATAAGGATTGCTGAAAAACGATTTAATTAGTCAGGAAATATTTTTAATACATATCAGGTAAATTATTATTAAAAAAAAAAAAAAAAGACATCATAAATAGCAACAAAACGAACAACGTTTATATACCAGGCTTCAGAAAATTCACACACCTTCACTCACGATCTTTTTCTTAGAGCACACAACACACAATTTTATTTGCATTTCATTTTTGTGTGTAACCGAGTTGGCGTGCTGTCGAAAATTATTCATGCATTCTTTTGAAACTTGCTTGCGCTTCACGCACACAAAGTAAGATCGAACTCAACGGTTCGATGTGATCCCATCTCAAACATGTGTTTGCTTTAAAATCTTCGTGTTGTTCACCAACATTCGTTGGTGTCATGGTCTTCATGAAGACATAAATGAACACACATTTTTTAAACACGACTTGTTCGTGTTGGAAAACGCTGGCGGTCGTGAATAGAAAAATGAATAAAATAATGTATGAGTTTCTATGCATAAATCGATCACTTGTTGCGTTGTTTACTTGACAAATTTTCTCGTGAATAGGCAATCGAGTTAACACTTAAAACGCGTCGGTTGTAATTTTTTCTAAGTACGTGCGGTTCTACACGGAATTAAATAAAAATGGAAAACAATACAAAGAAAAAGTTTTGTTATACAAAATACGCGAGTTTTAGTGAAGAAACAAAAAAATTTACTTGCCTTGTTGAAACTTGTAGAAAGCAATTAAGTGCAAAGTGTACATCTAATTTGAAAAGGCATTATAAACTTGTTCATAACATTCGAATAGGTGAAGTTGATACGCATCGCGAGGGTGTTAAAAAAAAAGATACAGTTATGAAATTAAACACGACGTTAAATAGACAAGACTTTTTAAGATGTTGCATTGGATTAGTAACAAAAAAAAATTTACCGCTTCGTCTTTTCGATGATAAAGAGTTTTTTAAAGAAATAATAAAGCCTTACGAAGTAAAGTTCGAAACAACAATGAACTCTAAGAATATATCGGCTGTGATTGGTGACTCTAGCAAACAAATAAAAAGAGCTATAGCAAATATTACAAAAAACAAAATGATTTGTTTAAAAATTGACGTCGCCAGTCGACAAGAAAAGCATATTCTTGGGGTCAACATACAATACATTAAAGATTGGAAAATCTGTATAAACACCATAGGTATGTGACCAAATTTGGTTTTAATTTCGTTGTAAAATAAAAATAAATGGCAAAATTCTATTTTGGGCCCACGCCCCTTTTATTTTGGAATTGAATTATATCTATTTGGCCCTCCTAAGTTCAATGATGCAAGAAAAAAAGTAGCTCTTTTCTAGATTAGGAGATACAATTCATCAAAGTTTGAAAAATCGCTTATAAAAAACGATGCTTTCTCCATAGTTTTTTAACGAATATTCACTTTTAACGGGGGACATGACATTGGACGTTTTTTGAAATCGGCTTTATTTATAATTTTGTATTTTAGTAAATATTCTTAAGATTCATGGAAAAATTCCTACGGGTTCAAAAGTTAAAGCCGGATTAGTGAGAGCGCATTTTTATTTTTCCTTGTATTTTTCTCTGTTCACAAACTTTGAATGCATTTAGCTCGAAACCACTGGTTTGTCGTACTGGTTGCGGCACTAGCGTGTTCATTTTTGCCGAAACTTTTTTTTTTGTATTTTTTTAAACTTGATTCGCTATCGTATGACACGAGTTTTTATACAAATTTTTTTTCGATTTTGTTTGAATATTTAAAGTCAATATTTTTTTTCGAAAAAACACACTTTCAATTTTGGAACATCACCAAAAATTGAAAAAAATTTTAAAAAAGCTCCTGTCATACGATAAGCAGTTTTGTTAAGATTTAAAAAAGTTATTTTTTTCCAGATCGGACAATTTTTGCGACTCTCAGCGCTGCAACCACGAGGCCCCGTTTTTTTCTCTGCCGCCAGTTTGGAGCTGAATTTTTAAAAAAGGTCTCTTTTCTCTGCCGCGAATTTTATGTCCCTCCTTTAACAACCAATTTAAATGTAACAAGCAAAGAAAGACTAAAGTCGGTCTAGCCCGACTATGGAATACCTTAAACCTACTTTTTCAAAATACAACAATAGTATTGAAAATGAGCGTGTCCGTGAGCGGATGAAGACAATATTACATAAACATTTAAATTTTGATGAAAATTTTCAAAAATTTATAAAAAAATTCAAATTTTATTCCTGTGGCTCACATGTTACGCCTTTAAAGTATTTTCGCTATTGTGGGTTGTATGGGAGGTGGGCGCGTACGTGGACGCATTACGCCCAATTTAGAATGCATCTTAGACTTTGCATACAATTTAATTTTTTATGTTAATTTTCATAGCTTTCAGATGTCATCATCAATTTTTTTAAATTCCACCAATGAGGTGCTAGCACCCCGTAGCTAATACAGTGTCCTGAAATACATACAAAAAAAAAGGAGCGTGATCCCCAAACTAGAATTATTCCAAATAAATAAATTTTTTTTACACAGGCATGATTCAGTTAAGCAAAAGGCACACAGCCAAGTACTTAAAAGAAGAAATAATGAAATGCCTTGACGAATTTCATATCGAAATAAAACAAATTTATTCCAACACGACCGACAATGGTGCAAATGTAGTGAAGGTTTCGAAGCTACTACAGGAGTTACAGGAAGAAAACTTTAGTGCTACAGACGAAGCTGCTGATTTGAATTCCATTCCCTACGACGCAATTGAGGCTCAGCTTTCCGCAGTATTTTCAGTGGTGCGTTGTGCAGCACACACTATTCAATTAGCAGCAAACGATGTTATTACGCAATTGGAAATAGATATTAAAGAAGTGAGAGAAATTGCCAAAAAACTACGTGTTGTGTTAAGATCGAGTAACGAAAATATAAGCCTTCCATGTCTCGATAACGTAACTAGATGGAATTCGACCTATGAGATGATACATTCTGTATTAAGTCTTAAAGAATTCATTAATGATCTTAATGACTCTGAAAACATATCCGTTAATTGGATATTTGTTGAGAATTTTGTCACTGCATTTAAGCCTTTGTCTGAGTGCACAATAAATATGCAAAAAGAGCAGTATATTCTCGGAGATTTTTATCGAGACTGGTTGAAATGTGAGTTAGATTTAATGGACATGATCCAAACAAACTCGAACGCACAGGCTTTACGGAACGCAATGGGAATAAGGAAAATAAAGCTCCTTGAACATGACGCCTTTGTTGCAGCATTATATTTAGACCCTCGCTTTAATTTTGCAGGAACTCCGCTTCTTACATGTGATCAAAAACAAACAGCCATGGTATGTAAGAATTATAATTATAAAACTCAGAAACATACATGTATCCTTTGTTTTCAGGATCACTTATTGAAGACAAATGAAATTATCAATCATGTAGCAAAGCGACACGACGAAAATAACATTTCAGTTACTCAAAACTCATCTTCAGTTGAAAATATGCCTAGCTCATCAAAAACCGCATACTCCAAACTTGCACAGCATATCAACCAACTCGTTAATATTTCTAGTTCGACAGCAATGAGTATGAATCATCATATAAAGCAAGAACTTGCTGCTCTATGCGAACAACAAATGGAGCCATTAGATTCTGATGTTTTGGATTATTGGAAAAAATATTCTCGCAATAATCTTAAGTTAGCTGAACTTGTGGAGGTGGTACTTGCTGTACCAGCAACGCAAGTTTCAGTTGAACGTGCATTCAGTGCACTTTCAACCGTGTTAACCAAGTTGAGATCAAAGCTTACAAACAAATCCATTTCAAATATTTTAATTACTAAATTAAATTTTGACTTAATAGACTGTTCAGCACTTAAAATATAAAATTTAAACCTCAATTGTATTTTGCTTGTATTTTTACCACTATTTATGAATTATTTAACGCCTGCAATGCTTCGCACAACCGACCATGCAACAGTACAAAAAGTATATGTTTTTGTCATCAAGCAACGCAACAAAGTGATCGATTTATGCATAGAAACTCATACGTCATTTCAGTCATTTTTCTATTCACGACCGCCAGCATTTTCCAACACGAATAAGTCGTGTTTAAAAAATGTGTATTCATTTTTGCCTTCATGAAGACCTGACAACAATGAATGTTGGTGAATGACACGAACATTTTAAATCCAACACATGTTTGAGATGAAATCACATCGAACCGTTGAGATCGATCTTAGTTTGTTCATGAATAATTTATGAAGGATGGTCGACAGCACGCCAACTCGGCCACACACACAAATGAAATGAAAATAAAATTGTGTGTTGTTTGGTTCAAACAGTGTTTATTTTCATTTTCGTTTGAAATTTTTGTTTCATGAGTGAAATTTTCTGAACCCTGTTATATACATAACTTCTCTTTTGCT
The DNA here is from genome assembly GCA_958299015.1 of Tetanocera ferruginea. Taxonomy (NCBI): domain Eukaryota; kingdom Metazoa; phylum Arthropoda; class Insecta; order Diptera; family Sciomyzidae; genus Tetanocera; species Tetanocera ferruginea. Next base: position 93,920,914 of record OY282640.1, on the reverse strand, counting down.
CACAGTTCTCGAGAGAATCCCGATGTTCTGCAAGCGAAGAAGTTAGTTACCGCTTACTGCTAGTCACCATGCAACGCGATCGCCTAAACCACGTGCTAAGTCGAGAACAGCCGAAAGCGCATGTCGTTAGTTTCTTTTCAACTGTCCATAAATTTAGAGTAAAATTTAGTCTTAAAACTACTTAAACTACTTAAATACCAGACATTCCTAAAATCAAGAATTAATATAGTGTAAAGTGCTCTAAAATCAACATTTAACATTAAAGTTCATAAACTCAATTTTACCTAAACCTTAAAGTGAAGTAAAATGCAAAGAAAAATAAAAACAAAAGACCTTAAAATTAATCTAATTTAAAAGTTATAAAAAAAATAATATTAAATTTATATATGATGCCTACCTATAAAGTTTAACTTAGAGTTAAAAAAATTAAAGCTTAATATATGCTACAAACATGTATATATACATATGCATACATATATATATATATATACATTCGCAACATTTCTTACTAAGTTAAAACGTTAATATGTACCTATAAACATATATGTATACATACACGTATAAATATTCATTTATATAAATGTTAGAAATACATAAAACGTTTATCTGTTTACCAAAATTAAAAAAAAAAAAAAAAAAAAAAAAAATATACAGAAAAAAAAACACACTTTAGTACGTCGATAGCAGCAGGCCTGATGCATCGTTGGAGTGTCATGTAAGTTTTTTTTTGGTTTTATAAATATCTTTTATTTATATATCTAAAGTAAAATAAAAATTATGAAAGATAATCTTTTTATAAAATATATTACAAATAAATAGGCTTTATAATATAAAACTTTAAGAGAAGAAAAAAAAAATATTTCAAACAATCAATTATGTAATTTACAAAAATAACATGTAAATATTGCAAAACTTAATATTTCTATAATTTAGGCTTAAGATACTATAAATTAACTACTATGCTCACTCATTCATAATTAATCTATCTTTTGTGGTTTTAATTCCACTTTATTTCATTAATGAATTCTTAAACTTTATTTTTTTTTTACATAGAATTGCGCTTGTTTAATAATATCTTTAATTTTTTTTTCTGCATTAGCTTCAAAGTAAGAATGAGTAAAGAGAACGAAATGATAACGAAATTTTTTTAAATGTATTGGTTTTACTCTATTATAATGCTTTTTTTTCTAAAATGATGCAATAAATATGGAACATAGCATGAACTAATTTTGTTGTTGTGAGTTAACTTGCCAGACTAGCTGAAGGGTTCTCTTAAGGAATGATATGAATAGTGAATCAGAGAACAATGGTTGGGAGGGTAAAGGTGGAATCGAACAGCTGATTCCATGCGTATAGGTAAAAAAAAATATGGAAAGGTCGTTGAACTTGTTAGTTTCTGTTTTCATATGCAGGGTTTCCCTATCGTCCGTCCGTTTTGATGCCCGATTTAAGTGTTTCTTTTTATTTGATCTTATGATTTTTTTAAGCACGTAGAATTTTCTAAATATGGTGTCAGGGCCTTGTAGAAAAAAAAAACCCATCCCTCCGGCGAGCTAAAGCCCATCCCAGTACGTGCGAACCTCTACATTGTTCTGAAGGCAATTATGTCTAAAAATATTATTGCACCTTACCATTACAGGCTTACTATCTTACAGTTGTGCGTTTGTAGTTATTTTTTTATGGAGCTGAATTATAGCGAATTGTCCGATGGATTGTTTTGAAAATGGCATAAAAGTGAATAGAGGTAATTTCACCGAAGATTTTGCAGCAAGGTCTGCAAGTTCATTACCAGTTATCCCAACGTGACTAGGAATCCACATAATTTTTGGCTTTGTGTTGCATTTCTATAAGTAATTGTCTTATTGCATTGATTGGATCAGAGTTGTTGGTTTGATTTCTTGCAGCAGTAAATAGTAAATGAAATAGTAAATGACTATCAGTACATATGATGAATTTGCCTTTTGTAGTTTTGGCAATTATAAGACCAGTAAGAATTGCTTGCAAATCACAGTCAAAAGAACCTGCGATTGATGGGAGTAGTCGGTGCGCTTGTATGGAACCATTGATATTAACTACTGCAAATGCAGCTTCATAAACACCGTAATGAAGATAGCAACGCACGCCCATCCACGCGTTTCGAAGTTCGAAAACATTTAACCAAGAATTCACCACACACACAAAATTTTGACCATAAACGAAAGTGTTCAAATGCTAAACTAAATATAATGCATCTGCTTGTCAATGTTGTGATATTTAACTACACAATTAGCACAGGCAAAAAATTTCTATTCCGTGGATCAGTTGGTTAAGCAGTCGATTTTATCGATTTGATGATTGAGTGACCCTGGTTCGATCCTCAGCAAAACCGTTTTTTTTTTGTTATTTTGATATTATTATCTAATATTATTGATTATTTAGAATTGAGTAACATTTTTTTTTCACATCCTAGTATCGAACCGCGGACTGCGGTAACCATCGCATTAGAGGCGCGAGTTTTTACCGCGGGCTAATCTAGTTATTTTTCTTTTGTTCTCAATTGTACAGTTTTTTATGTGCTATGATTTCGAAAGAAAACATTAAGTATAAATAATAAACCTTCAGGGTTAATACATAAAAAAATGTATATTTAACTTTTATGGGTTAAATTATTGCATAAAATAAACTGTTTTCGGTTTTAATAATATACTATTTGGTTCAAATTTCAGAAAACATACATTTTAAATCTTTTTTAATTAATATTTAACACTTGATAGTATAAAAAAATAAACTTTCGGTTTAAATAAAAAACTTTCTGACCTTAATTTTCACAATACAAACATTTTTAAACTTTTTGGGTTTACTTTTTGAAACCCAAAAATTTAAATTCGTTAATTTTTCGAACGTAAGCCTGGAAAATTTTTAAAAATAAACTTTTAGGTTTAAAAACAAGTCATAAATCCAAAGAGAGTTTTAAGGGTTTTAAATTTAAACTCACATTTTCGACTGTATATGTAGATGTTGGAATTGTGTGGCTAGTCGTTTGTTGCTAGGCTTTTGTGGCGAGGCTTTTGTGGCTAGGCTTGCGTTGGTAGGTTTTTGTGTGTTGGTAGGTAACGTTGCTAGGTCTTAGTTTCTGGAATTGTGTTGGTAGTCTCTTATGTGGCCAGGCTTTTGTGGGCTAGGCTTACGTTGCTAGGTCTTAGTTGCTGGAATTGTGTGCCTTTTGTGACTTGGCACAAGCTTATTTATAATTTTCAACTTTTGGGTTGTATGGGAGGTAGGCGTGTCTGTGGGAGGATTCCAAAACATTCAATAGAGCAAATCCTTGGTTCCTCATGAACCTGTGTTCCAAGTTTCATGCAATTATCTCAACTCCTTATCCTGTGTTTACGGACACAGTCAGACAGACCGACGGACGTACAGACAGGCGGATAAGGCTAAATCGAATCAGGTGACGCTGATCAAGGTGACGCTGATATACTTTTATTCAAAGCACTTGCTTATTTCTAAGTGTTACAAACGTTTGCATACAGCTAATATCGCCTGACCTGACCTGACCTTATCGCCTAATATTGGAATATATTTTATTTAGTAAAAAGTTTTAAAATTACTTGGTGAAATTATTCTTGATTTACTTGCAAATGTTTTTTATTATTATTATTTATTATTATTATTATTATTATTAAGTGATGTAAGTACACTAAGAGCAATGCTCTTTTTTAGCACAACATAACAGAACTATCAAACAAGCAATTTATAATAACAATTCATAAACTCTAAAATATAACTTAGATGAGAACAATTTTGCCTTAATATAACTTTAATTAATTTAAATTTACAAATAATTTGAAGAAATGAGAAATAATTAAATTAATTTTATATATAAGTATAGAGTAAGGAAGAAAAAGAATAAAAAATATAGTACAGAAACAATAGTGAAGAAAGCATGAATAAACTAAGGAGTAGAAAAATAGGTTAAAACAGATTGCCTGAAAAGTCCTCTCCCAGTGATCTCCCTCAGTCTTCGGGGCAAAGCATTCCATAGCCTGATGGCATTGATGAAAAATAGTTGAGAAGAGCTTAACAAATTATGCCGCGGAACTATCAAAACATGACTTCTTCTCGACAAACAAAACTGAAGTTTTTCATAAAGATATTAAGGTGTTTTTTGTGTGCATTAACTTATGAAGGAAAATACAGTTTCTAGCATTGAGAAAACTACTTAAGCCACATCCCAGAATTGCATTACGGAAACAGAACAGGCGATCAAACTTTCGTAAGCCATATACGTAACGTGTTGCGTAGTTATAAGCGATTTGTAGTTTTAACTGAGAGGATGAGTAAAGTTTACTATATACTATTTCAGAGTATGTTATCACAGGTAAAATAAGCTGTATCACTAGCTGATGTCTTATATTAACAGGAGTGACACTGGCAGACAATCTCAAATTTCGCAAGACATAATATACTTTTTGAAGTGAAACTTCTTTGGCGGCGAGTGAAATTTCAAGGTCATTTTTCGTGACGCTAGGCTAACGTTTTCAATTCATATGAAAATTAAAAAAAAATTACTGACGCTGCCGAGAATTGAACCCCGAACATCGTTGCTTGTGAGACGGAATCTATACGATTACGCCATGTAGGTACATGATAAATAGCCAAACAAAATGTAATTAAAACTGAACGCGTAACATACTGAAAATAACATAATTAACATTAACATTAGATTAACATTAACATTACATTATTAACTTAACCGTAACATTTATTTTCATCCTACAAGTATGCACGGAAAAAAAAAAATAGAAAAATAGCTAAAACAGGAGCAGAACGCGTTCGTGAATATAAAGAGCGAATTAGAGCTCTTAAGAATACAGCCGCAGCTGGGTCTGCAACTAATGATGAAGGTAAGGTGATTGCAACAACGGCTGAGTTTTAAAATGCATTTTTACGAAACATCAGTGTATTTTGGTGAATCTACAAAGAACCAATCCCCAAAAAACACACTGATGCATCTCAACAAAATTTTAAAGACAACCAAGTTGATGCACTCAACAATCAACGTTCGCTGCTTTATGAGGCCCTCTATCAACATAGCAATTATGATCAGGAAGCAGGGGGTAATAATGAACAAGATTTGCCTCTGCTTTCGGAGGCTCCTTCAAAGAGTACTATGCAAATGCAATCCAGCATTCAAAAAGTAACAATGTTGAGAAGACATTCGAAAGCAACTAAAACACCAACTGAACTAAAACAAGTACCGAAAATAACTGTTATTTTACAATTTTCAAATGGAAAAAAATTGTCGAAAGACTTTTTCAAATATACCATTCTGTTAGAAATGTCCTCAGCCTCACGAATATTAAGTCGCTTTTAAATTTGAAACTGATTCTTTAAAAGTTGATTTCTTGCCTAGTATATTTCGAGGAAAAATAAAGGTTACTTTTGACTTTTATTTTATCGGTCAAAAATAGCAGTTATTTTGTGACTTTAATTTTTTCGGTCAAAAATATCAAGCAATTTGTGTTTTCTTAAAGGCCGCTTGACAGATTGAACTGTTGACACCATGTGTAAAATGTCTCACCGATAAGATGAAAATAATAATATCAAAATTTTTTTATCGGTAAAATGACTTCAACAAATATAAATTACCTGATATTTTTGACCGAAAAATAAACGGCAGAAAATAACTGTTATTTTTGCCCAAAAAAAATATAAGGCAAAAATATAAGGCACAAAAAAATGTTATTTTTGTCGGAAAAAATAAAAATTAAGATATAAAAGTTAATATGTGACACTTTCGACAAAAACCATATTCGGTACGGTCCCTGGATGCAAATATTGAATCAACAAATTATTATTCCATTTCATATTGATTGAATTTCTTTTCAGATACTTTCTCTCTCTATTTCACACTAAAATCTCTCTTATTTCTTACTGTTAAAGAAGTTTCACTTCTGCCACGTGTACGTTGCTACACGCGAGATTTTTCACTACACTGTTTACATGGTCGATACAGGTGAAAGACGAATTAATAACAAAACCAAGACAAAGTTTATTTAACACTTTTAAGTGCTGAATAAAAATGAATAAAAACCTAAGCATTAAGAGTGAGCAGCAGCGCTTGCATACCGATTATACACAAGTTAAAAGCAATAATTGCAAACATTGGCTGCACCAAGCAGTGTGTTCGAAATTGCTGTGTTGTATTGTGGTGAATTTAAAAACCCTGGCTGAGTTCGAAAAGCTAACTCACCCATTGGGTGAAGATAGCGTCGGATTTTTCAGCCACACTTTCGAATTCGAATATGCATGCGTTGCTATCTTCCCTCCGGTTTCATAAACATATTTTGATCCATCTGTAAAGAGCTGAATCCAATTCTGCCTAATAAATGGATTGATGTATTCTGCGTATAATGTTCGGTACATTACTGATGAGGTTTGTTCCTTCCTGTTGGTTGTTAGGTCGCTTACAAAGGAGCAATTTGAAATAGACCATGGTGGATATTTCATTTTAGTTGGTTGTATTGGATTCAAATCTTGTAGAGCCTGTAGAAGCTTCCGTTTCCTGTTTTTCAATGCATGAATTTCATTGTGAAGAATTGAATTATTACAAAAGAAGACCTTTGGAGATTGTCGACATCTACTTGGCTCAATACTATCTTCTATTGTAGTGAAACCTTCTGCTAATAAATTTGCTATCGGTGTTGTTCGAAATGCTTTCAGGCTGCATCTTATAGCTGCATGATATGGCGATTTGATTTTTTGCAGTTTGGTTTTAGCAGATTTTCCATATATGCTTAATCCATAGTCAATCTAGGAAAGGATGGTTAATTTGGTTGCGGTAATTCGGGATTGGGTGTGGACATGGCTTTTTGTGGTTGAAAGATATTTGATTATGTTAAACTTTTTCTTAAATTAATACAGTGTTCCTTAAAAGTATTTTTTTTTTTATCAAAAATCAATTCAAGTATACTCAAATAATTAACATTTTCTATAACATTTGTGTTTTGATAAATATCAATAGAATTGCAGTTGTGTTTGCGGTATACATGTAGGTGTTTGCATTTTGTATTCGAAATTTTAGCTCCAGATTGATGTGACCAGTTATTGATCGTTCTTATGACTTCGTTGTAAAACAAAAAAAACAAAACAAATTGGCCATTTCAGCCCTTGAAAGGACTTTGACCGAGCTTCTAATGATCAATTGTGTTGTGTGTGTTATTAAATATTTGCACACAATTGACCGAGAACTGAACCTACATGTTTTATGCCGACTCCGAACGGCTAAAGTTCATGTTCTCAAGAAGCTTTACATGGCATTATTTACTCTCTGAGGTTTGCCATTGTCTGCAGAGAGGTGGTGACCATTCAGAAAAATTATTTTATTGAAAAGACTTTTAGCCGCGACTGGGGATCGAACTCGGGCTCCGAGCGTGCTAAGCCACACACTTAACCTGCACGCCACGGTCACCACTATGACTTCGTTGCACTCTTCAGAAATTTGATTTGTATCCTTCTTATTGCATAAGATGTACAAATCGTCAGCATATAGGATGTGTTGAATATTTTTATTTGTCATCAACAGTTGGCTCAAATCGTCATATGCTATTAAGAATAGACTAGTGGAAAGGGGTGATCCCTGTGGGATACCGTTTAAGAAAGGGTAGATCTGAAAAGTAGCGTTGTTAGCTCTACAGCGAATTTTTCTATTTGTTAAAAATGATTTTATATAATTAAACATTTTTGGTCCTAACTTCCATTCTCTCTGTCTCTGTCCATCAGACTCTGTCGAAAGCTCTCTCGAAGTCGATGGACAAAATTGCTTTACTACTACAGCTTTTTCGCACTTTCTCAGCATTAACCCATTTAAAACCACGACCCATAGCTTAAAATTAATTTTATGTTAAGGATTCCAGTGGCTGAAAACAAGTTAATGTGGAAAAAATTTACCATCCAAAGTTTGGATTGGGCTCAGGGACAACACAGGACATAACTACTAACCATGCATACAAAGATCTATAATTACATAATCTCTTTTTGACCTTTTGACAAGTTAAGATCAAAAACGCTACAGTTGTTAACAAAGGTACTCATACGGTTTAAAGGAGCAGTTAACATATAGTTCGTTCTACTAAGTTGTTTGCGTTTCTGCTGCTTCTACGGTTAGTGTTAAAATTAATAAGAGAAAGGAGTTCTGAAGAATCAAATACACCGGTTATAAGTTGGTGTAAATAAACGATATCTGCAGACCTCCTTCGCTCACTTAGTGACTGCAATCTTAGTAGTTTTAAACGATTCTCATAAGGAGGAAGGTTTAAAATGTCAGTTCCACTTAAGCCCCCCAGAGCAAACCGAACAAAACGTTTTTGGATCCTCTCTATTCGTTCAACATGCATATTATAACTTGGGGACCAGACTTGACTTGCGTACTCCAAGTGAGGACGCACTATTGCATAATACAACGTTGTAGTAAAATTTATAGTTCATTTATATTAAAGGTGAAATCTACTATCTTAGATTTCTTAGAATATCCGTTGTTAGCGGACAGGTTAACGTTTGTTAGTTTCAGTTCACAAAAATCACTCGAAAAATTCGAGTCTTCAGATTTTTTTGACCAATTTTCGGCGCATGCATTGGCTATTTCCATTGTATCGGTTTCACTGCTCGAGTTCATAGTTTTTATTTTAATTGCAGAGGGCTTGTATTTACTTACTTAAACGCTTATATTTTTCCATATTTGGGGAGATGAAGCGGTGGGGTTTATTGGCTATTTCCATCGGTTTCACTGCTCGAATTCGTAGTTATTATTTTAATTGCAGAGGGCTTGTATGTACCTACAAAAACGCTTATATTTTTCCATATTTGGGGAGATGAAGCGGTGGGGTTTATCTGGTTTGTGAAATCAGCAAAGCTTTTCAGTTTTGCTGCTTTTGGGCTCTGTTAAAAATTGCGTTAGATTTTGTATAGAAAATTAGATTATCCTGATTGGGATTTCGCCTGTAAATGTGCCAAGCTTTCTGTTAATTACTTCTGAAAGAATTCAGCTCAAAAGACCACCAAGGTACAGTTCTGGAGATTTTTCTATAAGGATTTGAGGTATTGATTCATTGGCTGCACTTCGAACTATTTTATTGATACGTGCGGACTCTCTATTGATATCGCTAACGCTGGGCATTTGGTCGTAATAACCACTTATTTTGTTATGAAATAAGTCCCATTTTGCTTTGTTTATATTATATTGTGGTGTTTTAGGATATGAGGAGTAAAAATGCATTTGAAGTGAGGTGACAGTTGGAAAATGATCACTGTAATGTAGATCATTAATAGTTCACCAAGAGCATATAGGGAGTATTTGTGCAGCACATAATCCTAAATCAATGTGAGTGAAAGAATTGTGAGTGCTTAAATGAGTGAGCAAACCGTCATTTAAGACTCCTTAATTACTACTTACTTACTTACTTACTTAGATGGCGCTTACAACCGTTGATCGGTTTTGGCCTGGTCTAAGAATTTGCGCCAGCCTCTTTTATCGTGCTCTTGCTGGCGCCAGTTGGGCACTCCAAGCGTTGTTAGGTTATCCAATGCCTGGTGTTTCCAACGGAGATGTGGTCTTCCTCGTCTGCGTTGGCCACCGCTGGGTACCGAATCCAATATTTTTTTTCGCTGGAGCTTCGTCGTTCATTCTCTCGACATGACCTAGCCAGCGAAGCCGCTCTATTTAAATACGCTTGACTATATTGATGTCGGCATATAGCTCATACAGCTCGTGATTCCATCGTATTCGGTACTCGCCATTGACGCAGATTGGACCATAGATCTTCCGAAGGATTTTTCTCTCGAACGCTCCCAAAGTCCTTTCATCAGAGCTGCTCAACGTCCAGGTTTGTGATGCGTATAGTAGGACGGGCATGATTATTGACTTATAGAGCGTCAGTTTTGTTCGTCGAGAGAGAGCTCTGCTTCTCAATTGCCTACTGAGCCCAAAGTAACACCTGTTGGCAAGAGTTATCCGGCGTTTAATCTCAATACTGATATCGTTGGAAGAGTTAATGCTGGATCCCAGGTAAACAAAGTCCTTCACTACCTCAAAGGAGGTGTTGTCAACAGTAACGTGGTTTCCAACACGCTGGGACTGTTTGTTTGTTGACACAAGATACTTCGTTTTATCTGCGTTCACTGAAAGACCCATTCGACTCGACTCTTTTCTAGCCTGGAGAATGCTGCACTGAATTTGCGCGTATTTTGGCCAATGATGTCAATATCATCAGCATACGCCAACAGCATAACACTCTTATAGAAAATATGTGCCGCTGCGTCTCAGGTCAGCAGCTCGGATGATCTTCTCCATGGCTATATTAAAGAAGTCGCACGATAAGGAATCGCCTTGTCTGAAACCTCGCTTGGTATCGAACGGAAGGGAGAGGTCCTTCCTGATTTTCACTGCGCTGCTGGTACTCTTCAGTGTCATCCTGCAAATACGTATTAGCTTCGCAGGAATACCAAATTCAGACATGATGGAGTAATGGTGACTCCTTATTGGACTGTCGAAGGCGTTTTGGAAATCGACAAAAATATGGTATGTGTCGATTTGTTTTTTGAGGGTCTTTACCAAGATTTGTCGGATTGTGACGATGGTGGACTTTCCAGGTCTGAAGCCACACTGATAAGGTCCAATCAGTTGGTTAACAATGGGCTTCAGTCTTTCACACAATACGCTCGACAGGACCTTATATGCGATATTAAGAAGGCTAATCCCACGGTAGTTGGCGCGAATGGTGGGATCGCCTTTCTAGTTGATTGGGCAGAGCACACTGAGGTTCCAATCATCTGAAATGCATTCTTCCGACCATATTCTGCATAGAAGTCTGTGAATGCATTTAAACAGAGCTTCGCCACTGGTCTTAAACAGCTCAGCCGGTAGGCCATCGGCTCCTGCGGCTTTGTTGTTTTTAAACCGAGCCTTAGCTGTTAAGACCTGGTTATAGTCGGGCAGCGGAACTTCAACGCTGTAATCCATAATTGGGGTTTCCGGGATATCATCTCCACTGTCGGGATTGTTGTCAGCGTCGCCATTTAAAAGACTAGAGAAGTGTTCCCTCCATAACACCAGTGTACTCTGGATATATGTCACTGGATTCCCATTCTCATCCTTGCAGGAAGAGGCTCCGGTCTTAAAATCATCGACCAGGCGTCTTGTTTTTTCGAAAAATTTTCGAGTCTCATTCCTGTCGCCATGCATCTCAATTATCTCGCACTCACGCATTTGCGCCTCTCATTTTTTCGCCTGAAAATGCGTCTCTCTTCCCTCCTTTTCTCTTGGTATCGCTCCATTACAGCACGCGTTACAACCGACTGCAGGGTGGCTTTGTAGGCGGCGTCCTTCACTGCAGTGGCATCGCGACAATCCTGGTGGTTCCACTAGTTTCGGCGAGGGCTTTGGTAGCCTATCACCTCTTCGGCAGCCGTACGCATAGAGTGGGATATGTGCGTCCACTGTACACATATATCGTCGATCAGTGTAGTGCTTTCTTGAAGCAGGAGTGAGAGTCGAGTAGCGAAGGCTTCAGCCGTCCGTTTTGCCTGCAGCTTGTCGACGTCTAGCTTTTTTTGTGTAGGATTGCGAGCATTCTTGGCTGTGCAAAGACGTGTGCGGAACTTTACTGCGACAAGATAATGACCCGAGTGTATGTTAGCACATGTGTATGTGTTAGAGTGCCTTCCGTCAATCAAAACGTGATCAATTTGGTTACATGTTTTTTGATCAGGGGACAGCCGGGTGGCCTTATAAGTATTGAGATGCTTGAATCTAGTGCTACTTACGACCATGTTTCGTGCTGCGGCGAAGTCAATCAACCTCATTCCGTTATCGGATGTATTGTCGTGGAGGCTGAACTTTCCGACTGTTAGACCAAATATGTTTACCTTACCCACCTTGGCGTTGAAGTCACCAAGCACGATTTTTAAGTCATGACGGGGGCAGCGCTCGTATGCGTCTTCAAGGCGCTCATAAAAACTTTCTTTAGTCTCGTCAACGTTTTCTTCTGTCGGAGCGTGCGCACATATTAGGCTTATGTTAAAAAATTTTGCCTTGAAGACGATTATGGCAAGTCGTTCGTTCACAGGAGTGAATCGCTGGACATGATGCCGTATTCTCTTGCCAACTATAAATCCGCATCCAAACTCGTGCTTCTCCGCATGGCCGCTGTAGTAGATATCACAGGATGCTTGTCGTAAGCAACCCTGTCCCTTCCATCGCATTTCCTGGATTGCAGTGATATCAGAATTATATCTTTCCAAGATGTCAATCTATTGGACAGAGTTACCATCCCAATTTAGGGTTCGGACATTCCAGGTGCATATCCGTAAATCATTATCAGGTTTTCGTTTGCGGTAGTTGTCATCAGATTTGGGGATCATTCTTTTATTTATTCTTAAACTTTTCATTGAAATAGTTTTATACCATGGTGGGTCCGCCCCGGGTACCACCATTTTAGGGGTGACACCATTTTGATTTTTTTTTATTTCTCAAACAAACAGAAAAAGTGATAAAATACTTTACGGTACAAAATGTAATTGATGTTTCAAAATATAAAATTCTGCTTGCAAGTCTTAGCAATTAGGAGGAAACATTGCGAAAACGTTTCGAGCTGTAAAATCCGAAAACTTTTTGTAACACAACGCAAATGAGTCCATGTTAAGTGTTTAAAATTTGGCCGCAGCTTACGACGAAATTTCAGAAAAGGAGCTAGTTGTTGAAATTGCTTGCGATGCTACGTAGGCACATAAATGCAGCACAAATCGATTTCGAAAGCGCCAACTAATTGTTGAATTATAAATTCTCACTTTCATTGTCGAGTGGTCCTTTTTGGAAACTTCGCCAAATATTTAATTAGCATTGAAATTATTTCCTACAATTTGTTTATCAGTAGCTTCATGCGAAAGGAGTTTTTCGGATGTATTGTCAAGGTATTCAAGGTATTCCATGGGACAGGCCAAAGTTTCCGATCTTGCTTTTTTATCCATTGCAAACGAGCTTGAAATCAATATAACTGATTTCGATGAGGTTATTTCAAATATTGAAACTCTTTAAGTAAGAAATGCCAGTATTTAGGACAGCTCACTTTTTGCATCGAAATGGTACGAAAATAGTTACAAAATTGGTTTTTTTTTGTTTTTCTTAATTTTAGAATATTGAACCAAATTATTAAGTTACATAAAATTTAAGAGATTTTTTTAACATATATTAAAAATCTTAAAAAAAAGGATTATTGGATTTAAACGAAACTTTTTTGAAATTTTATTTGAAGTATTAACTTTTGACTTTCAAAATATTATCTGCACCTTTTCATAAACAAGAAAATTATGCAGGATAAAAAATAATGTCTTACTAATTTCTGTAATTTTCAATAAACATCTATTATCTATATGTCTAGCATTCTCACTGAGTTGCGTTAGGATAGGGTTACTTTTGTACGTACCTTCCATACAAAATTATGTAAAATTAAAATATACATCCTAGGGCGGTACCCCTAAGGTCTTATCAATTTCTACCATTTTCAGAACAATCAATTTCTCTAATTGCCAGCCGTTTGACCAAATTTGTTAAGATCGGCCAACTTTGGCATGCATCGTCCATACAAAATAATGTAAAAAATTAATATAGGAAAAGTAAACAAGGAAAGTACCCTTAGGAACTGACCAATTTCAACCATTTTTGCAATTTTTGTTAAATTTAACAATCACGACATTTTCAATAAAAAATTTTTGGCAACCCTCTTTTTAATTATTGAATTTATAAAAAATAAAATATTTTTATTACAAATTGAGTGGTAAAATTTTTCGGTGCAGGCGATTTTTTATAAATTAAATGATTTAAAATCGCGCGATTTTAATACAAAATTTTTGCCAGCGGCGCTTACTATAGTTTACAAAGAAAGTTCAAGTAACAGTTATTAAATTTTTTAAAATCGAATTTTACTACAATAAAAACAAAACTTTTTCAAAATGTAATATTTTTTCAGTTTTTTAACAATTTGTTATTGTTTGTCATCTGTTGTTTTTTTCGGAAAACATAAAGGAAATAATAAAAACACTAAATCTCATCGTATTGGTTTCAAATTGCATTTAGAAATTTCTTAAAGGGGTGACACCATGGGTATCCGCCCCGGGTGACACCAAGCCTAGGAACGCCTCTGCTCCATGCATTAAAATCTCCAAGTATTATGCAAGTATGTATTAGGTAGTGGTGACCGTGGCATGCATGTTAAGTGTTTGGCTAAGCATGCTTGGAGCCCGAGTTCGATCCCCAGACGCGGCGAAAAGTTTTTTCAATAAAAAATTTTTCTGATCGGTCACTACCTCTCTACAGACACTGGCAAACCTCAGAGAGTAAATAATGCCATGTGAAGTTTCACGAGAACATGAACTTTAGCCGTTCGGAGTCGGCATAAAACATGTAGGTTCAGTTCTCGGTCAATTGTGTGCAAATATTTAATAACACACACAACACAATTGATCATTAGAAGCTCGGTCAAAGTCCTTTCAAGGGTTGAAATGGCCAATTTGTTTTTTTTTTTTTTACTATGCAAGGATTATTAACTGAGTTTGCTAAATGAAGGAGATCAGTATTTTATATTTTGTTGTGGTGAGATATATAAAGAAATAATTGTGAACGGAATTTTTAAAAATATTTTAGCTGCAATTATTGAAAGATTTGAGGTAAAGTTTAGAATTTTATTAGGAACAGATATATGGATAAGAAGAGCGATGCCTTGTTTTGGTGTTTTGTTGTAACTAAAATTATGAAAATGTCTATTGTACTGTTTGGGAACAGCTGGACTAGTGCCAAATTTGCAGTGAGTCTCTTGAAGGCATATTATCTTTGGCTCATACTCTTTTATTAATATGCCCAAATCAGTATAGTTGTTGTGGTATCCATGTATATTCTATTGAAGAATATTTATCATAACTTAAACTAAATAAAAAGAGCGTTGAAGTTGGTGCGGATGATGATGCCGCTGATGCTTGGTGAAAAGAATGAAAGCACATTTAATAAAATACCACCAAAGTGAGGCGTTAATTTATGCAATGCAATCATCAACGAGTTGACTTCATCGCCTCTTATGTCGTCGTTGCATCGTTTAAGTTGATTTTAAGGCATCTTTGGCGAAAAAGGTTGCATTGCAGTTGCTCCAAATTGGCCTCTAGGCCAATTACGCTTCAGAGTGGTAGAAGGAGTTACTTGTGATTTAGTTGTACTAGTTTTTGAAAAGTTTATTTTTTTCGCTAGGTTGGTCGGAAAATACACACACCAAGGGCTTTTTCCACAATAAACACGAAAATTATTCCTGAATATAAATTTCTCAATAATGGCAAAATAATATGTGAAACACCTATACTATTCAATTATGTAGCTATAAGTTAAAAATTCTTATCAATGTTTAAGTTACTGCTTTTATAACTAATCTCACAATATATTGTCATAGATGAATAGCGACATATCTGCATACACTTACGAAAGAACATTATTGATGGAGCAAAGAAATCAGATGCTGAGAGAATTACGACTGAATAAAAAAGAGAATTCGAAAGTGGTAAGTGGTTTACACTTATATATATTAAGTGAAGCACATGCATTTTACAACTAAATACCCCTATGAAAGTTATAATACGTTTTACACAAAAATATTTCGGCTAGCGATGAAACGCCGAATGTATACCCTACATATATAAATAGAGCCCATAAATGCGCATTCATGACTTGTTATACAAGAGACAGAGCTGTAAAATCTGCATTCATATTCAAAATTATAAGTACTAGTGAATAACGACACAAGAATGCATTCAATGATTACAAAATTGATCCATGAATAAAATTTTTAATTCACATTTAATTTTAAAAAATTGATTTATTATTCATTTCGATTATTGATTTTTCTTCATTCAGAATAATGCATCCATTTTTTTATTCAAATGAATGCTATTCATAAAAAATGCAAACAAAGAATCGTTATTCATTTTGCATTCATGCATTCCTTTTTTATTCATTATTAATTTTTTTCATGCATTCCTTTTTTATTCATTATTAATTTTTTTATTCTTTATTCATTTTAAATTTTTTAATCATTATTAATTTTTTATATTCATTTTTTTTCATGAGACTATTTTCACTCTATTCTCGTGAAGCTATCTGGTTGCGAATTTAAAACTGAAATTTTACTTCTATTAAAAATATAAAACAATTAGCACCAATCCCCCGGTAGAGGCACCAAATAAAAAATACACTTCTTTGTTTGCAAAATTAACACGAACCAAAGGCATGATTAAAAAAATGAATAATGATTAAAAAAAAAAATAATGAATAAAAAATTAACGCATGAATGCAAAATGAATAACGATTCTTTGTGAATTTCATTTTTTCTGAACAGCATTCTTTATAAATAGCATTCATTTGAATAACAAAACGCATGGATTATTCAGAATTGCGACAAATGAATAATAGAAATGAATAGTTAATCAATTTTTTAAAATTGAGTGTGAATTCAAAAATTTATTCATGGATCAATTTTGCAGTCATTGAATGCATTCTTATTTCGTTATGCACTGATTTATGTTTTTGTAAAAACAATCAAATTGATACATTCTTTTGCACCAAATTTTTATTTTAAAAATTTTATTAAAAAATTATTTTTATTCGTCAGATTATAAACCATGTATTATGAAAATGATATTAGAATCTTGATGCATTGTATAGTTTTTTTTTCGTCAAAGTTGAAAAGTTCGTCAAAGTTGAAACTTTTTTAGCAAAAACAAGCTGAAAAAAACCCGAAAAAGAGAGCCTTTTTAAACAGTAAAAACTTCAAGCAGAAAGTACATATTTAATTTTTTTTTTTTTTTAATTTAATTTAATTTAATAAATAATTAACATTAATACAGTAAGATTCTAGATCTTTTTAAGTACAATCAATATATATATAGTCAACAATTGATAAATTAAAACTTTATAAGTATGGTTAAATTACAAAAAGTAAAGGGAAGCAAATAAAAAAAAAACAAATAACAATACATGGTCAACAATATACATATAAAACATATTTTAATTAAACATTTTTGCAAAGCATTAAAAGAATGATTTATCAGACCTTAATAATTAACATGCTTAATATAAGGGTTATAATAACAACTGAATGATATTAAACTAAATTATAATAACTTAAAAGTAAACCAGGAAGTAAAATAAAGAAGTAAAGAGAAATAGATCAAGAAGTATTATGTGATAGAGTAGGAATAGATTGATTTAATAGTTATGCTTAGGTGTTTGAAAAAAATGAAATAACGGAGGATTTAAATTTATTCGTACTGACAGTAGATTTAATGAAGTGAGGTAATGAATTCCAAAGTTTAATGGCGTTGATGAAGAACAAACGTTTAGTGTGAAGACAGGAGAATTTGGGGATAGTTAAATTACATGTCCGTGAAGAAGTGCTAAATTGAAGTTTTTGATATAAATAGTTGGGAGTCTTAGAATTTATCAACTTATGTAAGAACAGGCAGTTTCTAACCTTAAGAAATTGCATTATGGTGCATCCTAAAATGTTCATACTTTATATCGATATGTGTTCAAAGCGTCTCATGTTATAAACATACCTTGTTGCATCATTAAATGCGACCTGTATTTTGTGAGCAGATTGAGAATCAAGATCACTGTAGATTAGTTCCGAATAAGATATAAGCGGAATTATTAGTTGGAGGACGAGTCTCTTTTTAATTTCTACAGGAGTATACTTTGCAGATAGCCGGAGGCAGCGTAATGTGCAATAAATTTTTCTAAGAACACTATTTATATGATCTGAGCACGACAGCTTAGAGTTTACATAAAAACCTAAGTTTTTTACCTTATCAACAATCTTAAGTTGACTACCATTTAAATGTACAGGCGGAATGTCAAGAAGTTCTAAATTATTTCTAAAAATTGGCAGAACGTATGATTTATTGGCGTTGAGACAGAGATCATTCCTTGAAGCCCACTTAGAAACTGCATCTAAATCTTCGTTTAACCTGCAACATAAATCTTCAACGAGTCCAACACGGTTAGAAATGTATAGCTGAATGTCATCAGCATAAGCATGAATTTTAACATTCTGGCAGATGCTGAAAATATCATTAATGAAAATGCTAAAGAGTAAAGGCCCAAGAATTGAGCCTTGAGGGACACCCGAATTAATGTTCTTATAGTCAGAAAATATATTACCTATCTTAACCCTTTGTTCTCTCCTATCGAGATAACTTGATATTAAAGAAAGCGCGCTATTATTGAATCCAAATAGATGCTCAAGCTTACGGACAAGTAACGAGTGGTTAACACAGTCAAAGGCCTTCGAAAAGTCTAAAAGGCAAAGAAGAGTGACATATCCTTCATCATAAGGCACGCGAATATCATCAATAATTTTAAGCATGGCAGTTGAACAACTATGTTTAGATCTAAATCCAGACTGGTTTGGTGATAAGAGTTTGTATTTTGCATATTTTAGATAACGCATATTTTTTTTTAACGACTCGCATATTTTAGATAACGATGACAGAATACTTATTGGTCTATAATCTTGTATAGTGGTTGCGTTTGCAACTTTCGCAATTGGTATAATAGTGGCACGCTTCCACGTGTTGGGAAAACATGAAGTGGTAAAGCAATGATTAACTATATGTGTTAGGGGACTCAGAATATAGGGTAATATAATTTTAATAAATCTTAATGAAATACCGTCATCACCGACAGCATATGATTTTATTTTCATGATAGTCATTATTACATCACTTACATCAACATAAGTAAACGAAAATTTGTCAACAACACGAAACTGACGAGCAATTAAATGACAATTATTATCATCTCCAGTAGAATTTAAAAGAAAGTAATTGTTTAGAGTGTCAGGATGAATTGAACACTTCTGCTCATTTTTACTGAGAACACCAAGACTACGCATATTGTTCCAAAGTGTTTTGGTTGGAAGTGAACAATTCAGTTTACGCTGAAAAAACGTTTTCTTTGCTTGTCTGATTTTAGAAACAGCTTCATTTCGAGCATGCTTGTATTGCTCCCAGTTAAAGATTGAGCGTGCTCTTTTCCATTTATTATAAAGCTTGTTTCTTTTATTAATAGCTAATTTTACACCAGTGGTAAACCAGGAGCACGATTTATTAGCAACAATAATATTACGCTGAGGAACAAAATTTTCGAAGGCATTAGTGATGTGAGATACAAGAACATTTAGTTTGTCGTCAACAGATGGACGAGACCAACAATCATTCCAGCAAATTTGAGACAAAAATGTATGTAGGTTGGAATAATTAATAGAATTGTAATCACGATACGAAATTGACAAGGGAACATAACTACGACAAGTATTTAAATTTAAGGTACAGAATAGAAGGTCATGATCGGAAATAAAAGAGATTTGGTCAAAAAGTAAAAGCAGTGAAACATCAGACAATATAAATACATCAATTAGACTAGGTCGAACGTCAGGAGCATATCGAGTTGGAGTAAACGAATTGATAATTGTCATTCCAGCTGAGTTTACTTCATCTCGAAAACTATCAGCAATGCTGTCATTTGCTAACAAATTGACATTAAAGTCACCACATATAGTATAAAAGTCGAAGTCAGTTATTACTTACTTACTTAGGTGGCCATGACAACCCGTTGACGGGTTACGGCCGACTTCATCAGGTCTCGCCAGGCGTCTCTGCTTCGCGCGCGCCGTCTCCAATCTCTTTCACCAAGCGCGGTAAGGGCTTCCTCGGCCTGGTCAATCCATCGGAGGCATGGCCTTCCTCTTCGTCGTCGACCCTCGGCTTTCGCCTCAAACACCTTTTTCGCTGGAGCTTCTTCATCCATACGAAAGACATGACCCAGCCAACGTAGTCGCTGAATTGTTATACGCTGGACTATGTCAATGTCGTCGTAGAGCTCGTACAGTTCGTGGTTCATTCGAATGCGATAGTCGTCGCCAACTCGAACAGGACCAAAGATTTTGCGAAGAACTTTCCTCTCGAACACCCCAAGAGCGGCTGCATCTGCTTGCGATACCACCCATGCTTCAGCGCCATAGAGAAGCACAGGTATGATGAGCGTCTTGTAGAGTGTTAGTTTTGTCGATCGAGAGAGGGCTCTGGAACCTAATTGCTTACTTAGCCCGTAGTAGCACCTATTAGCAATTGTTGTTCTTCGCTTTATCTCCAGGCTGACATTGTTGTTGCTGTTTACGGCGGTGCCAAGGTAAGTAAACTCCTTGACAACTTCAAA
The DNA here is from genome assembly GCA_958299015.1 of Tetanocera ferruginea. Taxonomy (NCBI): domain Eukaryota; kingdom Metazoa; phylum Arthropoda; class Insecta; order Diptera; family Sciomyzidae; genus Tetanocera; species Tetanocera ferruginea. The sequence goes on along the minus strand of OY282640.1, from coordinate 93,900,627 downwards.
GTTATATTTGCCTGCTGTAACATGGTTACAGACCATGCTGTAACAGACGCCGCACTTCCCTATTTGCAGACAGCATATACTTTGTTTTGCCCTCGTTCACCGTCAAACCCACTTTGGCTGATTCCTTTTCGATAGCGGCGAAAGCAGCGGTTACATCTCTCTTGGTTCTGCCGATAATATCGATATCGTCAGCATACGCAAGGAGCTGGACACCTTTGTAGAAAATGGTGCCATTTCGATGTACACCTTCCTTTCGTAGGATCCCCTCCATGATGAAATTAAAGAGATCGCATGATAGCGGGTCGCCTTGTCTGAAACCTCGTTCGGTATTAAAGGTTTCGGAGAGGTCATTTCCTACCTTGACGGAGCTGCATGTATTGCTCAACGTCATCTTGCAGAGCCTAATCAACTTTGCAGGTATACCGAACTCAGACATTGTTGCGTACAGGCAATCCCGAATCGGGCTATCGAACTCAGCTTTGTAATCAACAAAGAGATGATGGGTGTCGATTTGGTTTTCGTGGGTTTTTTCCAGGATTTGGCGTAGTGTAAAAATCTGGTCTATGGTGGACTTGCCAGGACGAAAGCCACACTGATAGGGTCCAATCAGTGTTTTGGTATGCGGCTTCAATCTTTCACACAATACGCTCGAAAGAACCTTTTATGCGATGGATATAAGACTGATACCTCTGTAGTTGGCGCAGATTGTCGGGTCTCCTTTCTTAAGTATAGGACAAAGCACACTGAGATTCCAATCGTCGGGCATGCTTTCCGCTAGCCATATTTTGCTGATGAGTTGATGCATGCACCTTATCAATTCACCGCCGCCGGTTTTAAACAATTCAGCAGCCAGGCCGTCAGCACCTGCGGCTTTGTTGTTTTTGAGTCGCTGGATAGCAACTTTAACCTCGTCATGGCTAGGTGGTGGAATTTCCACTCCATCATCGTCGATTGGTGGTGTCAGACTGCATTCTCCAAGGGCGGAGTTGTTGGTATCGTCGCCTGCAAGCAGATTGGAAAAATGCTGTCTCCATAATCTCAATGCGCACTGCGTATCTGTTACCAGATCACCATTCTCATCTCTACAAGTGGATGCTCCGGGCTTGAAACCTTGGGTTAGACGCTTAACCTGCTGGTAGAATTTTCGAGCATCCTTCCTGCCCTGGTACACCTCAATTTTTTCTCGCTCACGCTTTTCCTGCTCTCTTTTTTTACGTCTGAAAAGGCATCTCTCTTCCTTCCTCTTATCGCGATAGTTTTCGTGCATGGCTCGCGTTGCAGCTGACTGCAGCGTCTTTTTATATGCGGCGTATTTTGCTGCTGTCGCGTCGCGACACTCCTGGTCATACCATTGGTTGCGAGGTTGCGGGCGCCGAAAACCAATGACTTCTTCAGCAGCAGTGCGCATGGAGTGGGATATATGCGCCCAAAGTCCGCCAGCGTCGTCGAGGCAAGAGTAAGGTTGGTTGAGCTTAACCGAGAGTTGAGCGGAGTAGGCCTCGGCGGTCCGTTGTGATAGCAGCTTATCGACATCAAGCTTTCGTTGCACACCTGTGCGTACATTCTTCGCATTGCACAATCGCATGCGGATCTTGGCTGCAACAAGATAATGGTCGGAGTCAATATTGACCCCCCGAAATGTGCGCACATCCAGTACACTTGAAGCGTGCCTTCCGTCGATCACAACATGATCAATTTGGTTTCGCGTTTTTTGATCCGGGGACAGCCAGGTTGCCTTTTGGATATCGGGGTGTTGGAATCTGGTGCTACTAACTACCATGTTTCGCGCCGCGGCGAAGTCGATCAGTCTTAGACCGTTATTCGAAGTGGTCTCGTGGAGACTGAACTGACCGACAGTGGAGCCAAAGATGCCTTCTTTTCCGACCTTCGCATTAAAATCGCCGAGAACTATTTTTACGTCGTGGGCCGGGCAGCGATCATACACGTCCTCTAGGCTCGCGAAAAAGGTGTCCTTGACAGCATCGTCCTTTTCCTCCGTCGGGGCATGTGCGCAAATAAGGCTGATGTGGAAGAATTTTGCCTTGATGCGGATTGTCGCCAGCCTTTCGTTCACAGGTGTGAGCCGGGAAACAAGATGGCGTAGTTTCCGACTTACGACGAATCCGCATCCAAATTCGCGCTTCTCCGCATGGCAGCTGTTGTAGATATCGCAGTCTGCTCTCTTAGAGCAGCCTTGTCCTTTCCATCGCATCTCCTGGATGGCGGTGATGTCAGCCTTAATTTTTTCGAGGGCTTCCGCCAGTTAGACAGTGGCACCTTCCCTATAAAGGGTCCGGACATTCCAGGTGCATATCCGTAAATCATTATCCGTTTTTCGTTTGCGGTGGTCGTCAACGTAGTGGGGGTTCATATCCGAGGCTGATTTTGTTTTCATTGGGAAGTTATAATGTGGTTGGGACCCAAACCCTACGCACATTCCATTTTTAAGGTCTTGAAGAGACCCCTCAAGTTTATTGTCTAGAGGAGACATCGCCGCTCAAATTGGCCGCCAAAGTTTATCGGGCGATAGTTTTTGACGTTTCCAGGAGACACCACGCGGAGGTTTTGAGTCGACTTGAGACGATTTCGACATGGATAATGCTGGCCTCGCCAAGTTGAGGCAGTCAGACACGTTGCCATGTGAAGATCGCCCCCTTTTGTCTCCCCGAAGTCAGTTATACGTCGTTTTAAATCAGAGAAGAAAGGTTCCAAGCTGTTGCACCGATTGGGATTATAGACACAAGAAATAAGAACTTTATGATTACTAACCGAAATTTCAACATTTAAAAATTGAACATTAAGAACAGAAGACAAATTAATAAGCTTAGGTATAAGATAAGATTTGCAGTATATAGCCACACCTCCACCTCTCTTATCAATCCTATTATTTCTAAACAAGGTATAGCCACAAATGCTAAAAAAGCCATCAGGGATATCAGGATTAAACCAGGTTTCTGTAATACATATAACATCAACATTTGAATCTTCAAGCACGTGTCTAACATGATCTAACTTAAGTGTATTTAAACTTCTGGCGTTAAAATGAACAACAGACAAGCCATTTTGACGTTTACATAATATATTGATTAATAGTCTGTGATTTGCATCGACGCCACCAAAAAAATTAGAATTCATAAACGAAATCAATAAGATAGTCAGACGAATAAAATAAATTAAATTTTAATGTAATTAGTATAGTCAACAAGAAGAAAACAAAAGCATAACAGACAAACATCGAAAGCAAGAAAGACATGAAAAAGAAAAAAGTAAAAGATGAGGGTTGAGAGAAAAATAATAATAATAATAATAATAAAAATATTAAAATAAATAAAATCGTTAACATATTCATCTTAATTTGAGGCAGTCTAATCTGGATTTGATGTTTGATTCGAATTAGACGCAAGAGCTTCGACATCAGCTTCGCTATGAACAGCAATAGCAACATCACCCTTGTTAACTCTAACATGAACTGTCCCACGTATAGAGAAAACATTAAAGACTTGGTTGAGTCGTTTAAGCTTAATCCCCGCATAAAGAATTTTTCTGGCTTCAGGAGACAAGCTTTCAAAAATAAATATGTTGCTATCTACATCAAAGCCAGCTCCTCGTAAATTCACTGCAGCTTTAGCTCGCTTTCTATATTCAGCGAAACCCCTTAGTACACGCGATCTGTCAAACGGAGTATAAAATTTGACCACTACTGCACTGTTCGATTGATGAACGCTCTTTTTGGTGCAGAAAATATCTCGAACTTGCGGTGCCAACAAATCGATTGAACGGCAAATTTGATTAAAGGTGATCTTTAAATTCTCACCTTCAGAATACGGAATTCCATAGATAATTGAGTCAGAAGTAAAATCTTTCGGTGACGGTTTACTGGATTCGGCCTTAAGCTTCTTAATTTCTGCCTTAAACTTACTGACTTCACCTAATTCTGCATCTATTAGTATTATTTTGTTGTTGAGTTCTTGGCACGAGTTTATTTCTTTGACTTCTGCCTCAATTTTTTGGTTGACTTTAATATCAAGAGCGGCAATTTCACTCGAGAGGCGGTTAACTTGCTGCTCAGTGTGTTGCTGAAGTCGTGCTTCCATAGACTTCATTTGAGCTAAAATAGATTTCGATTCACTATTTTCCAGCTTGCGCGCTTTGTTAGCTGGAGAGCGGCCAGCGCTATTAATAGAGCACGGCGATGTTTCCTTTCGCTTGCGAGTAGGTTTTGGCGACATTAAGCGCAAAAATGTAAACAAAGCAAGAGAAAAAAAAAAAAGCAGAGAAAAGCAAGAACACAGAGACAACACTAGGACAACAAAAACACAGAAACAACAATAATCACACAACAATTAACTCAAGACAACAAAACACATGAAAACAATAAATGAGCGATGAAGCAAAGGAAAAAAACTGTAGTAAAAACCGGTTTTGAGTGCAATGATTTAATGTTGTAGGTGGTGAAAAGTAGAAAGAACAAGCACTTTGCTTATATTTTAATGTTTATTTTGCAGAGTTTTTTATATATATTTTTATTTATGCAATGTTTTTTAAGTTGGCATATTTTATAATTTGGTAACAAAAACTTTAACAAACATATAAGACGTAAACTGATATTTTTCAACGATTTAAGACAAAGATACCGCACAGAGAAGAAGAGCAATCTCGCGGCACGTCTGATTGCGTCGAAAACTTAATTCTATTTTTTGGTTTTATATCCAGGTTTTGTTTTTTTAGTTTTTGTGTCTAAACCGTTATTTAAGCAATCATAAAATTCAATTTAAAATAAATAAAAAATAGAAAAATCGTACAAAAACTACAAAATTTTTCAAGGATCAAAAATTTAAGTAAAATTAAGTAACAAATATTAAGCATTATTAAGCATTAAAGATTTTAAAAATATGTCAAACGTCATATTCATACCATAATCTGGTGGTAAAGGGAAAATTTTTTTGTCGATGGCAAACATAAATTGGCTGATTGAAAGTTTGTTTGGTTCTACGGCAATTATAAAAGGAGAATCTCTTTATAAAAGGAGAATTTAAATAATATAAATAAATGAACAATCATAAATTTCACTTCGCAATCTTATGAAGCGTCTTATGTTAGTTTTGAAATTGGGTCTGCTTGCGTTTTCAACATAGCGCCCGGCTGATGTGGCTGGTATCAATTTTGAAAGGAGCAAAAAGGGTTGAACTTCACTGTTCCAATCCCTTATTACAGCTGAAAGCTCTGAAGAGTATCCGCAGTCCTCGAAAGTAGCCTTAACGGCATTTGCAAACTTAGACCACTCTATTAAAAAATTGTTGCACCTGGGAAAATATAAATCAAAATCAAAAAGAATCTGAAAAATTTAAAGAGTCAATTTAAAAATTAATTGAAAATGTGTATTTGTGGAAAAAAATAAAAACTTAATTGCTAAACCAGGTTCGACGAAAAAATAGGGTAAAGTTCTTTTATGTTATACTCATGTTATATGCATTCAGGGTTTTTCGCAATAGCAGTTCAAGTTCCTTGCGTTGTAGAGGTAAAACACAATTTTTAAAAAACTTCACGACGAAAATAGATTTAGAAGGTAATAGTGAGGTAAGTGATCTCAATAGCGTAGCAGTCTCATTGACGAGTCTGCAGCGAGATGCATCTGACACTGTGTTTTTTTGGGCGTATTCTCGAAGAATATGGCTACAATCATTACGCCGCAAATGCTCTTCCAGTGCCTTACCCTTTGAGTCCCAAGCCTAATCTAGGTGGAATAATTGTTTTGAGGAATGATTCTAAGAAAATAGGCTAAACATATGAACAAAATTGTTTCTTTAATTTTTACCGTTTCTCATCTGGATTTTAGGGGTCGTACAATATATTGCACATCAGGACTGAACGATAATATCACTTGCACAGCTAAATTGAAACAATCTTTTTAAGTTTTATAATGCTCAATTAAAATTGAAAAAAAAATAGTAAGGTATATCTTCGACTTGGCCGAAGTTAAAATACCCCCACGGCCGATTCGTAATGGTACAAAATTTTAAATTGCAGCTCTTTTTGTATGAGATTTAAAAAAATTTTACTATTTTCTTGACGTCTAAAATATATTCATATCAAATTATTTTCCTGCAAAGTATATACAAGCCTCTTTATAAAGTTTTCGATTTGGGGTTGAATGGGAGGTGGGTGTGTTCTTGAGTTGTTGACGCCAGTTTTTCTAAGACGCCTCAGTTTTTAAATAATATGCACAAATACCCAATTTCAGTTCAGTATCTTTAATATTAGCCTATTTATACAGTTTTCACTCTTATGGGTTGTATGGGAGGTGGGTGTGTTCGTAAGCGGATGACGCCCACTTTTCTTCCACAATTTAGTTTTGATATAAAATACAAACACATCGAATTTTGTTCCTGTAGCTTAAAGAGAAGCCTTTTTATAGAATTTTAAATTGTGGGGTCATATGGGAGGTGGGCATGTTCCTGGGTGGATGACGCCCATTTTTCTAACACATCTTAATTTTGATATTAAATGAATAAATATCTAATTTTACTTTTGTAACTTTGACAGAAGCCTATTTATATAGTTTTCAATTTTGGGGTTGTATGGGAGGTGGGCGTGTTCGTTGGTGTATGACGACCATCTTTCGAACACGCTTTAGTTTTGATATAAAATGAACAAATACTAAATTTTATTTATGTAGCTTTGACACATGCCTCTTTATATAGTTTTCAAGTTTGGGGTTGTTTGGGAGTGGGTGGATGATGCCCATTTTTCAAACACACCTGAGTGTTGTTGTAGATAACACAAATACCGAATTTAAGTTTTGTAGCTTAAATATTTGCTTCATTATGAAGTTTTCAAAATTGGGGTTGTATGGGAGGTAGGCGTGGTTTTCATTCGATATAACCCATTCTCGAACTTGAACTTAGTTTTTTAGAAAAAATTTTAGAAAAAAGCTTAAATATCGAATTTCAGTACAATAGCTTCAAAATTACGGATGCAAAATCGTGTCCACAGACAGACAGACGGACATGGCTAAATCAACTCAGGTGGTGATGCTGAGCAAGAATATATTTACTTTTCTATACCTATCACGCCTCCTTTTGGGCGTTACACACGTCGTGACAAAATTAATATACCCCTTACGAAGTACGCGTGGGGGTATTAAAATGTAGACATTGAAGTTAAAAACAGGAATTCGTAGAAATATGGATTTTATTAAATCTGTATAAATAAAAATCAAATGTCGTTCGTTCGTAATTGAATCAGTTGAAAACGGCTGCACCGATTTGGATAATTTTTTTTTTAAATTTTCGTCGAAGTCCATCTTAGGTTTTCACGGATTTGACTACGACCACTTTTACGCCCTCTTTTTCGATTTATCAAAAATCGGAAAACGGCTACACTGATTTGGCTAATTCTTTTTTTAAATGTTCGAAGGAATCCAATTTAAGTTTTTACTGAAAGAAAAATTCACCACGCCCACTGTTTTGATATATATATCTAAAATCGCAGAACGCCTGTGCTGGTTTGGCTTATTTTTTTTAAAATTTTTTTTAATAGTCTACAAAAGTTTTTTACATAAAGAAAAATTGTCAACTTCCAAGGTAATACACTTGGAATCAATCGTCAAAGAAATTTCAACGGCGGAAATAAGGAAATCCAGTTCCAGGTAACCCCAATTTATTTTCCACCGACTCATTAGGTCGCATTTACACAGTCCATCCAAGAAACGATGAGTGCTCAACCTTCGTGGCCCAACATCATTCCAAGATTTGCGAACTATAAATGGTGAACTGTGTGACACATATAGAGAAGCGTGTCAACGTTTGCGATTGTTAGAAAATGACACTCATTGGATATACACCCTCGGAGATGCTGTGCTTTCGTCGATACGAACACTGTTTTCGACAATTATCTCGACATTTTGCATCAGATGCGTATTAGAACATCAAATTCAAATTTGCAACTGAGCGAGGAAATTTACAACGAGACTTTGATATTAATTGAGGACATGTGCTTGATGATGTCGAACAAGGCATTATGTCACTTAGGCATGACAGCTCCCAATCGTCCGATTCACAGAGCATTCAAACAAGAGTTGCGACGCGAAAAGAAATATGATTGCGATGCCTTGAGGGAATTAGATCGAACGAGCGTTCCACTGTTAAATCGACAACAAAAATATGCGTATAACACTCTTATGAAAGTTGTGAACGATGGAACTGGAGGGATTGTTTTTTGGACGCTTCCGGTGAAACTGGAAAAACTATTTTGCTCGCGTTGATTGTGGCAACGAAACGCTCGCAGAATGATATTGCACTTGCACATGCTTCATCAGGAATTGCAGCTAAGTTGTTGGAAGGCGGTCGAACTGCTCATTCAGCACTCAAGTTGCCATTGAATATGCAAATCAATGAAAATCCAACATGCAACATTTCCAAGAACAGTGCGATGGCCAAAGTTTTAGACAAAACGGTGCAAGATTTACGAAACAATCAAAACCAGTTTGGTGGTGCGATGATTCTGTTGGCAGATGATTTTCATCAAACATTGCCAATGATTCCACGATCAACTCCAGCCGATGAACTAAATGCGTGTTTGAAGTCGTCCGTTTTGTGGAAACACGTCAAGAAACTCAAATTGACTGTGAACATGCGTGTCGAGCTGCAGAACGATCAATCTGGAGAAGAATTTTCAAAACAATTTCTGGACATTGGCAACCGCAAAATCCCGGTTGACATTTCGACCGATTTGAATACAGTCGCTTTTATCCCCGTCGCTTTCTGCCAGCTCACCGAATCAAATTCCGAACTCATCCGAAAGGTTTTTCCAAACATTGCACAAATTTACAAAAATCATGATTGGTTGAGCGAAAGAGCTATAGAGGCTGCAAGAAACATTGATGTCGACGAATTGAATTTTAAGATTCAATCTGAAATAGCTGTCGAATTGATGAAGTACAAATCGGTGGATTTTGTTACTTCCCAAGATGATGTCGTCAACTATACAACGGAATTTTTAAACTCGCTGGAATTACCCGGATTACCGCTTCACAATCTCCAACTGAAAGTTGGGTTGGTAATCATAATGTTACGAAACATAAACCAACCACGTCTTTGTTATGGCACCCGGCTTGCAGTAAAAAACCTGATGAATAACGTCATCGAAGCAACAATACCTAAAGGAAAGTATAAAGGTGAACCCGTTTTGAGTTCACGGATCCCAATGATTCCCACCGACATGCCATTCGATCTTAAACACTTGCAGTTTCCGGTAAGGCTTGCATTTGCAATGACAATTGACAAGTCTCAAGGGCAGTCATTGCGTGTTTGAGGCATTAACACTGAAAATCCAAGTTTCTCGCATGGGCAATTGCCACCATAAACCCCATCAGCATTATTTGTTTTCGCTCAAGATAACAAAACAAAAAAAGTCGTGTATCATAGTGCATTGCAATAAACAAAATTTTGTTATCACAGTTAAGCAATCGAAAGTATATTTATTTTTTTTTAATTGATTACCTGACTGAATTTAAAAGATTGAATTGGTTAGATCTTTTAATCAAAATGTAAATAAAACACCATAAGATTCATTGTACTTATTTTCAAATCAAATGCAAATCAAACATACCCCAAACCTATATGAATAAAAATTATCAAATTATCAAAAAACGTATTTTCCCCCTTTTTAACTATTTTTACACATTTGCAACAGCTTTTCACAAATTCACAAAACAAACACAAATTTTTTTATTATGACAGGACAACGTTTGTCGGGTCAGCTATCAAAAATAAAAAAAAATTTATTTCAGCTGCGGTTAACGGTATTTTAACAATATTTGCAGGGGCGTACCGAGACCATGTTGTTTGGGGGGTATTATGGTAATTTGGCCGACTGAATACCCTTAAGTCCCGAATTTTTTAATACAACATAGTTAAATTAACTAAACTTACACTTCGTTCGATCAATTTTATATAGTAGTATATGTGAATATTGTTCTCTGTCGTACGCTTTTTTAGTATGAATAAGAACTCAACCTCCTTCTTCCAACCTTATAAGAAAGAAATTAAGTTTTTAAGAAAAAACTCACTCTTTGATCAAAATTGTATTTGGTTAGGATAGAGCTTTTAAGTTGGTTGAATTTGAGTTTTTTCAATAGTAATAATGTTCTTAAAAAATTTAGTTATATGCATCAATTGTCATTTGTAAAAATTCTAAACTCCAATTCAATATCTTGGTCGAATTTTAACGGTTTTTCAACTTTTCTAATTATTTCTAAAAGTTTGTTAAATTTTCGTTCAAATGTGATAAAATTCACTGTGAAGCTCTAACCAAAAGTATTTTCAATTAATTTTCTTAATATTGTCGTAAGTTATTTAGTGTGTATTTCCAAAAAATGCTTAGAAAGAGAAAAAAATCTCAAATTGAATGTTCAAAATTGGGAAGCAAATATCTTTGAATTAATGTCTTTTTTGTATTTAAGGCTGATCAGTTAAATTAAAAACATTTATAAAAGTTTAACCGTTCCTTTTTTGTTTATATTTAAACTATACCTTTTTGAAAGAGACTACAAAATTTAATTTTTTCTCAAAATACATTTAAGGTAAAATAATTTTGTTGTAAAAGGAGATCTAATTTGTCTAATTTGCATTTTTTATTTTCTTTCAAAGTCTATAGCGCATTGAAAGTGAATGTAATGAGCTGTCCGACCCTTAAAAAGTCAAGGCATGATTTTTTTGACGAATGTTTTTTTTTAATGGTTTTTTTTCTTTTTTTTCAAAATTAATAAAATTCTAAAATAATTTATTTGAAGGAAATAACTTTATAAACACACAAATAACTTGTGGACTGCACAATGGGGCAAAATAGTTAAATTATGAAAATCGTTCAAAAATTTCATAAAAAATTGTCTATCGTTGACCAATCAATGAACATAACTGACCTTTTTTAATCTTTTTCATACCTTTCAGGTGGTGTATGTCCTATTTTGAAATTCGACTTGTGGGCTGCACAATGGCGCAAAATATGTAAAATTTGAAAAACTTAAAAAAATTTCTTAAAAATTATCCATCGTTGACCAATGAATAAACATAACTGACTTTTTTTAATTTTTTCCATACCTTTCAGTTGGTGTTTTTTTTTTTAAATTCTACTTGTGTGCTGCACATTGGGTCAAATAGTGTATGATCTTGAAATTTTCTTAAAAAATTCATAAAAAATTTTCTATCGCTGACCAATTATTGGAGATAACTGACCTTTTTAATATCTTTCAGGTGGTATATTTAGTTTTTAAAAATTCCACTCCTGGCTTGGATAATAGAGCAAATTGTGCATGACCTTGAAAATTTCTTAAAAAATTATCTATCATTGACCTTTTAATGGGACCAACCGACCTTTTTGGACCTTTTTCATAGCTTTCTGATGGCATCATTATTTTTTTAAAATTCCACCAGTGAGGTGCCAGCATCCTGTAGCTGGAGAACACAGCGTTTTAAGTTTCAAATTTGAATAAAACATACGTCTTATAAGCTATCCGCTTAAAAACTTCAACATATTAATATTTCAAACTTCCTTTTTCTGCATTGTTAAATTAATTTTACCTGATCCTGTAGTTTACCACTTGTGTATTAGAGGTGGCAAACTATCGATAGGACTATCGACACTATCGATGGTTTGCCACTATCGACCCACCATCGATGGTAACCCTAGACCATCGATAGTTTTCGATAGTTTTTTTTCTGTTAGCATCTTACATCTCTAAAATTTGCGCTTATTCTTGAAGCTTATTTCAACAGTGTTAAAAGTGTTTCTTGCACTTTGTATCAAAAATGGACAAATTTCTGCAAAAAACTACTAAAGGTAAGAATTTATTTATTGATAAATTAGAAAGTACATGTGTATATTTATGTGTATTTTTCATTCAAGCAAATCGGAAAAAATCACTTACGCCAAGTGCAACAAGTGAAGACATTTTGTCATGTGGCTGCAGCAGCACTGACAGCGATATCAGCATTTCTAAAAGAGTAAACAATAAAAGGAAGAAAGGAATTTCAAAAGTGTGGAAATACTTCAAGCGCTCGGACGATAAAAAACTTGCCAAATGTTTGAATTGTGGCAAAGAGTATAAGATGAGCGGCACCTTTTTAAAAAGTATTTCTGTGTGCCAACAACATCGGTGGAGTCGGAACGCCTATTTAGCAAAGCCGGACAAATTGTATCCGACAGACGAACACGGCTTAAAGAAGCAACCATCAACATGCTCTTATTTTTAAACAAAAATGAATGGCTAATGGACAAAATGTGAAAACTTTGAAAAAGAAAAAAAAATTAAAACAATTTCATACATTTTGAATTTTTGTTGTGCTTTTTTTTATTAATTTTACAATCTTAAATGTTAGAGAAGGATTTTTTATGATCAGGTTCTTTTTGCTATTAATATTTTATATATTGTATATGTATATTCATTCAAATAGTCACTATCGAAAACCATCGATAGTTTATCGATGGTTTGTAAAAAACTATCGTTGACTATCGATGGTGCCAACTATCGATAGTTTGCCACCTCTATTGTGTATCACTTGTCACACTCAAAATCCTAACTTCACTGATAATTTTTAACATATGAAAAATGCATATGTATCGCATCTAACACTCATATCTTTTAAACGGTTTGAGAAACGTTAAATTTGAATTCACCAATCGAAAGAGCGCATTTTTTAATGCGTTTAGATCAGGCCAATACTGAGGTGACGATATCATGAATAGTTTTTTTCGCCTCCTAAGCATTAGATAATTTTGAATTACGTCTTGTTAGAGTTAGGCCGACGACATGGATTTCCGAACAAAACATTAAAATGAATTGACTGAAGTTAGTTTGAGGCACGACTTTATGTCGTCAACAAACCTATCAAAGAACGACTAAAAGCCGTTAAAAAAGATTTGGCCGACTGAATTCCTCTTAGAGAATTTTTTATAGAACGCAGCTATAAATAACTTTAAACGAGACTGAACGAATAGTACAAGTGAAATAATTTAGTATTGCTAAAGAAAAAACCGACTGAAAAAGAAAATAAAATGGCATTTGGGGTTTGGGATTAAATGCAGTTGGTTTTGCGCACGGCTAAATGCAAATTTGGCCGACTGAAGTTAATTTTAGGTACGACTGAAAGTGAATTGGCTGACAGAAGATTGTTGTAGATATGTCTTGAAATGAAATAGACGTCTAAAGTTGGTTTTTGATATGGCTGATGGGGAACATGGAAACAAATGGTACGACTGATTTTGATCCGTTCATAGATATTGTAAATAAAAATCAACATTTTAAACAAATTTCAGCAAAAAATAACAATTTGGCCGACTCTACAAAAGGTGGGGGGAGTAGCCTACCCCTCTTACCCTCCGCTAGTTTCGCCCCTGAATATTTGATACGTAAGTTCAGTGCACACTTTCAGTGAAAATAAAAATTGAAGGCAAAACAACGTTTGCCGGGTCAGCTAGTAAATAATATAAATAAATGTTATAAAAAAATAATAATTATTTAAAAATGTTCAGAGTTTCATATAAAATAATTTTTATTCAGCTGTGTGATATTTGTAGAAGCAGTTGGCTCCTCGTTTGATGCAAAGAAACGCGTTATATATAACGCAAAAGGCAAAATGCGCTGATTGCATTTCTCATATCGACATCTGTTTGGCGTTTTGTCATCGGAAAAATAAGCAAGGTGACCCATCTGATCGTAACGAACATCCGTTGAAATTGAAATAAGCTTTCGCTTATCTGCTTGTTTTTTTTTTCAAAAATGATATCCTCTTCTGTTGGCTGCCCGACAGTTCTTTTGGCTTTAGTGTCAAACAATATCAATATTTTAGACTAGCCGTTTTTGAAAATTAGAAGATCCATTGGATCTTTTGATGGTGTAGCATTGCTTGGCAATCTTCCTTATAATCTTACCAAACTGAAATTATTAACTTGTAAAAAAGTGCATAATGACTCGTAATGTCCACTTTTTAGATTTCAAATATATATGACAATATTGTATTACTAGCTGACCCGGCAAACGTTGTTTTGCCTTCGATTTTTATTTTCACTGAAAGTGTGGTTCCACTGCAAAGTAGTGGTGGATTGATATTAAGAAGAATAATGGTAGGTGCACTGAACCGACAAATCAAATATTGTTCAAATACCGTTAACCGCAGCTGAAACAAAGTATTTTTTTATTTTTGATAGCTGAGAGACGTTGTCCTGTCCTAATAAAAAAATGTGTGTTTGTTCTGTGAATTTGTGAAAAGCTGTTACAAATGTGTAAAAATAGTTAAAAACGGGGGAAAATACGTTTTTTTGAATGATAATTTTTATTCACATAGGTTTGGGGTATGTTTGATTTAAATTTGATTTGAAAATAAGTACAATGAATCTTATGGTGTTTTATTTACATTTTGATTGAAAGATCCAACCAATTAAAATAAAAGAAATATTTTTTCGATTGCTTAACTGTGATAACATAATTTCGTTCATTGCAATACTCTATGATACACGAAATTTTTTGTTTTTTTATCTGGAGTGAAAACAAATAATGCTGATGGTGTTTATGGTGGCAATTGACCATGCGAGAAGCTTGAATTTTCAGTGTTAATGCCTCAAACACGCAATGACTGCCCTTGAGACTTGTTAATTGTCACTGCAAATGCAAGCCTTACCGGAAACTGCAAGCGTTTAAAATCGAATGGCATGTCGGTCGTACTTTACTTACCTTTGTACTCTCCTTTAAGTACTTTCTTTTAAGTATTGTTGCTTCGATGACGTTATTCATCAGGTTTTTTACCGCAAGCCGGGTGCCATTACAAAGACGTGGTTGGTTTATGTTTCGTAACATTATGATTACTGACCCTAATTTCAGTTGGAGATTGTGAGGCGGTTATCCGGGTAATTCCAGCGAGTTTAAAAACTCCGTTGGATAGTTGACGACATCATCTTGGGAAATAACAGAATCCACCGATGTGTACGTCATCAATTCGACAGCTATTTCAGATTAAATCTTAAAATTCAATTCGTGATTTTTGTAATTTTGTGCAATGTCGTATTTTGAAAATACTTCTCCAGATTGATCGTTCTGCAGCTCGACACGCATGTTCACAGTCAATTTGAGTTTCTTGACGTGTTTCCACAAAACGGACGATTTCAAAAACGCATTTTGTTCATCGGCTGGAGTTGATCGTGGAATCATTGGCAATGTTTGACGAAAATCACCTGCCAACAGAATCATCGCACCACCAAACTGGTTTTGATTGTTTCGTAAATCTTGCACCGTTTTGTCTATAACTTTGGCCACCGCACTGTTCTTGGAAATGTTGCATGTTGGATTTTCATTGATTTGCATATTCAATGGCAACTTGAGTGCTGAATGAGCAGTTCGACCGCCTTCAATCAACTTAGCTGCAATTCATGGGAGCTGTCATGCCTAAGTCACATAATGCCTTGTTCGACATCATCAAGAATTTAGAATTTATGTGACATGTTCGTTAAGCCGGATCGATTTGGTATGGAGAAAAAAAAAGTCATCCGGACACCGACTCAAAAGTTAGAGGGACTCTTAAAAACTATTTCTGCATCATTTTTTTTTGGATCGGAGAAATCCCCATGGAGCGGTTTTGGTTCTCCTGAACCCTTTTTTTTGGCCAAAAAACCAAGTTTTTTGCCTATAACTTTTTTTTTTTCTTCAGAATGCATACCCAAGATAAGCAAAAAAGTAAAGATTGTGACAGTATACATATATTGCTTAAAAATAATTTTGAAATTTGTTGTTCTTACAAACTCTTTTGAGACCCCAAAAAATCGATATTTCATCATTTTCGAAAAGGTGTTTTTTTTAAACACCTATAAAATAAACATTTTTCGTGGTATTCATATGCATTTAAGCTTGTTGGTAAAGTATTGAGCTAGTATTTCCATTGGTATAACGTATGGAGTGGTTTGATCAAAAGTGAGTTACATGAAAAATACGTATCTTGTAGGCGTAAAAAAAAATATTTTCGAAATTCATGCATTTTGTACTGGAGCGCCATCTGGCGTATACTTTTCTAAAAAATGGTTATCAGAATTCGATTAAGCGTACCTAAAAACTCAAACATACCAAGATTTGTCAAAATCTAACGGTAATTAAGGCAATTAAATAATAATTAAGCTGAAGAATCCTTCTGAATATCAATTTCTCATGTTTTATATAATTGTGGCACTAAGTTTTGGTTAAACTACACCATAAGATATATCAATGGAAAGAAGAGCTGAATGTCTTTTTCACTAAGCATAAATGCATATGAATTGCTTGAAAAATAAATATTTTATAGGTGTTTAAAAGAAACATCTTTTCGAAAGTGATGAAAAATCGACTTTTTGGGGTCTCAAAAGAGTTTGTAAGGACAACAAATTTCAAAATTTTTTTTAACCAATATTTGTGTACTATCACAATCTTAACTTTTTTGCTTATCTTGGGTATGCATTCTGGAGAAAAAAAAAGTTATAGGCAAAAAACATGATTTGTTGGCCAAAAAAAGGGTTTAGGAGAACCAAAACCGCTCCATGGGGATTTCTCCGATCCAAAAAAAAATGATGCAGAAATAGTTTTTAAGAGTCCCTCTAACTTTTGAGTTGGTGTCCGGCGATATCTAAATTTCGATCCGGCTTAATGTTCGTATATTCCTCCAGTTTCCCATGTTGTGGTATATGAGAAACATCTGGCGTCGATAAATAAAATTTGCTCACAACTTCAGCCTTACGACCCCATTTTAGTAACTGGTGACTTCAACCTCCCTAATGTTTCTTGGAACAGTTGTTCTGGAAATACTTCAGTATTCCTGCCATCTTCAGAACATTCATTTGATAACTAATTTTTAATGAGCTTTCGAGCCAAGGACTTTTTCAAATTAACTATCACTATAATAGTAATAACCGTTTGTTAGACCTTAAATATTTTTATGATAGCAATATTTCGGTTAATAGGTCTGATCCGCTTGTGTATCCTGCGGATTCACACCATCCGACTTTTGAAATCACACTGAATTTTACTAAACAATCTGTATCAAATCGTTTGATTCCTCCCTTAGAGTTCAATTTTAAAAAAACAAATTATGTTATTTTAAGTAATAATTTGTCAATGATCAACTGGGCATCACTACTTAATATCAATACTACAAGAATATTGCCTCAAACTCTTGATTCTGCTGTGTTTGCCTTTAACAACACTCTCAATAATTGCTTTTTAACTTCAGTTCCTCAGAGAAAAGCCTCTCTAATATCTGGTCCCACTTGGTATACCAAAGAACTGAAATATCTGAGAAACTTTAAATCAAAATACTATAAAAAATATCTAAAATCTAATAGTAAATGTGTTTCGAAATCTTCTTTTATTATTCCGCTTCATAAATCTGGCAATAGGTCTTTGCTAGACAACTATCGGGGAATTGCAAGGCTCAGTGCTCTTGCTAAGCTTTTTGAGGCTATTGTAACTTCACAATTATCACATAGCGTTCGTTAAATCTTTAATATCTCCATTCCAACATGGATTCTTTTCTGGGAAATCTACTGTTACTAACCTTCTAAAATTTACATCTAAAACTGTAGAAAATTTTGGAAAAAGTCTACAAACAGATGTTATTTATACAGACTTTAATAAAGCCTTCGATGTTGTAAATCATAAGCTGTTAGTTATAAAACTGTCTCTTCTTGGTTTTTCAACGCATTTAGTGCGGTGGATTGAATCATATTAAATAAATAGAACGCAAAGCGTTATATTTAACCTCGTAAATTCAGATGAGTTTCTTGGTACTTCTGGTGTACCTCAAGGAAGCCATCTTGGTCCTTTATTGTTTTTACTTTATGTAAATGATTTACCATCTGTGGTAAAGCATAGTAATATCTTGCTATACTCTGATGATGTTAACTTATTTCTTTCTTATAAAAATGAGGACGACTCTTTTTTCCTTCAAGCCGATCTTGACCATCTTTGTAACTGGTGCGAAATTAACTGCATGAAGCTCAACTTGAAGAAGTGTAAACACATTACTTTTTCTCGGAGGCAACCTTCTCGAAGTAATTACAAAATAGGTGACTATACACTTGAGTTCTTAGAGGTTTTTTATGAACTCGGAGTAACAATGGACACCAAACTTCGCTCTAACCGTCACATTAATAAAGCTATTAGCAGAGCTAATAGTACTCTAGGATTTATTAAACGATAGTCCAAAGAGTTTAATGAACCTTTTATAACTAAAACCTTTTTCACATCGTAAGTAAGGCCAATTCTAGATTTCGCTTCAATTCTTTGGTGCCTTTCGTCTATTCTGCTTACGCGATCTATATTGTGATTCAAACTTTAATTTACCTTCTTATGAAAATCGATTACAGCTTATTAATCTTTCTTCTTTAAAAAATAGGAGAATTATGCTAAATGTTAGTTGGATTATAAAACTTTTATATGGATATGTTTACAGTCCATATTTACTAAGTAAAATTTTCTTTAATATTCCTCTTCGTCCTAGAAGGACTTTTGAGCTACTTTTTAAGAGACTTTAATTTCGTTTCAGATGTTATTTTTTAAATTGATATCTTGAACAGATATAATTCTGATATCACTGCAATCCAAGAAATGCGATGGAAGGGACAGGGTTGCTTACGGCAAGCATCCTGTGATATCTACTACAGCGGCCATGTGAAGAAGCACGAGTTTGGATGCGGATTTGTAGTTGGCAAGAGAATACGGCATCATGTCCTGCGATTCACTCCTGTGAACGAATGACTTGCCATAATCCGCTTCAAGGCTAAATTTTTTAACATAAGCCTAATATGTGCGCACGCTCCGACAGAAGAAAAAAATGACGAGACCAAAGAAAGTTTTTACGAGTGCCTTGAAGACGCATACGAGCGCTGCCCCCGTCATGACTTAAAAATCGTGCTTGGTGACTTCAACGCCAAGGTGGGTAAGGAAAACATATTTGGTCCAACAGTCGGAAAGTTCAGCCTCCACGACAACACATCCGATAACGACATAAGGTTGATTGACTTCGCCGCAGCACGAAACATGGTCGTAAGTAGCACTAGATTCAAGCATCTCAATACTTATAAGGCCACCCGGCTGTCCCCTGATCAAAAAAACATGTAACCAAATTGATCACGTTTTGATTGACGGAAGGCACTCTTCCAGTGTACTAGACGTACGCACGATTCGTGGTGCTAACATAGACTCGGATCATTATCTTGTCGCAGCCAAGATCCGCACACGTCTGTGCGCAGCTAAGAATGCTCGCAATCCTACACTAAGAAAGCTAGACGTCGACAAGCTGCAGTCAAAACGGACGGCCGAAGCCTTCGCTACTCGACTCTCACTCCTGCTTCAAGAAAGCACTCCTCCGATCGACGATATATGCGGACAGTGGATACACATATCCCACTCTATGCGTTCGGCTGCCAAAGAGGTGATAGGCTACCATCGTCCTCGCCGAAACCAGTGGCACGACCAGGAGTGTCGCGACGCCACTGCAGAGAAGGACGCCACCTACAAAGCCACCCTGCAGTCGGTTGTAACGCGTACTGCTATGGAGCGATACCGAGAGAAGAGGAGGGAAGAGAGACGCATTTTCAGGCAAAAAAAACGAGAGGCGGAAATGCGTGAGTGCGAGAAAATTGAGATGCATGGCGACAGGAATGAGAATCGAAAATTTTTCGAAAAAATAAGACGCCTGGCCGATGGTTTTAAGACCGGAGCCTCTTCCTGCAAGGACTAGAATGGGAATCTAGTGACAGATATCCAGAGTACACTGATGTTATGGAGGGAGCACTTCTCTAGACTTTTAAATGGCGACGCTGACAACAATCCCGCCAGTGGAGATGATATCCCGGAAACCCCAATTATGGACGACAGCGTTGAAGTTCCGCTGCCCGATTACAACGAGGTCTTAACAGCTATAGCTCGGCTTAAAAACAACAAAGCCGCAGGAGCCGATGGCCTACCGGCTGAGCTGTTTAAGGCCGGTGGCGAAGCTCTGTTTAAATTCATTCACAGACTTCTATGCAGAATATGGTCGGAAGAATGCATTCCAGATGATTGGAACCTCATTGTGCTCTGCACAATCCACAAGAAAGGCGATCCCACCATTTGCGCCAACTACCGTGGGATTAGCCTTCTTAATATCGCATATAAGGTCCTGTCGAGCGTATTGTGTGAAAGACTAAAGCCTATCGTCAACCAACTGATTGGACCTTATCAGTGTGGCTTTATACCTGGAAAGTCCACCATTGACCAGATCTTCACGCTCCGACAAATCTTGGAAAAGACCCTCGAAAAACAAATCGACACATACCATATTTTTGTCGATTTCAAAGCCGCCTTGGACAGTCCAATAAGGAGTCACCTCTACTCCATCATGTCTGAATTTGGTATACCTGCGAAGCTAATACGTATTTGCAGGATGACACTGAACAACACCAGCAGTGCAGTGAAAATCGGGAAAGACCTCTCCCTTCCGTTCGATACCAAGCGAGGTTTCTGACAAGGTGATTCCTTATCGTGCGACTTCTTTAATAAAGTAATGGAGAAGATCATCCAAGCTGCTGACCTGAGACGCAGCGGCACAATTTTCTATAAGAGCGTTATGCTGCTGGCGTATGCAGATGATATTGACATCATTGGCCACAATACGCGTTAAGTGAGTGCAGCATTCTCCAGGCTAGAAAAAGAGTCGAGTCGAATGGGTCTTTCAGTGAACGCAGATAAAACGAAGTATCTTGTGTCAACAAACAAACAGTCCCAGCGTCTTGGAAACCACGTCAATGTTGACAACACCTCCTTTGAGGTAGTGAAGGACTTTGTTTACCTGGGATCCAGCATTAACTCCTCCAACGATATCAGTATTGAGATTAAACGAAGGATAACTCTTGCCAACAGGTGTTACTTTGGGCTCAGTAGGCAATTGAGAAGCAGAGCTCTTTCTCGACGAACAAAACTGACGCTCTATAAGTCAATAATCATGCCCGTCCTACTATACGCATCACAAACCTGGACGGTGAGCAGCTCTGATGAAAGGACTTTGAGAGCGTTCGAGAGAAAAATCCTTCGCAAGATCTATGGTCCAATCTGCGTCAATGGCGAGTACCGAATACGATGGAACCACGAACTGTATGAGCTATATGCCGTCATCGTTATAGTGAAGCGTATTAAAATAGAGCGGCTTCGCTGGCTAGGTCATGTCGAGAGAATGAACGACGAAGCTAAAGCGAAAAAGATATTGGATTCGGTACCCAGCGGTGGCCAACGCAGACGAAGAAGACCGCATCTCCGTTGGAAAGACCAGGCATTTGATAACCTGACAACGCTTGGAATTTCCAACTGGCGCCAGCAAGCACACGACAAAAGAGGCTGGCGAAAATTCTTAGACGAGGCCAAAACCGACCAACGGTTGTAAGAGCCATCTAAGTAAGTAAGTAGTGTTATTTTTTAAATGAATCCATGTACTCCATTAAACATAAAATAATAGATTACCTGCACTACCGCCGTTGAGTCTGATCACGCTTTTTCCAAGGATGCATAATTTTCACTTGGTGATGGATATAAAACTACATTAAACTACACCAGTGGTCGAAGCATATGAAGCATATGCTTTGCCAAAACTCTCACGCATTTTCATGCTCTTTCACTCACTCGACAAACAACTATTGGCGAAGCAGAAGTATTTTGAATGATATGCAATTTTTTTGTCTCACTTTCACTTACAGTCTCATTTTTAATTTTGCCGACCACTGAACTACACTAATATGAATGGACCTGAACCTGTTGACCTCAATTATTCTTATCGAGCTGCTTGGTGAATGTTAATTCATTTTTCAGCCGTACCGCACTGGTTGTACATTTTGGATTTTTTCCTACAACCATGCGAGGACGATTTGTATTGTATATACAGCTGCGGTCAAAATAATAGCAGTGCTCTAAAATTCAGACATGCTTGAATCAATAATACTAGTCTAAAAAAGTAGAATCCGGAAAACCCAAAATAATTTCTATATGACCTTTCAACGCTGATTCCAAATCTGTACTCAATTTTTACTGTTGTGGTAGGATTTTCAAGATACAGGGTGTTTTACACTTTTTACACTTGTCTAGTTTTATTAATCCAGAATTTAAACAACACACCATAAGATAAAAAATTAAATTTTGTATTTTAGAAAAAATATGAAACGTTCCAACGGTATATCAACTTTTATTGTCTTATGTGTTGTAGCGGAGCTATAATTAAGAGATAATCAAACGAAATATCAGCAAATTTTGTATCTTTTGTTTTAGCGAAGCTATAATCGTCCAAAGTTAAAATTTAGAAATAAACTGTGGATTTAGTGTTTTTTTACATAAAAAAAAGTCACTTTAAATTTGGACGATTATATCTCCGCTAAAACAAAAGATACAAAATTTGGCGATATTTCGTTTGATGATCTCTTAATTAAAGCTCCGATACAACACATTACACGATAGTAAATGATATACCGTTCGAACATTTCATATTTTTTCTAAAATACAAAATTTAATTTTTTTTCTTATGGTGTGTTGATTAGATTCTGGATTAATAAAACTAGACAAGCGTAAAAAGTGTAAAATACCCTGTATCTTGAAAATCCTAACACAACGGTAAAAATTGAGCACAGATTTAGAATTAGCGTTGAAAGGTTATACAGAAATTATTTTGGGTTTTCCGGATCCTACTTTCTTAGACTAGTATTATTGATTCAAGCATGTATGAATTTTAGAGCACTGCTATTATTTTGAACGCAACTGTATGTATATTGATATAACTGGCCAATGATACCTAGTTGTCTTAGTGCCTACATTCTCTACCATTTCGTTGTTTATAGTGAAATTGGTGTGGTACATATGACCAAGTTTGTCGAAATACCACGTTGCTTAGCCAGGATTTCATTGGCTTTAGCAATGATAGAACGATTTATCTATACTATTATATCTATACTATTATATAAAATTGAAGTGGAAATATTAAGTGCGCTAGAGACTCCAAAACTAATGGACCGATTTATTTAAGAAAATTTAACAATAAATATATTTTATGAAGTTGTTAAGTTTTTTAGGAAATTACCACCCATGCTAAGCATTGCTTGGTCGTTTGCTTTTCAGGCGTTTGTGTTACGAGAGTTTCAACTACATGTTGCTATCAACCCTTCTCTTTAAGATTTATTGATCTCGCTCTCCACACTCATTCGAAGAGTAACCAAAAGCAGTTGCCGCTCTTTGACGTGATGGGAATACAAGTTAAATAAAGCTTGCTGTGCTGTTGTTGCTGTGGAATGATGAGCTGCAAACCAATGTGTGCATATTTGTTTCGCCACATGCAATTTCTTTACACATATTTTTATTGTAGTTTTCCAATTTTTTAATTTACACTTGAGAAAGGAAGATATTTTAATATTTCAAAACGTGGCATTCACAGTGATAGCATATTTTGGAAGAGGTCAACAGAAAATGCAAGAGCGATGCTCTGCGCTAGGAGAGCAAGAGCAGCAACTCAAAGAGAAAATTGTTGGTAAATTATGCATGCAATTATTTGCTTACACGACTGCGATTGGAGTGAGGTAGTAGCGTAGCTAGGGTTGCTGGCACCCGGGCCGGAAACTAAATTGTGCACCCTTTAAGAAGGTTATACTAAACCTCATAAAAGCAATGCTTAAAAAGTACTACGAAATTAATATAATTTTTTTTAAATAATAGTTTACTGTTATGATTATTTTGTTAAAGTGCAAATGAGTAAACATCTATATATTTCAATTCATTGTATTATTTATAAAAGTCGGTAACAATATACAAAATTAATCTCATCGATATTAATATATTTGATATCATTTGAAAGATAATTTGGTAACTTAAACAAAACTGAAAAATTTTCCGCAATCAAGGAATTTTTCAAAAATGTTTTGTTTACGCAAAGTTTTGACTTGCAATAGTGAGTAAATCCCCAAAGATCTATTTTGAATAATTTTGCATAATTGAGTAAAAAATAAGAGCGGGAAGTAAAACGTTAACAAATTTTCCCTCAGTGACCCAGAATAACTATCAATTTAAATATTTTTTCGAAATCAATCCACGTCTTTTATATAAAAGTTAAATTGAAATTAGAACAAAATATTAAAATTAATTTACAAACTTTTTTCCTAATTTTTATTAATTTTTTCATAGTGATCTTTATACGTTTCAGCTTCGACTTTAATAGACAAGACTGAGGTCTGTAACATTTGACTGCCGTATTCTCGACCATAAATACCACAGTATCACAATAACACAGTGATACCAAATTGATATCATACATTTTTTTTCGTAGTCAATATCTCCATATTTCCCAAAGCAAACTTTCCCTGGGAGAACAAGGTCAAGAGTCATGAAAATTAGAATAATGTGGAATACCCTATAACCTCCTGCACTATCACACTAATTTTAAGCACATCACTATGTTATGATTAAACTCAAAAAGTATAACACTTTTGTTTATGTAAAATTTAAGGCTCTATTTATTTATTTTAAGTTATCATATATTTAACATTTTGACTCGATTTGACTATTATCAAAATACTGTTTATTTACTTTTTAAGGAGGTGCAATCCTCAAAAATAAACATTCAGTATTAAGCATTAATCTGCTAACATTTAATTCAAAGCCTTTTGAGCATTCAACTTTCAGGATAATAATATAAATAATTAGAGCCAGTGGCGTTTTTAAGCGCCGGCAAACTATTAGGCAGGGCCTATAACACTCTAATACAAACACCGCGTTTTAAAACCGAATTATAATAATAAGCGATATAAAAACTTCGCGCACAAGAACAAAAACTTTAAACAAATCAAGCAAATAAATCCCGAACACTACATGGCGATCCTGCTCAATACGGACCAAATTTTGTACGCGATAGCAGATTGCGTCCAACCAGGCGGCGGCACCAGAAAACGTCACCACATACCGACATACCCGGGTCCGAGAAAACTGACACCGTGGCGGTACCACCGGCACAATCCAGGCGTAACACCAACAAAAACGTCCAGGAGAGAAGACAGAATTTTAAAATTAGAGGATAAATTGGCAAATTTAAAAGCAAAAACGCAAAAATTGGCAAAAACGCGGAAAAACCGAAAGATTTTCTAATCCCATCCAGATTCTGGGAAGAAATTGAATATGAGCTGGAGCTCGAGAAGCTGCTGAAGCAGCAATAATAAACATTCACACACACACACAAACGGCACATGAATTTATAATATTCTTATTATTATTAAAAATAAAGCAACTATGTATCAAAATAAAAAACTAAATTGTAATAAGTTCATAAGAACCATTTTTATTCATAATTTTTAATAATTTCACTCTTTTTTAAAAACAATTAAGTCAAGCTATATTAAATGATAAAAAGCACTCGCGAAAATTTTACGCATACCGGCATTTGTTTTCATTCATTGACTGAAACGTCAGTCAATCACCTGTTGCTTTATGCATCTTTCGCATATATATTTGTAATAGATTAGTGCTATGATCAGAGGGTGTTTAATACATACTAAAATATGTATGACACGATCAAGTAAAATATAAAGATGATAAATTCACATTAAACGAACATTTAATTGTTGGAAAAATTTAAATTTAATAAAAAATATACAAATATCGAAAATACAGTGGCGAACACATAAAAATATACTAAAAACTTTTGAGAACTAAAAAAAATTAATGTAAAGAAAATTGAAAATAAATAAAATGTTGAGTTTTAAAATAAAATTAAATGAATTCATATAAAAAAATAATATATAAGCAAAATTATAAAAAAAAAAAATTTAAATAAAATTTTTTAAGAAAATTATTTTGAATGTAAATTCCTCCATAATAAGGGAAGAAAAAAAATTTGCCAAAAATGTATAATTTCGAAATTAATATAGTAGGTAAAAACCTACAAGTTTTTAAGGGTAATTTTGATCAATTATAGGATTTTAGAACGCAATCAGAGTTATTGCATGATCTTGTAAAAGATGAAGATAGACCTATTTTTGTCAAATATGTCTATAATTTTAAATTATCAGCCCAAGTTCGCGGTGTACTTGGACGCTCAAATAAGCCTGCAACGTTTGTAGAGCTGAAGAATTCGTTGGAAAAAGCTTACCCTAATCCAAAGAATTTACAGCAAGTTTTAAGTGAATTCAGTGCACTTAAACAAAATAGACTGAATATATCAGAATTTCGAGAGAAAATCGCGGAACTTTCCGATCAGTTAAGTTATTTCGAAATAAAAACATTAAATAATCCAAAACAATTAGAAAAAGATGTAATTTATAAAGTTAGTGAGAGTATGTCTCTAAATATTTTTGTAAAAGGCGTATATAGAGAATATCAGAATATTTTATTGGCAAATCCGCCAAAAACTTTTAACGAAGCTGTAGAAAGATGCATGACTGTCGAAAGAAGTCTAGAGACAGACAGAAACGTAATTTTTCATATTCGAAAAGGAAATCAATTTGGTATACATAATAGATGATACCATGATGACCAAAATCAATATAATAATAATAATTATAATAATAATAATTACAATAATGATAATAATAACTGCTATAATAATAAGTATTGTTATAATAATACTTATAATAATAAAAGGAATGAAAATTATGGCTTTCAAAGCAATAATTTTTTAAACAACTATAATAATAAAAATGGTTTTAATAACAGAAATTTTAGAAAAACCAATTTCAATAACAACAATAATACAAACAGGAATTTTTATAGAAACAAGAATTTTCAAAATAATAATTATCAAAACAATTATCACAATAACAAAAATCAGAATTTTAACTCAAATAGATATTCAAACACTGAAAATAATTTAAGGCCGGGTAACAGAGACTGGTATCCGCAGAGGCCAAAATTAGTATACAAAATTTCAAAAAATGTATCAAATTATATCATTTTAAAATGTAGAAATACGAACAAAGATTTAAAATTTTTAGTTGATACAGGAGCTGATATCTCCATTTGTAAATTCAATAATATAAATAATATTAATACAAAACATATTTCAACACTAACAGTTATAACAAGTGAGGAAATTGAATGCATTGGTACAACCAATTTAGATTTGAAAGTAGAAACAGAGCAAATTCGGCATAATTTTCATATAGTTGAAGACGATTTTCCAATCGCAACAGATGGAATCGTAGGGCGAGATATTCTAGAAAAATTCATGTCAAAAATAGATTTTGAAACATTTACACTTACTTTAATAATAAATGAAAAAGAATTCATTTTACCCATTATTGTCAAAGAATCAAATAATCTAAATAAATATAAAGCAGAACAAACCACTGTCAATAAAAGCGCATTATCGCGAATAACATAAAATAGATGTACACAAAAAGAAATGATTCTACCCGGATTGGAACATGCAAGTAAGAAAATACTGGCAATAACAAGGAGTATGGATAAAAATAACCATACAAAAAACTCGGATATTAAAAACAAAAAATGTCTTTCCAGCAAAACGTCTGATCAACTAATTGCTTGGGAATGTACATCAATATCGGATGTAAACAAAATAAGAAAGCTTAAATTTATAACAGAAAAAAATTTTAAGGGAACTCAAATATATATAGAAGATAATGAAGTAATTGCAAGATGCAGCGAAAATCCTTTGTTCACACAGCTGACTCTGGAGAAACTGTCTTCAAAAATGCATAAGTTAGGAATAGAAGGAAATAGTTTGAAAAGAGATAAAGAAAATTTAAGGATATTGATTTTTAAAGAACCGGAAAAAGTAATAGATATAGAAAAACAGAAAAGTATAATTGAGGAATATCATAATTCGACCCACGGAGGTCATATGGGGATTAGAAAAACAATTTTAAAAATAAAGCAAAGATACATATGGAAAAATATGTGTAAAATGATAAAGAAATTCATAAATAATTGCGAAAAATGCAAAATAAATAAACAAATAAAACATACAAAAGAAAAACTTGCAATAACAAACACGCCAGGAACTAGTTTCGAAGTCGTATCGATAGATACAGTAGGCCCTTTACGTTTAACAAATAATTATAGATACATACTCACAATGCAATGTGAATTCACAAAGTATATAACTGCTTGTCCAATGGAGACAAAAGACGCGAAAACAGTCGCAAAAACTATTATCGAAAACTTAATTCTGATATATGGTCATCTTAAAATTTTAAAGTCAGATAGAGGTACAGAGTTTACCAACGAATTACTATCAGAGATATGCAACTTATTAGAGATAAAACAAATTTTTAGGACTCCATACCATCATGAAACACTTGGTTCTATAATACGTAATCATAGAGTATTAAATGAATACTTATTAAATTTTTGTAAAGGTGACGAATGGGATCAATGGATACCATACTTCACATTTGCTTACAACACTACACCTCATGTTGATACAAATTACACGCCATTTGAACTCATTTTTGGCAAGTTAGCGAACCTTCCAAATGATAATTCAGTAAATTCAAAATATTACAATACAGATAACTATGCGCAAGAGCTAAAAGCAAGATTAGCATATTCATTAAAAAAGACTAAAGAATTAATAAAAATATCAAAAGAAAATCGAATAAGGAATAATGAAAATTTTAACCCGTTAAATTTAAAGATCGGTGATAATGTAATAATAAAAAAGATGAATAGAAAGAAAAATCAACCACCTTATCATGGTCCATATAGAATAGTCGATAAAAATGGAGTAAATTCAATTAAAGATGTAAATGGAAAAATAAAAGAATATCATAATAATTTATTAAAAAAATGGATTTAATGAATTTAATAATCAAAGTAAAAGTATCACATATATAGTACATAATACTATTATTGAATTGTATAACTAGTTGTAAGTAAGTTTTAAACTCACATTTATCTTTTGAATTGTATAATATAAGAAAAATTTTGAAAAAAATTATTATCTTAAAATCAAATAATTTTTATCTTGAGGATGGGGGTGTAGAATACCCTATAACCGCCTGCACTATCACACTAATTTTAAGCACATCACTATGTTATGATTAAACTCAAAAAGTATAACATTTTTGTTTATGTAAAATTTAAGGCTCTATTTATTTATTTTAAGTTATTTTATATTTAACATTTTGACTCAATTTGACTATTATCAAAATACTGTGAATTTACTTTTTAAGGAGGTGCAATCCTCAAAAATAAACATTCAGTATTAAGCATTCATCTGCTAACATTTAATTCAAAGCCTTTTGAGCATTCAACTGCTCAGGCTAATAATATAAATAATTAGAGCCAGTGGCGTTTTTAAGCGCCGGCAAACTATTAGGCAGGGCCTATAACACTCTAATACAAACACCGCGTTTTAAAACCGAATTATAATAATAAGCGATATAAAAACTTCGCGCACAAGAACAAAAACTTTAAACAAATCAAACAAATAAATCCCGAACACTACAATAATTTTTAGAATAGTTTTACTTAAAAACTGTATTTTTGACAGTTTTTGTCGGTTGATTTGAACAGAATAATAATTATGTATTTTAGTTAAGTACAGGAGTTAGGAAACCTTCTAAGAGTTTTAAATAGACATCTTCAAAATAAAATAAAAAAACATCAGAACGCAATTAAATTTTTATAAAACACCATTTATTTAATTTAAATAAAAATTTAATGAATTTTAATTAATTTATTTTTTTTTTTGAAATTTTAAAGCAATTAATAAATTGAGCTTTTAAATTGTTTATGTAACAGGATACCCAAAATGACATTACTTTTTAAAATGATGTTCTAGCAGGTTAAGAGCTGCAAATAAGGTTTGTTTGTCGATGTATAAAATGTATTCGCTTACATATAATCGAAAAAGTAATCCAGAAAATTTCATTCATCGCCTACCCTCTCGCTTACAGAACCCATTATTTTTATATAGCCATTGTTATATAGCCAGAGGTAATCGAAAGCGCTGTCACTTGAAAAGATTAAGAGCTTAAAATGGTTGGTTTATAACTGATTTCACGAAATGAATACTTGAATAACAACTTTCAAGTTGATGTGAATACATTGCCGTGAATATATTACGGATTAAATTTAAGTTCTTGCATTAGCATTTATGTAATGCATTTTAGAATCGATTAAAAAACAAGACCTAACGAAAAATTTTTCTGGGATATTGGATGAATATTCTTAAGATGAATATTTGAAGTACAAAAGCTTTTTTAAAAAACTTTATGGAATATAAAGTGAGGAATATATATATAGGAATATACTTTAATTCATCACTTTAATGATGTATAAAAGACAAATGAAAAATAAAACCATTAAAAAATGATCTTCGACTTGCCCGAAGTCAAATTACTCAGGTTGAAGTTTATTCGAATTTATTTAGGTTATATTTATTTGATGACGTCACTTTGTAAGTGGGATAGGCGTATTTGTTTCCAATTTTTCATATTTCAAACTCAGAGTACGTTTTGTTTATCAAGAAAACAAGACTAATGTATGAACTTTCAATTCAACACATTAATTTTTGTTTAAATTATGAAGGTTTTGATATTTTGGTGACGTCACTTTCTATGGAAGTATTCACAAAATTTTGTTGAATTTCAACTTCAGGGTATATGTTTCAAATTTAAGCATTACAGTGGTGCTCCAATTTAGCGTACACCGATTTAACGAACTTCCTATATAACGAACCCTTATTTAATGTTCATTGTTGACTCTATATTGCGAACATTTGAAATTGTAGGTATTCTATTTAACAAACATTTGCTTCTGTGAGCGTGCTTCGTTTGTTTTTGAATTTGTAATAACATTAATATGTATTAACTTATCTAATTCTCCAATAGTCCCCTCGGGTTAATATACATATTGTAAGGTTTCCTTTTTTAAAAAACATTATAGGAATGTATTGACATAATCTTGGATTTTTCATTTGAAGTGTTGATTTTAACCAGCAGCTTTCTAAACATTTAATAATAATAATTAATAATACCTAAAACAAGTTCAAAAATTCAACTTTATTGGAGTGCAAAATTAAGACAAAAAATGTAAGGATATTTGTTTCAAGTTCACAAATTTATTAGCTTTGTTATATGATAAAAAACTGGAAAACAGTATTACCGATTTAATTAACTTTTCGATTTACCGAACCCCCCTGGACATTATATCTTTCGTTAAACTGGAGAACCACTGTATGACAAATCTCAAATCATGAAAATTATTTCATTATGGAGTTAAAAGAGATTTGCAATAAAGACACGGCCGTAATCGTGTGGACAAACGAATGAACAGACAGACAGACGGACATTGCTAAATCGACTCATGGTCGTGAAAAAAATTTCGTGACAAAATTATTGTGCCCGCTACGCTTTGCGGGTAGAGTATAATAAATATTCAATAAAAAACGTTGAAAATCGTAGAAGTAGATTATGGTAAAGAGTCGGTACAGCAGAAAATAAGATTTTTCTTATTCCTGGCAATGCCAATGAATCAAAAAACGTTATTATACTGAAGCATTAAATAACTAAAATGAAAATATCTTCACTTTATTACCATTATTCTATTTAATATAATTTGCATCCAAATACAAATAATATGCAAATATGTTAACATTTTTATTATTGAAATTTTTCAAATATACAAAGGTATTATTGATAAAGAAAAAATGTCCGTGGCGAAGTATATATATATATTTATTTAAATTGTGCTTTTCGGCTTAACTTGTGTTTTTGTACATAGAGCCAGATAAACCGATTCGTTAACCGCCTAAGAAACAATTTATACTTTCGTCAACCTGCTTCGTCTTATACGAACTGATAACTGACTCAAATTTTCGAGCTTTATCTTCTATCCTTGTGTTTTTTGTCGTCTGGTTTCTGCTCGTCTCATCTTTGCTGCACACACTCACCACCTCTACTGCTATCATCACTCTGCTGGTTTCTACTCGTCACATCTTCGCTGCACACACTCCCTATCTCTACTACCATCATCGCTCTATTTTTCTTTCTGCTTTTGACGTGATTTTTGAGCTGAATTAATCAACGATGCCACCATCTCCACGTCTGACCCGACAACAACTACAGCAGCACTCTCTTCGGTCCAACAATAAAGAGGATGGAACTACTAAATTTATGAGTGGAGATTCATCAGCTAAATCAATTCGTGCTCAGCTGCTTGACATGGATGAGCGGCTGAGTGTAAAAATAAAAACTGAGATTCTGCAGCTGGAAGATCGACTACTTTCTCACTATGATAGTGCACAAGTATCTGATTATATTAAGAGCGTCGAAAATAATCTCACTCAAAAAATTAAAGCTGAAGTGAGTGAGCTCGTTTCTGTACACAGTGAGATTGAAAAAAAATTCTCTTGCTGAAAAGCCAATTAGCTGCATTAACTCTTCGGTGTGATGATTTGGAGCATCTAAAAATTAAGCTGACCAGCAAAAACAGCAGCAGTTATATGAACAACAACAACAACGTTGCCGACTTCTCTTCTGATGCAGTTTTATTTGGATTGCCTTATGTTATTGATGAAAATCTTAAGAGCATTTTTAATCGCATTTGCCATTATGTCGATTTTCAGCCTCCACCTATCAAAGACATTTTCCGAGTCAAGGCAAAACAAGGCAATCTAAACTCCCTTGTTATCAGACGAGATATAGTCTTTCGACAGAAATAGGGTGCTCAAAGCGTTTGGGGCTTTTTGTCGAACACATAAATCAGCAGTCAATTTAAGAGATGCTGGATTAGACTCTGATTGCAACATCTTCTTACATGAAAGCATAAATGCAGAGAACCGTAAACTCTTGGAAGCTGCGATTGCTCTAAAGCGTAAAAAGATGATTTTTAATGCTTTTACGTTTCGTGGCTCGGTTTATGTTAGGACTATTAAAAATGCTTGTTGTCAATGGTATGGATGAGCTGCATGTTTTTTTCAGAAGTCAAGTTCGGATACCATGGAAGAAGGCTGTTAAATTTGTATTTTATATGTTAGTGTTTTTAGTTATGATTATTGTTATAATTTTTTTATTTTCTTCTTATCTCTTTCAATCAATTTCGTTACTCTTATTTTCTTTTTCTTTTTTGCCTAAAATGTACTCTCTTTTTTGTATCTCATATGTCTGGCTCTAGTAATCCACTTATTGGTGTTGATGAAAATCTGAAAACTTTAATTAATGTACTTTGCAAGCAGCATAGTGGCCTCAATGTGGTTCATTTTAATGCCCGTAGCCTAAACATGGCTAAATTAGACTACATTAAATATATCTTTGAATGCTCTTTAGTTGATATTATGTGCGTTTTGGAGACATGGCTTTGTTATGAAATTAGTGATACGATCTGTGATATAAATAGTTATAAGCCTTTTAGAAATGACCGCTCTGGGAAAAAAGGTGAAGGTGTAGCAATTTATTGTAAAAATTATCTTTGTGCTCATATTGTTAGTCGTTCTAGTGGATCTGATATTGAATTCTTAAATATGTGTATATCTGACAATTCTATTAAAATACTTGTGTCGTGCGTGTATAATCCAAATAAATGTCATCCTATTGAGCCTTTGTTCTATGTATTGTCTAACTGTATTCTTGAATATGATTTAATGCTTCTTTGTGGTGATTTTAATATTAATCTTCTTGCTTCTGATTTATCCAAACAAATATTGTATGAGAAGATATTGTTGTTAGGTTTATCAGTGGTCAATGACACTATTCCGACTCGCTTTTCTAACAACAGCATCCCCAGTCTTCTAGATTACTTTATTGTATCAGATCCCTTAGCAATTAATTTATTTGACCAATTATACTTTATATCTGACCATGATTTAATTTTTTGTACGTTAAATGTTAAATTGTCTCGTTTAGTTACGTCGAATACATTTTCGTATCGTTATTTTAAGCGCATTAATTATCCGTCCCTATTTTTTGATATTTCTATAACGTCCTTTAATGATTGTTGGCTTCACCAAAGCTAAGGTCACTCATAGATCCTGTGAAATTTCTTTTTGAAAAGCATGTCCAAACTAAAACTTTCTCTTCCCACCAAAACGCTTTGGAACAACATAAAAAAACTTGGTATTTGTAATAAAATGAATGAATGCCAAATAGATCCAGATATTCTCAATAATTTCTTTGTTGACAATGCTGTTTCTCTCTCTAACAATAACATTGCTCCTTTTTGCAGTCAGACCATGCAACAAGTCTTTGAATTCTCTCAGGTATTTGAACTTGATGTTGGTAATTGTGTTATGCAAATAAAATTAAATGCAATCGGTGAAGATGGCATTCCAATAAAATTTATTAAATTAATATTGCCACACATAATTAGTCCTCTAACGCATATAATTTTATATCTTCATCATTCCCTGACTTATGGAAAGTTGCTATTGTTCTCCCAGTAGCAAAAAACAAAATCCTTCCTGTGCCAATGATTTTAGACCCATTACCATTTTATCACCACTAGCTAAAGTTTGTGAGAAACTCATGGCTCAACAAATAAATAAATATCTTCTTGAAAAGAAATTGCTATCTCCATTCCAATCAGGTTTTCGGGCTGGGCATGGGTGTTCTTCAGCAGTGGTTAAGGTTCTTGATGACATTCGACCACACTATGATGTTGGTTCTATGAATTTACTTTGCTTGCTTGACTTTTCTAAGGCGTTCGACAAAGTTAATCACCAGTATTTGTGTCATAAACTTAAGAGTCTTTTTGGTTTTCGTGATAGTGCTGTCAATCTTATGTTTAGTTATTTGTGTAAAAGGTCCCAAAAAGTAAAAGTTGGCCAATTGTGTTCAGAGATTAAATCGGTTTTAAGTGGTGTTCCACAAGGATCTATACTTGGTCCTCTTCTATTCTCATTATTCATTAATGACATTTTTTCCGTTTGCAATCATGCATCCGTTCATGCATATGCGGATGACGTTCAGTTGTACTTATCTCGTCGAATTGGGCTCATTGATGATCTATGCTGCAGAATGAATGAAGTCCTCAGTAGTATCAATGAGTGGGCCAGTAGAAATGGTCTTCAACTAAACTCGTCAAAATCTTATGTCTGTTTGAATGATGTCCCAGATCTGTATATTGGTAACAATTAGTTAACCGTTGTGTCGAGGATTGTAAATCTTGGTTTTGTTATTAATTCGTCTTTAACCTGTGTCGATCATGTAAACAGTGTAATGAAAAAAGTATATTGTGTCCTGCGAAATTTGAGATTGTCTTCCAGTGTCACTCCTGTTAATATAAGACGTCAGCTAGTGATACAGCTAATTTTACCTGTGATAACATACTCTGAAATAGTATATAGTAAACTTTACTCATCCTCTCAGTTAAAACTACAAATCGCTTATAACTACGATGTGACTTAAGTAGTTTTCTCAATGCTAGAAACTGTATTTTCCTTCATAAGTTAATTCACAAAAAAAACACCTTACTATCTTTATGAAAAACTTCAGTTTTGTTTGTCGAGAAGAAGTCATGTTTTGATAGTTCCGCGGCATAATTTGTTATACTCTTCTCAACTATTTTTCATCAATGCCATCAGGCTATGGAATGCTTTGCCCCGAAGACTGAGGGAGATCACTGGGAGAGGACTTTTCAGGCAATCTATTTTAACCTATTTTTCTACTCCTTAGTTTATTCACACTTTCTTCTCTATTGTTTCCGTACTATATTTTTTATTCTTTTTCTTCCTTACTCTATACTTATATATAAAATTAATTTAATTATTTCTCATTTCTTCAAATTATTTGTAAATTTAAATTAATTAAAGTTATATTAAGGCAAAATTGTTCTCATCTAAGTTATATTTTAGAGCTTATGAGTTGTTATTATAAATTGCTTGTTTGATAGTTCTGTTATGTTGTGCTAAAAAAGAGCATAGCTCTTAGTCTACTTACATCACTTAATGATAATAATAATAATAATAATAATAAAAATAAAAGAGAAATTCTCAGACATCTGGGGTGGGCTTTAGCCCCCATAGCCCCTCCCTGGATCCGCTCCTGCACCCCTGGAAGACAAGTTTACAGCTGCCATTGGTGAGATACCGGCCGAAATGCTGGAAAAAGGATTCAAAAATTGGAGCTTATGGATGGACCACCTCAGGCGAAGCCGCGATTTTGCATAAAATAATCTTTTTAAAAAATGGCAAGCATTCGTGAATCACTTTAAATAAATATTTCACTCACTATTGCAAACTTTTTGTTTTTTTCTTGATTTTCAATACACAAACGATTAGAAAATTATCTTTTACTTGTGAAGTTTTTGAAGGACCAACTTGGCTGCTTTTCACAAAAGCACCATTTGTGGTTAAGACAACTGTAATGTTGATGATATGAAGATATTTTGCAAGTGCAAAGAGCACTCAAAAAAAACTTGAAGCTAATTCTCGACTAAAAGTTTACAGAGTTTTTTGGCGAATCAGCAGTTTAATTAAACTTTTCATACATTTTTCTCTTAATAATGTTTTGAAAAATATCAGTAAGTATTTTTAAAATTAAATTTTGCCGATTTTATTTATTTTTAAATAATGCAGTACTTCACTGCTAAAATTTTGTATTTAACTAGAGCGACAAAATATAAGTGTATACAGCATATTTTAATCAAAAATCTTTATTCATATTTAGATTTTCTCAATGGTTGGCTATGGGCCGCAGCCCTTTCGACGGTATTCGATCCCACACTCGACGTATCTCTTGCTTGCAAGGCTTCAATTTTTGGTGTCACTAAGCACAGATTCTTGCCTCTTAAATTGACCAAAAGCTACCAAATGTTGATATCCGATGAATATGGCGGATACTGTTGTGTTAATCTGGGTCCGTGGGCTAGCGCTAAGTCTTACTTGAAATACCATATATCTTCACCAAAGTAACGTTGCGCCCAGGAAAGTACTTTGGCTACCAAGATGTCGCATTGGTACATTTATTGTTTAATTTCGGCTCCGTGGTCCAGAAAAACCAAGGATGTCTTGTCGCTAGCACAAATTTCTGCCCAAACCATGACAGATTGGGAACTTTAGCGATGTTCAATGATGACGATCATTTAGCTTGTTGTTTTTTTGCTAAATGGTGAAAAATTTTCGATAACATTTTTTTTTCAAATAAGCCGTAATGATTCACGGTTTATACCCACCTCACGAGCTATAATATTTCAGAAACTCCTGTATTTCGTTTAACCATTTTTTAAAGATTTTCGGTTGTAATGAGTGTTTACGGTTCGTTTTCTTCCTCTACCTACCTGACCCCCACGACTAAGCTCCTAAGCCGTTTAATTGCACGAGCAACCACTACGCTGTGGCACAACGCGATTTAGCAATATCGTTCGCCTAACTGATACAACGTTATAATAATTTCGTGATGAGCAGATGTAAATGTAACGGTTTCTGAAATATGTCTAATAGCATCAACAGAAATAACATGCTTTGCTGGCAACATTCATTTGTTTTTTGCGTGAAAATTTTGATATTTTTGAGCAGATATTTTGTTGCGAACGAACAGCTGATGTTCAGCTTAAAAATTTCAACAAGAAGTAAATATACAGCAAGAATTTATTAAGGGAAAGCAGAAAATCATGTAGCTCTTTAATTTGTATTATTTTAGATTCTAACAATACAAAATAAATTTTATATGAGTATGTATACGGATTATGTCCTTTGTTGTGGAGCAGGACAAGTCATAAGTTTATAGCAGTCCGCAGTTGCGAAGATTTGAGACCGCTAACACCGCTGAAAGGTGCATCCGTATTTACAATTTCCAACAACTGCAATTATTAATTTCAAAACTTTAGAAATAGTACATAAAATATAATTTCAATTACAAACTTTGTTCTTTTGTTTGCACTTTTTCTTAAATTAAATGACAACTGTCACTTTTCACGGCAAAATAATTCGACAGTCAAACCGTTCGGACGTATTTTTAATAAGCTCCGCCAAATTAAAATTTTTCCCTGACCTTCCTCAACAACCTAAATTAACAAGCAAAAATATAAGCGTGCGTTAAGAAAAAATAAAAAGAAATATAAATTGCTAACACTGCTCATTACCCACGGAAGCAAGCACAGTGAACTCCAAAGACTGCAAAAACAATAAAAACAATAAAATAGTGCAACTGAATAAAATAAAATAAAAAAAAAAAAAAAAAAATAAATTTACCCAATTTTAACCGTAAATAAAAAGTGCCAAAAGAACTTAATAAAGTGCTTACGCTGCGGATTTCCTGACCCACTGAAGCAAGTGCAGTGAACTATAAAAACTGATTAAATAATAAAATTTAAAAGTGCTACCAAATCAAATAACATTTAAATAAAAAGCCACCTACTTTCTGCGTCACAGTGAAAAAAAAATAATAAAAATTTTTACAATGGAATCAACATGCGATAAACAAACCTGCGTCATTGAAGACAAAACAATTCCTATTCTCACCTTTAAGGGTATTTGTGGGAAAGCATTTCATGACTGCTGTGTTGGGCTATCGAGGAGATGCCTCACGTATACACGTGAAATGAGTAAAAATTTTGTATTCTACTGTGACGAGTGCCAGAAGATATCTCTTTCTGATGTGATGCTTGCCATTAAATGCATTAGTGACTCTTTGAATGCGGCATCATTAGAAAATAAATCTTTTTTCAAGAAAACCACAAAGCAGCTCACACGACCCGATGGCGGGATCCAGATGGGCGATGACATCATCGAGGCCATAGATTCATCCAAAAAATCCATTGAATTGAAACTTAAATCGATGTCAGAAAGCATCAAGTCAATAAGAGATACGGTGAACAAAGATTGCAAATGTTCCGGAATCGAATCAGACACTAAAA
The DNA here is from genome assembly GCA_958299015.1 of Tetanocera ferruginea. NCBI lineage: Eukaryota > Metazoa > Arthropoda > Insecta > Diptera > Sciomyzidae > Tetanocera > Tetanocera ferruginea. The sequence goes on along the minus strand of OY282640.1, from coordinate 93,861,803 downwards.
AAATGTACATGGAGATACTAGAAAATGTCAAAAAAATAAAAACCTATGAACCGGATCGTCAACTCCATGACAATATGATCGCAATCCGGAATGACCTTGACGCCATGTTGCAAACCACGTCAAACAAAGCAGATCATCCTCACAACGACTTACCTGACTCCCCTCTAGTAGATATGTTATTTGCTAGAATGAGTGAAATCAGCGACGAACTCAGTGCTTTCCACTCTACACTAGAGGAGATAGTAAATGTCGTGATGCAACAACCACTCAGAGTCAACGAAAACATAGATTTACAGCGATCCCATCTCGATACCTCTTCTATCTTTGAAGAATTGTTGGTAGCTTCGAAAATTTCAAAGGAAGTTCCCGTCACATCACCTCCCATAATACCTACGTCTACCTCACCTATCGCAGCCTCTCCACCAGCAATCGAACGTTTTGGAGCATTATGGACCAATGCGGAGTGGGAAAAAAGGATGCAACGTATAAAAGAGTGCAATGTTGAAAGCAGCACTGTTCTTTTCATCAAAGGATTTCCACTCAAGGCGAACGAAAGTTGGGTATATAATTACTTTAAAAAGTACCACATAAACATTCTTGACTGCCAGAGGACCTCTTCTGCAAAAGCAAAAAAAGTGAGCAGCTTTAAAGTGAGTATACCCACAAAATACAGTTGGATGTTCCTGTCCCGAGCACATAGAGTTTATAAAGATGGAAACATACGAATATCCGAGTGGACGAATAGGAAATCTCAAACCAGTCATCCCAAGTCTAGGAGTAATAGATTTACGACCACTAGAAATAAGCAGGGTAAAAGTAAGACAAAATCCCACGATCCTAATTGGTCCCTTAAAACAAATATATTTCCCCCATTTTCCCTCTCAAAATATAATCCCTCACATCCATCAAAGATTTATAAACCATCAGAGCCACTCTCACTAAACTCTCATAAATCTCCATTTTCCTTCTCAAAACATAATTCATCACATCCATCCAAGACTAATATGCCTTCAAAACAATTCTCACTAAAATCTCAACCTAAAAATAAACGCGTCTCATTCAATTTATCACCTTCAAATACATCATATAACAATCACTCATCAAATAAGAGTTTTGGAAGTTACCCAAACTTTATACGATCACATGTACTAAATCCTTCTGTACCTAAAATCGTTCTGAATAAGGATGCTGCCACCTTCACTCCACGCAATGCATCTGTTCCCCCTGCTCATACTTCTATTATTTCTTCCATACATACACCCACCACACCAGTAAATACCGCTGATCGTCTTACAACCACACAACCCCCTGTTTCAACCACGCTTTCCGCAGTTAAACTTACCACAGCACCATCTTTTCTCGATCCTCTGCTTCCGCCAATAGCCAAATTAACTAAAAATCTCGCTGAAACTAGCACTGAAGGTCGCTTTGTCTTGTCCCGCCTTAGAGACCGGAGGCTATATGAAAACGTGCGTCTCTACTTGGCTTACCTACATAACAAAGCTGACTCCACTTGTATCGACGGTTCAACTAGAACAAGCGTCATGGTAATGATACAACAGGAAGGACTTCCAACCGAACCGGCTGAACTTAAAAAAATTTACATTCAGTACCACGAGAGTTTTAATATCTCACCTGCCGAAGTAGAAAAGGACTTATCAGCTTATGCGTCACACACCACTTCAAAGCGCCTATGGCATTTAAACAAAACTCGTTCAAACTTCAAAAATTATTATTGCTCCTAATGGCACTCCCCTAGATTTTTGTCTACCCCCTTCAAAAAACAATAGCCTAAAAATGTTTTATCACAATTGCGGTGGTATGCGTGGCAAACTAAATAAACTTTTCGTAGACGCAAAGTCGTGTCACTATAATGTTTTGATATTCGCAGAAACATGGTTAAATGACTCCTTCAAAAACGAAGAAATCCTCGATAGCAATTGGACACTTTATCGGAATGATCGAGATTATACATACACCTGTCAGTCCCGTGGTGGTGGTGTTCTAATTGCCATACATAACTCCCTAACTAGTCAATTAGTAGAAACTACCTCTCACAAACTTTATGACCACCAAATAGTTCGGATTAGTTCTCAAGATCATCAATATATCTATATTGGTGTCATTTATATTCCTCCTAATTCCGCGGAAACCACATATAGGGATCTATGCGAAAATATCTCATCACTTACCACGACATTGAAAGAGGAAGATAGAATCGTTATCTTCGGTGACTTTAATCGTCCAAATATTTCATTTGTTATTGATGAGAATGACAACTACCTTCTTCCTGTTGACCTCTCCAACTCGATTGATTATACTTTACTCAGTACCTTCTATGTTAACGACCTTCAGCAAGTTAACAGGTTTCCGAACCAAAATGGTAAATGGCTGGACCTTGTCTTTACTAATACCTATGATGAAATAAACGTTGTTCCAACCCCTGCCGCCGAACACTTATTTTCTAACAACTCTCACCACTCAGCCCTATCCACAGAGCTTTTTTCCACCAATATAAATTTCGTACACTCATATAATAACGCTATAGTATACGATTTTCTAAATGCTGACTATGATAGCATAAAGATCTGTCTCGATTCTATTGATTGGAACGATTTATTAGCACTTGATCTCGATAGTGCAGTCTCACTCTTTTATCAGCGCGTCCTCACAATTGTAGATAAATATGTCCCAAAAATTAAGAAAAAGAATAAACTTTCTGAACCATGGCTAGATAAAAATCTCAGACATCTAAGAAATCAGAGAAACAAATTATATAAAGTCATTAAATCCACCATCAATGTCACCGATGAATTGAGAACGAAGTATGAAGATATATCACAAGTATTTTCTGTAAAATCCAAGGAAGCATTTAATCTTTATATTAATCTCATTGGAGAAAGAATTGCTGTAGAGCCAAAGAAATTCTTTGAGTATGTGAATGTCAAACGCAAATCAAACGGATACCCTTCCTCCATGTTCAAAGGCAATGTTACATCTTCTAACACTCAAGAGATTTGCAATCTTTACGCAGATCATTTCAAGGAAGTTTTCTGTGTTTCTACAAACACATCTTACAATCCCCCTCCTTTCACAAATTTATCACCTCAAATCAATCACATAGAATTAACACGTGATGAAATATATGCAGCTATAATTGAGCTAGATCCAATCAAAGGACCAGGCCCTGACCTAATTCCACCCAATTTTCTTATTCAGTGCGTAGATTCGCTGCTCTTGCCCTTACAAATAATCTTCAATAAATCCCTTAAGCACGGTGTTTTTCCTTCTTATTGGAAAACATCTCATCTCACACCAATATTTAAAAATGGTGATAAAAGTCGGTCGAGAACTATAGGGGTATTGCCATTTTATCTTCTATCCCAAAACTATTCGAAAAAATAATATGCGAAACACTGATAGATTTCATAAATCCATTACTCAATGAACAGCAACATGGTTTCCGTAAAGTTAGATCAACTACCACTAATCTTATGATTATGGTTTCTGATGTATTAGGCAAAATGGAAAAAGGACATCGAGTTGACGCAATCTACACTGACTTTAGCAAGGCCTTCGATCGCGTTGATCATCATATCCTAGCTAACAAACTGGAAAAGTTTGGTATCTCAGGGTCCCTTCTCAAATGGCTTAAGTCTTATCTTCACGGTAGATCCCAATTTGTCAAATTTCAAGGTATCCTATCCAAGGAGATTTCTGTCACATCCGGTGTCCCACAAGGAAGTCATCTTGGCCCACTTCTATTCAATATTTTTATATCAGACATATCCGACGTTTTGTATAATATCCCACATCTATTATACGCAGATGACTTAAAAATGTACCATGTAATCAATTCTGAACTTGATGTTACATTTTTTCAATCCAAACTACTTGATTTAGAGCAGTGGTGCAGTCAGAATAAGCTATTTCTAAACGTCAATAAATGCTATAGAATAACTTTCTCCCGAAAAAATCTTATAACTAATTGTAATTACTCACTTAATGGTAAAGAACTTAAAAAAGTCAATCATATTGTTGATCTTGGAGTCGTTTTAGATAATAAATTGCGATTTAATCTGCATTATGATAAAATCCTATCAAGAGCCAGCAAACAACTCGGTTTCATAAAAAGACGCGCAAACGAGTTTAAAAATGTATGGGTTACCAAAACGCTATATTGTTCTTTAGTAAACCCACTTCTAGAATATGGATGCATTATTTGGAATCCTGCATTCGATTCACATGGCGAGAGACTGGAATCTATTCAAAAGCAATTCGTGCTTTTTGCTCTAAGAAACACCTACAACCCCCGTGAATACAATACCCTGCCATCCTATGTGCATAGGCTTAGCTTGCTTAACTTAATGCCCCTATCAACCAGAAGAACACTACTTACCTCATGTTTCACATTTGATGTTCTCAACGGAACTGTAGACAGTGAATATATATCAAATAAGATAAAGTTCAACGAACCCTCAAGACGTACAAGACACACACGAATGTTATATGAGTATCAGCACCATACAATATACGCCAATAATGAGCCAATTAATAGATGTTGTAAAGAATTCAATAATATCAGCGATAGCTATTCACCATCCATATCGAAATTCTCCTTTAAAACAAATCTTTACAAGTTCCTATTTCCGTCCTCTTAACCTTCTTTCCCCTTTATAATCATCTCATCTTTAATAATGTCCCTTCTTTTGTCATCTCCATCATCACCCTGAATACGCACGACCCATGCCTAATAACCCCAAGTCCTTGTCTCCCCACCCCAATTCTAGCAGGAGTAGAATTAATTTATGACAAAGTTTTGTAAACAAAATGTCAATCCTGTGGGCGGATACGCCCACTTTGTAATACAATCCATAATACAAAAAAAAAAAAAAAAAAAAAAAAAATAAACTATCATAAGATAGATTAATTTAAGTTAGAATAAGTAATTTCCTTGCTTGGCCAAATAAATAAATAAATAAATAAAATATATGGTCGGTTCAATTAAATTGCCGTGAAAATAATGTTGCTAGATGCATGTTGCGCAGTATAGTACTAGATTTTCCGCAGCGAAACATAGTACAGCTTTGATGAAAAAGTTGTAAAATACGCACAGCCGTCATTTTTTGTATGGAGATTTGAGTGGAATTTCACGCCGAACAGAGTACTATACTTTAGCAGGGCGAAGAAGTTTGTATACCCAATGTTTTGTCAACAAAAATCTGGTCAGGGTATCAGTAATGCTTTTTAAAATATTTTGTAAAAATAATTTTAATATTATAGTATTTGAAAATATAACTGCTTTCGATTTTCTTATCAAACATCTAGGAATTACCCATTTACAATGTGAATTCTCACCAAATAAATACAATAATTTTAATATAATATTTTTATCATTATTAGGTTCAAGCTATTGTAGATCATCATCATGACATAAACAAGACATCATCCAAAGTCCGTTTCGCTGAACCTGCTAAACTCTATGTTGGAAATATGGTAATTATTTTGCACACAATAGTTTTTACAAAAATATTAAGTCGAATGCAATTAAAAAAATCCGGCATATTTCATTCAAGGGGAGTGGAATCAAGGTAAAGGGAATTTAAAAAAAAACAATTCTACTAATGAATATAGTGTTTTATGAAAGGGGTTCAAAAATGCGATTTCGAGTTTGTTTAGGCTGAAAGTGCCGGCGCACATAGGGATATTTCATCGAAATTCAAATTAATCAATCACCGATTTTGAAAAAACAAACATTTTTGTTACTTTGCTAAATAGTGTTAGAATAATGGACAACCACTCTGTATTATTGTATTACTCTTAGCTTATTTCAAAAAATCTCAAAACTGTAATTTTTAGTTGATATTTTGTTTGAGTTGATAGTTGATTAGAGAAGAACAGTCTTTAAGCCTCTTATTTCATTTCACTCATTTTATAAAATAAAAATATAAATGGATTGTTCTGAAGCGGGTATCTGAAAATATTTATTTCAAAAATATACATTTCGATGTCCGATTCTCTCCGATAAGTGGTTTTTTTTACTAACTGGCCAAGGTGAGTTGTTTGAAGAAGAAGTTGAGGTAAATGTATGAAACTTGGTACATATCTTCAAATAAAGCCAAGGATCAGTACTATTGAATATTTTTGTAATCCGCCCATAAAGTCGGTTGTATTTTAACTAAAGTAATATAATTAAATATGTATATATTTTATGTCAAACCACAGAAGTACACAAAAAATCGGCAAGACCCGCCAACACGCCCAAGTTACATATACAAATACTTACACCAAAACATCGGACAATGCACTCGATAAATTTGATGACTTTTTAAAAACAATAAAGAACGATAAAGCGTAATCCAAAATCGACTTCCTGTTGTTCGATAAAATGTAACATACAAAATTAATACAAATAACAATTTAAGTGCAATTCCAAGAAATCAACAACTGGTTGGCTTCAATAACAAAATAGTTTATTAAGCAAATTTGTAAATCTAGAATTAAGTTTCGTTATGTTAAAATTAATAAAGAAAAGTCAGTTTGATTCTGCACTATAACAGCGACAGTTCGCTGCACAAAAAATAAGCTTGGCTTTGACTTTTTTTTGGCGCAGTCGGTTGCCCTTTCTTCATTAAGAAAAGGATCGTGATTCGGACTTACGAAATCAATATAACACCCAAATATAATCCTGCGAATCCGTAGCCAACTCAGAAGTTGACCGGACCCTCCAGGGTATAAAATAATAAAAAGAATAATAAACAGTAATTGTGCAGTGATTACGAACAACTCAAGTCGTAAAGCACCACTTTAATTAAAAACAAGTAGCAGTGAATTTTTCTTTAAAAATCATCACCTACTTAAGTAAGGCAAAAACAGCAAAATTAAGTCAAAAAGGCAAGCCGAATACGATAGAAGAAGAATGGAGAATAAAACTCAAATACCACCGGTTCAACTGATAGAAGAACTATTCAAAAGAGAGCAACAGCTGGAGCAACTAAGAGTGGCCTACGTAGAACTGCAACAAAGGCAATCAAATCACAGCAGCAACATGGAAAGGCTGATGAATAACATCAACCACTTACCAACGTTCACGGGAAGAGGCGAAGTAGCAATCAACTCTTTTATGAGCAGCGTGGAATATCTTCTTTCTACAGCCCAGGACGTAGAAACCAGACAAGAACCAGACAAGAAGCCAGCGCAATCTATTACAGAATTATACATGGGGAAGCGAAAAACGTTATCATAAATATTCCAAATCCCGAAGACTGGACTCAAATAAAAAAGGCACTAAAATTGAGATACAAGCCAGATGTAGAACCACACGAAGTATACAGAAGAATCTGCAACATCAAAGCTAATACAGTAAGTGAGTTAGCAATAGAAATTCAAAATATTAAATATAAAGCGGATGAAATTAATATATATTATAAAGGAGATGTAGGAATAGATTTAAGTAATGTAAATAGTTTACTTACAAATACTGTAAAAGAAATGTCACAAGGAACGCTACTCGACAAAATTTATGACGAAAATGACTTAGAGACAATTATAGAAATAATGACAAAAAGACGCTATGAAGACACTTGTATTCGACCGGAATTTAAGCGATTTAGAAAAATTGACGGACAGTTTAAACAAAACAGAGGGTTTACGAAAATAGGCAAAATGAAGAATTTAAACAAAATAAAGGATTTTACGAAAATAGGCAAAACGAACTGTTCAGGTTAAGAAATATCTTACGTTACGTATCGTACGTTTTAACTTAGTTGATAAGCTAGCTTCACTAACAGGTGGCGCAACTTATTTTCGAATATGCGCCATTTGCATTCTTTTGTATTTTTCTTACTTAGAATAGGCTTTTTCCTGTTCTTTTAAGTCTTAAGTCGATCTCTTGTTAATAAACTCTTGCCAAGGTAAGACCTACGAAACCTAAACTCCTTCTTAATTCTTACATCATATTCCTTTCCAAATCTCATAAAACGCCTCTGGAGCATTTTGAGATCTAGATAACGATATCAGATTTTCAGGAGAAATCTACATCAATTCTCAGATATCCCATCTGGAGAAAATCTACCAAACTTCCTCATTCTATCCAAGGAGAAAATCTGCTCAACTTCCTCAACTCATCATTTGGTCCACATCGAACCAGATTTTCTACAGCCCACATTCAGAGTCCAATTCAGTGAAGGAGAGACAAATCAGGTGCGTTAAATTCAGTTTTACTTTCATTGTGCAAGAGTTAAGTGCGAAAATAAAGAAAGCGTGCGAAAAACGCAAAAATTATATATGTATGTTGCAAATCAAAGTGTCGCGTAAATTAGCTTATTTTTATAAAAAAAAATCCCGAAGAAACAGGCTAAAAGTGAAAAAGAAAAAAATTGAAATCAAGAAAAATAATTCGAAAATTCAACAAAAGCCTTATATCCAGTGTACTAAAAAAGAATAATTATTTCTTAAATTTCCAATATAATTTCCTAAAAAAGTTAAAAAAAACATATATTAGAAAAACTGCTGGGTATAATTTCATTGCAGTCTTTCATTTCATTAGCAAAATGCAAGATTCATGGTAAGTTTTTTTTGGTTTTTACGTAATTTATTTAAAACGAAAAAAAAAAAAAAAAAAAAAAAATTTACCAATTCCTCGTGCTTTTTACATTTTTTATATGTACATATATTCACATACAGACACACAAATATATATAACACATATATTTTTACATGGTCCAACGCTGTTAAAATTTGTCAAACTTAACATCAGTCTTTAGCGTGCAACATTTGTTCTCTTGTTCTTTTTTTATGTTCCACACTCAGAGAATCTCTACACTCAGCTCTGTTAAAATAAAATAAAAAAAGAAGAGAACGATCGTTTCGTAAACATCCAGAGTTAGCAACATATTTTATGCTATATTCAAATAGAAGCGCATTATTACGAAGAAAGTAAACATTAAGCGCATCTCTAAGCTCATAAACAATGTTGCGTCTTCTATTACTTTTGTGGGAGGAACTCATTTGTTGCGAAACATTACCGCATTAATACACTCTCTAATAGGGAGTGCAGCGAATTTTTGTCAACATTTTTGTTGTTAATATTGTATTTCTAAATACTCAAAATATACTCAACATTTCTTATTCCATTTCATTCCAAAGGCGAAAATATACCTTACAAAGGTTATTGAACTTTAAACAGTATCAGCTGTTTGTTCGCAACATTCATTTATTGATTACAAGGCTGTTAATGTCAGATACAATTTATACACTGAACAAAAAGTAGCAATATTATTTGGTGTGAATTTATATTTTGTACAAAGTGGATTTTTCTGCATCGAACAATAATTTTTTATTTCCTATCGATATTTTTTCAATAAAAAAGTGTTTCGTCTAATAAATAAAAAAAAAAATAAAAAAACAAACAAAAAATTAATAAAAGTAAACATCGATTAAGCTAAGAAAAAAAAAGATTTCGTGAAACTGCGAATATTTTTACTGATTTTTATTTATATTTATTTTATATTTATTGAACATTTTCTAAACATTGCTTTTTCGGTTTTCTTCTGCGAACAAATCGTTTTATTAGTTTTAATTTCGGTAGTTTTGGAACACTTAGCTAAAAGTTCTCATTGAAAAAAAAAAAAAAAATAACAAAACAAAAAAAAAATCCAACGAAAGAAAACAATCAGATAATTTTTATTCAATTCTAATTCGATATTTTATTCTGATTCGATTTTATCGTTAAAAAACCAAAGCAAGTTTTCTACATAAAACATACTTTTTTTTTTTAAATTCCCATATTTCGTTTTTTCATATCGTTTATTTCTTTGTTTTTTACTCGCTTAAAATCTTATGGCGATTTAACCGATAACTCCATTACGTGATATATACATAAAGTGATCATACTTTCTGTTTCATTGCAACTGGTACTCAACTGTGAGTAAATTCTTTTGAGATCCTTTGAGATTTTTTTCATTCTTTTATTCATTATAGGATTATTAAACTAAGGTTTGATAATTAATTTCCATTTCTTTTATGATTCTTTTGAAAATCATATGGCATCGTCAAGCTTTATTTGACGATTGATTTCCATTCTTATTATAATTCTTTTGAAAATTATAAGGCATCGTCGAGCTTTATTTGACGATTGATTTCTATTTCTATTTCAACTCTATTGATGTTGAACTATGCCATTATCCTAGCATTATCCAAATTCGATTGGACAATTGATTAGCATTATCCAAATTCGATTGGACAATTGATTTCTATTTCTATTACTACTTTTTATCGATATTTTGGCATTATCCAACTTCGATTTGATAATTGATTTCCGTTCCTCTTATAATTCTTTTGAAAATCATATGGCATCGTCAAGCTTTATTTGACGATTGAGTTCTATTTCTATTTCAACTCTTTATTGATATTTTGTCATTATCATGACATTATTCTAACTTCGATTTGGCTATTAATTTATATTTCTATCATCGTTAATTTCATTCTTTGTTGAAAAATCTTATCATTTCAAAGATTATATTCTCTAATTCTAGTTCCTAGCTTCTGATACACATACATTGTCAAGATATCTTTTGAATCAAAGTATTTTTCTTATTTCAAAAAGTTAGTCTAGTTAGGCATAGAACTGTTCTTAGTTTTCTTGATTTTTTCACTTGTTGTCTATTTCCCTTCATTTACATAATAATGACTACGCTGGAAGCTTTCATTAACCTCACCGATAATTTGGTTGAATTTGAAGCTGACTTCAACGCAATCCCCAATGCACTACATTCAACGTACTCCTTAGAAGTTCATCGCGAGGAGATAAAGTCAATCTGGTCGAGTGTTAAATCTGGATATGAAGCCTGTCTGCGAGATATCGCTGCGAAGAATGAGGATGGAGAGTTTGACGTCGATTTGGAGAGCGTTAAGCAACGATATCGGAGTTCGTACCAAACTTATGTGCGATGCGTAGCAAAAATAGGGGAAATCACACAACTGTCAGCGGAGGCAGCAATTCCTGAATTTCCTAGAGTAATTGAAGCCGTTCCTATAAGTTCAAATTTTCACCTACCACCTTGCGATACCCAAATATTCAACGGTGATTATTTATCTTGGCCGTCCTTCCGTGACATGTTCACTGCAATTTATATCAACAACACAAGGTTGAGTCCAGTGGAAAAGCTTTTTCATTTTAACCAGAAAACTCGAGGGGAAGCGCAGGATATTGTGAAAAAATATCCATTGACTAACGATGGTTTTTTTCTAGCATGGAAAAATTTAAAGGATCGTTTTGAAAACAAACGGATCCTCATCAATAGTCAACTTCGTATCCTTTTCAATCTGTCTTCCATTTCCAACGAATCTAGCATTGCAATAAAAAAACTACAGAGGAATATTAACAGTAGTATATACGCTCTGCAGTTGCATGACATTAATATAGAAAACTGGGATCCAATTTTTGTATATTTATGTTCCTCTCGACTTCCAGATGCTACCCTTTCACTCTGGGAGCAATCAATAACCAATAATTCCTCGATGGTCAGACCTAGACTTCTTCTTAACAAACCGATACCAAACATTAGAAACTGTCTTTGATATCAAGTGTTCAAATATTCAAAAGGCTCCATTCCAAAAACTGCAATCAACTTCTGAATCTCGTAGTCAGCAAAAAAGGATAAATACTTATGCAACTAACTTTTCTATTCCTTCTTGTAAACTTTGTCCAAAAGAGAGACATACCATTCGACAGTGTTCTTGATTTTTAAACATGAATCATGATGAAAGAATGTCTTGCATAAAAAAGCTTGGACTCTGTCTGAATTGTTTTGCCAGCTCTCATGCCAGTAAAGACTGCAAAAGTTCGCATAATTGTTTTAAATGCAACAAACGGCATAATACTCTGCTTCACCATGATGCCTCTTATACAGTTTCTGTTGGAAATACTGATTTACCTTCTACATCTAAAGATGCAGCACGACGCTCTGGTACAAATTCCAACTTTAATTCTGAAGGGCCTCGTTCTCATGCAACCCAAATACAGTCCACTGAAATGATTCCAATAGAAAATATCCAATCATGCTTTGCATCAAATTTCAAAAGTGTTTTGCTGGGAACAGCAGTAGTGCATATTTGTCACTATGGCATTACCTATTTTGCTCGAGCACTCATAGATTCGGGTTCCGAAGGAACATTCATTTCCGAAAGACTTTTCAAGTTGCTTAAACTTCCTTTTCAATCAACTTCAGCACAAATTTCTGGCTTAAACAATGCAGTTTCTGCTAACGTTCAAAAGGTTTGCTCATTTACTTAAGCTTCTCCCATCGATTCCAAAATTTCTATTGAGGCAACTGCTCTGATGGTTTCTCGCTTAACAGGGAATATTCCATCACGTTCACTGGATCCATCCTTCCTAGCAAATATTCCAAATATTCAATTAGCTGATATTGAATTTTTCAAAAGTTCCAACATTGATCTTTTGATCGGTGGGGATCTTTTTCCATTAGTTCTGCAAGACGGTATCCAACGCAACGTTGGAGGATCATCCTTGCTTGCACAAGAATCCATATTTGGGTGGATTCTTACAGGCCCTGTTTCCAAAAATTCGACCAATTCAGTAACAACATGTGTTTCATTCTTTACTGAAATTTCTCTAGACAAAGAAATTTCGCGATTTTGGGAGGTGGAGGATCTTCCACATAAACATCACATGTCTCCATCTGATCGTTTCTGCGAAGAAAATTTTGTTAATACGACAAAAAGGACCGAAGATGGAAGATATGTGGTAAAACTTCCGTTCAAAGAGTCGTTTCCAGATTCAATAAACTTAGGTCATTCTCGTGCAATTGCTCATGCACAATTCATGAGAAATGAATTCCGATTAAATAAAAATCCTAATTTCAAAATGCAGTATGATAGCGTAGTTCGCGAATATCTAGCTCTTAACCATATGCAGCCAGTTCCTTCACCGAATTTCAAACATTTTCCAAAACATTATTATTTGCCACATCATTTAGTAATAAAACCCGAGAGCACTACAACAAAAGTCCGTGTAGTGTTCAATGCCTCTAGTGCTTCTTCCAACGGGATAAGTCTCAACGATGTTTTGCATATTGGTCCAACTCTTCGATCTGACCTAACCATTTTAATATTAAATGGCGGTTTTACCAGTTCGTTTTCAATGGCGACATTCAAAAAATGTATCGCCAAATCCTTGTTCATCCTGATCATACGCCATTTCAACGTATCCTTTTTCGAAACACTGCTAGTGAGCAAGTCCAAGATTACGAGCTCAATACAGTTACTTTCGGGGTAAACTGTGCACCCTATTTAGCCATCAGAACGCTTATTCAACTTGCAGATGACACAGAGAAGTTGTATCCACTTGCAAGCCATATCTTACGAAAATCTATGTATGTTGATGATACTCTAGCGGGAGCTCACGACATCACCACAGCTAGAAAAGCAAGAGATGAACTTATTGCTGCTTTGTTGTCTGCTGGATTTTCACTCCGAAAATGGACTTCCAACTCAAAATTCATTCTAGAAGGGCTTCCTAAAGATCATCTCTTAGATGATGAATTTCTAAAGCTAGAAGACAGAAGCACCGCTAAAACCTTAGGTGTGCAATGGAATGCTAGTTCCGATAAATTCTTCTTTTCCACTAAAACATTAGAGCAGAAGTCTGAATTCACGAAGCGGGAAGTTCTATCCCAAATTGCAAAGCTGTTTGATCCAGCAGGCTGGCTCTCTCCATGCATAATTGTAGCCAAAATGCTTATGCAGCAAATATGGCTTCAACAGATAGGTTGGGACGAAAATATTCCTTCTAAATGTCTTAAAATATGGCATTCTTTTATTGCCAATTATTCACAAATCGGTAATATTCTGATTCCTAGGTGGGTAAAATATTCTCCAAGTTCCAATATTCAATTTCATGCATTCTGTGATGCATCGGAAAACGCTTATGCTGCAGCCATTTATGTACGCATTGAGAGCGCTGAAACAATTTCCACTCATTTACTGGCTAGTAAAACGAAAGTAGCACCAGTAAAATCTATTTCCTTGTCACTTTTGGAACTTTGTGGCGCAACACTCTTAGCCGATATGGTCGAATCTCTTCTGCCACAATTGGATATTCCAAAGTACGAAACATTCTTTTGGACTGATTCCACCATTGTGCTTGCGTGGCTTTCGGAGCCGCCTTGCTTATGGACCACATTCGTGGCAAATCGAGTGTCTAAAATCGTGCAGAGTGTTGGTACCCAGAACAGGTTTCATGTTAACTCATTATCCAATCCCGCTGACTTGGCGACTCGTGGTGTCCAACCACAAGATCTTCGTGAGAGTGATTTATGGTGCAATGGCCCACCATGGCTTAAACTTGAGCCAAGCTCTTGGCCAAATTCTATTAAAAAATATAAGATCGAAACTGAACTTGAAAGAAGTCTGCAAAATCATTCTTTGCTTATTTTAAAAACTATGAAGACATTCTTGCACGTTTTTCTTCATACCCAAAGGCAATTCGTATCATTGCATATATATTTCGGTTTTTATTTCACACACATCCTGAGATCGTTCTAATTATTCCAAAGATTCAGTGCTCATTACAAGCTCTGAAGTATATCAAGTCAAGACAAGACTAATTATACTCAGCCAAAAGTTGATGTATGCCGAAGAGTACAACCATCTTTCAAAAAAGGAACCAATTCAGTCAGGAAGCAGCCTTCTGAATCTTAACCCTTTTCTTGATAAAGTTGGTGTTCTAAGAGTGTGTGGAAGATTAGTTTGTTCTCCAGTCATGTCTTATGACGAAAGGCATCCTATAATCCTTGCATACAGTTGTCAACTGTCACGACTAATTGTGAGTTTTACTCACCAAATTTCCTTGCACGGAGAAATCCAGCTAGTTCTCCGTCTTCTTCGTCTTCAGTTTTGGATTCCAAAAGCAAGGAATCTTATAAAGACTATCATTCATAATTGCAAAATTTGCGCTATCCACAAACAAAAAAGTTCAAACACAATTGATGGGTTCCTTACCACCAAAGAGAACAATTCTCACACGCCCATTTGCTCATACAGGTCTTGATTTCGCGGGACCATTTGATATCAAAAACTATACCGGAAGAGCATGTCTCATCACGAAGGGATACGTTTGTGTTTTCGTGTTTCGCTACGAAAGCAATTCATTTAGAAGTAACCTCAAGTCTTGCAACTTCAGTTTTCTTAGCAGCCTTTCACAGATTTGTGTCCCGTCGAGGATGTCAGTTGCACCTTTATTCTGATAATGGTACCACGTTTGTTGGAGCGTCTAAAATATTAACTCGTGAATTTCTCACAACAGCTCGTGACGCACTCACTTCAAATTTCCATCATCAGAGAGTAACTTGGCATTTCATTCCACCTGGTGCACCACACATGGGTGGGTTGTGGGAAGCAGGAGTGAAAAGCTTCAAAACTCACTTCCGCAAAACGGCTGGCAAGTTTAAATACACATTTGAAGAAATGTCCACCCTTCTTACGAGGATTGAGGCCTGCCTCAATTCACGCCCAATTTCACCCATGTCCGAAGATCCTTCCGATAATTCAGCCTTAACACCAGGCCATTTTCTTATTGGAGGACTCATTCATGCTCCTATTGATCCAAAAATTGCAGAACAAACTATATCCATAATTAATCGTTGGCAAAAATTAAAAGCCTTGCAACAAGAGTTTTGCTCACGTTGGAAAAATGAGTATCTCAAAGAGTTGCATAAAAGAAACAAATGGAAGAATCCACAAGTAAACATCGAAGAGAATACTATGGTAGTCGTTAAAGATGAAAATCTCCCTCCCACAGAATGGCGTCTAGGTAGAATTGCGAAAGTCTATCCAGGCAGTGATAATCAAGTTCGAGTTGCAGACGTACTTACGCAACGAGGCCTGATTCAACGTTCGATTGTCAAACTTGTCGTCCTTCCAAATTAGTAGTTTTTCCCCATCATATATCTTTTTTTTAATTTGTCAAAATTTCTAAATGCTTTTCAGATTTAAAATGCCAAAACCAAACGAAAAATGTCAGCGCTCGTATCCAAAAGGGTCGCACTACAAGTATACAGAAGAAAGAATGCGTGTCGTGCTCCTGCATAAATACTGTTCAAATTGTTTGGCGCACAAACATTCCGAAGGATCGTGCATAAGCAAACAGGGTTGCCATTATTGCGAAGATGACCACCACTTACTACTTCACATACACGAACGCTTGCGACGCCGCCAATCCAATGGTCAGTCCACTCGATCTAACTCCGTTTCAACATCTATGAACAAGGAAAAAATATCAATCCAGACATATAGTACATTGAAAACAGAAAGGCTTTCGTATTCTAATATCCGAGCACATCATGTCGTCACTCTTTTACCTACTGCAGTTATCAACCTCGCTGTGCATGGCAAAAATCACCACGTCCGATCAATCCTGGATCCATGTACTGTGGTTATCCAAATTTCCGAAAACATTGTAAAGAAATTCTGTTTTAAAACCACACTACTTGGTGGTGATACAATTTGCAGCGTTTCCATCCATGCTCGAGCAGATCCAATGCAACATCAGTAAGAGGTAGAAAATATAATTTTATAATAGGGGTCGACTTGTTGAACCATTTAAATACCATGATAAATCTCGTAGACGGTAATATTACATTAAATCAAAACAAAAACTTTGTTTCTAAATAACCCATTCAATTTCAATGAAGTTTATATGCTAGAAACAACAGACGATAAAATAGAAGGCATCCAGCTTAACCACTTAAATACAGAAGAATACAATGAAGTAACAAAAATATTAAAATCGTTTAAAAAATTATTATTCAGAGAGGGCGAAAAATTAACAAGTACAACGGAAATACAGCATGAAATTAGAACCACTACAAATGAACAAATCAATTCAAAACTATAAAGGTATCCACCACAACATGAAGAGGAAGTGCCTAGACAAATCAAAGAAATGGAAGAGTAGGGGATAATAAAAAAAAGTAAATCACGCTATTCTAGCCCATTAATAGTCATTCCAAAGAAAATGGATAACTCTGGAAAGAAAAAATATAGAATAACCATTGACGATAAATATCCGCTGCCAAACATTGACTCGATTTTAGACAAATTAGGACGTGCACAATATATTACAACTATAGACCTCGCAAAAGGGTACCACCAAATTTTGATCAAAGAAGAAGATAGAAACAAAACGGCTTTCGTTACACCGCATGGTCTTTATGAATTCATAAGAATGCCGTTCGGGTTGAAAAATGCGCCCGCAACGTTTCAACGTCTCATGAATGAAATATTGCGAGATTTTATAAATAAAATATGTGTTGTGTATTTAGACGATATACTAATTTTCAGTACAACGTTACAGGAACATATGAAGGCAATTAGAGATATTTTTAAGGTCTTAGATGAGAAAAATCTTAAAATCCAAATAGACAAGTGCAATTTTCTTAAAAAAGAGACTGAGTTTTTAGGGCACATACTTACGAAAAATTAGACTTGCCGCGGACAGAAAAACAAATTAAAAGCTTTTTAGGCATTACCGGGTATTACAAGAAATTTATAAAAAATTATTCAAAAGTAGCCCAGCCGATTACAAAATATTTAAAGAAAAACGTAAAAATAAATACGAAGGATCCCACGTATATAGAAGCTTTCGAAAAGTTAAAACAACTAATTAGCTCACATCCAATTTTAAGATACCCCAATTTTGAAAAAGAATTCACACTTACTACAGATGCCTCAAACTACGCAATTGGCGCATTTATATCACAGGAAGGACATCCCATATGTTTCGCATCAAGAACCCTTAACAACCACGAACAGAATTATTCAGCAACCGACAAAGAATTTTTGGCCATTATGTGGAGCGTGAATTACTTTAGGCCATATTTGTACGGCAGAAAATTCAAAATTGTAACAGATCATCAACCTATAAAATGTTTGCATTCAAAGTATAGAGGGAAAGATATTTCACCAAGGCATCAACGGTTGTTGCTTAAACTTGGGGAGTACCAGTTTACAATCGAATATATAAAAGGAAAAGAGAATAGAGTAGCAGATTTCCTAAGCAGAATTCGAAATAACGAGGACGTTATTAAAAAAGAGGGGGAGGGTGAAAATCATTGCGGAACACAATTTCGAGAAAATTACGAAGATAATGAATCTGATCTCAATATAATTGAAAACATAGATGATGATGTGAGTATGGCAACAGTACACTCAACGGACGAAAATTTAGGTGACCATTTTTATATTAAAGAAGAGATAGTGAATAAGTACAAAACACAAATTATTTTGACGAATAATAATGTGGAAGAATTAAAGATATTGCATGGTAAAAGGATAATATTTATATCGGAAAATGATTTCGATAATATGGGTGAAATATTTAGAAGATATATAAAGAAGGGAAAAAAAGGAATATTATCTGAGCTATCTGACCACAAATACAATTTAGTGCAAGAAAAACTAATAGCAATGTATTCAAACGATAATCAAATACAATTCCTTAAATGTACAATCAGAGCACAGGATATAGAAACTGAAGTTGAGGCAGTTAAACAAATTTCTTTATATCACGTCAGGGAAAGCATGCACTCAGGAATCCAGGAAACATACAACCAATTAAAAAATAAAATATACTATCCTAAACTTATGGAAATAATACAATTAGTGATTAATCAATGCGAGTTATGTCAGGAGATTAAATACGATAGGAAACCAATTTGGCGATATATTATTTTATTTATTTATTTATTTATTTATTTATTTATTTTATACATAATGTTCACAAATAAGACAAGTCTTTTTAAAGCGATAAGAATGACAGAAGTAATAACAACAAGTTATAATCAACAAATAAATAAAAGGTAAAACTTAGAATAAAAGGTTATAATAAAAGTTAATAACTTAAGGTTATAAATTTTTAACAATTAAAAAGAAACAATGTTCAAAGAATAACAAAAGTAATAACAACAAGTTTTAATCGACAAATAAATGTTACAAGTAAAAATTAGAATATAAATAAATATTATATAAATTAGAAAATTATATAAATTAGAAAAGCGAGAAAGAAAATTGAAAGGAGAAGAAGAATTAAGAGAAAAGTTTGAATATTTCATGCTTAAAGTTGCGTTTGTTTGTGATAGTTTTGACAGCTGACGGCAACGAATTCCAAATTCTGATCGCGTTCACGAAAAAAAGTCTACTCGAGTTCAAAAAATTATGAACAGGGATTAAAAGGTTCAAGTTTCTTGTCGATCTGCAGAACTGTAGTTTATTGTATAAGTATGCTGGAGTTTGCGTATTTATTAAGCTATGCAAGAAAATGCAATTTCTAGCGTCCAAGTAACAGAAAATATCGCAACCAAGTAATTGATTGCTTAAATGACTAATACGATCAAATTTTTTAAGACCATAAACATATCTTATTGCATTATTAAATGCCAGTTGTAGCTTATGCTTTGACCTGGAATCAGGATTGCTGTACACCACCTCTGAGTACGATATTATAGGCATTATAAGCTGGATAATTAGCTTTTTTCTGGTTTCAACAGGAACAAAAGATGCAGTTCGTCTCAAATTCCGTAGGATGTAGTAAACCTTGCAAACAACAGAATTTATATGATCATCGCAAGAGAGAGAGGAGTTGATGTAGAATCCAAGATTTTTAACCTTGGTAACGAATTGTAGACCAAAGCCATTAAGATTAATTGTCGGTATATTATGAATAGATAAGCATTGTTTCCTAATCGGCAAGACATATGATTTGAGAGGATTGAGCTTAAGCTTATTAGCCTTAGCCCAATCTGATATTTTACTCAGATCTTCATTAAAATTTATACATAATTCATCAACAAGACTAATAGGTTTGGACAGGTACAGTTGAAGATCGTCAGCATATGCATGCATGGTGACATGACGACATTTAGTGAAGATATCATTAAGAAAAATCGAAAATAAAAGCGGACCGAGTACAGAGCCTTGAGGCACCCCACAGGTCAGATTACCAAAAGCGGACAGACTATTTCCCACCCTTACTCTTTGAGACCTACCAACTAAGTAATTAAATATCAGACGGACAGCAGAGCTAGAAAATCCAAAACTGATCGCTAGTTTTTGGCAAAGTATTGAATGATCGACAGAGTCAAATGCTTTAGAAAAATCTAGCAGACAGAGCAAGCTTAAGTGCCCTAGATCATACGATAATCTAATATCATCTAGAATCTTAACAATGGCTGTAGAGCAGCTGTGACCAGGTCTAAAACCAGACTGAAGTGGGGACATAAGATTATGATTTCTGATGTGATCAGAAATTTGCGCAGCCATAAGAGATTCAAACACTTTCGATAGACATGATAACAGACTTACGGGACGAAAATCAGAAAGTTCACGAGCATTTGCCTTTTTAGCTATGGGGATTATTGTCGCTGCTTTCCAAACATCAGGGAAATTTGAACTTGTGAAACAATAATTTAAAATGTGAGTCAAGGGGCTAAGAATATAAGGTAAAATAAGTTTAATAAATTTAATTGATACTCCATCCTCACCGACGGCATTCGACTTAATATTATTCACACAACGAGCAACATCAACCTCACTAACAGCAACAAAGTCAAAGTTAAATGTACAGTCAAAAGTACTAACATTCGAGTTATCGGTATTATCAGATGATGTATTACCAGGATTAGCAGAGCTAGCAATGAAGTATTCGTTTAAACTATTAGCATCAATACCACATTCATCAGATGTTACATTACAAACTCTAGCTTGTCTTAAATTACTCCAAAGCTTTTTAGTTGGTTGTGATAAACTAAGTTTAGACATGAAGAAAATACGTTTTGAAGACTTGACAGCTGCATTGGCTTCATTTCTAGCTCTTTTGTACTGCTCCCAGTTGAAAATTGAGGAGTTTCTCTTCCAGCGATTGTAACTTTTATTCCTGTTTTTTATAGCCAATTTAACATTATTAGTAAACCAAGGACAGCTTATGTTAGAGACACGACGAGTAATTAGCGGAACATGTAAATCAAATAACGTACATATCGAATTATTAAAGAAATTCAACTTTTCATTAACTGAGGACAAAAACCAGCACTCAGTCCAATTTATGTTGAGAAGGTTATTGTACAAAGAGTCATAATTAATACATTTATAATCCCGATAAGTAATAGTATTCTCAACAGCAGTTGGTGACAGATTAACATTTAAAGAACAAAACAGAAGATCATGGTCGGATACAAACGATAATTGATCAAACAATAAAACAGAAGAAACATCGGAGACAACAAAAACATCCAATAAGCTAGAAGCAGCATTATTTGCAAAGCGAGTGGGTACGCTTGTATTAACTACTCGGAGACCAACCTCAGAAAATCGATCATGAAGCTGACAAACAAGATTATCTTGAACTAAAATATTTATGTTTAAATCTCCACACAAGACGAAATGATCGTATTCTATAGCACAATTAGACAACGTAGAAAACAAACGGTCCAAACTGCAATGACGATACGGATTATATACACAGGACAAAAACACTTTTGTACAGTTATCAAATATTTCAACATTCAGAAACTCAACCTCAGAACCACTGGACTTGTCTAGCAGTTTAACATTAAGAGTATTTTTGCAGTATATTGCGACACCACCGCCTTTTTTATTTACCCTGTCATTTCGGTACATTTTGTAATTATTTATGTTTAAGCAAGTGTCATTTATGTCTGAATGAAACCAGGTTTCAGAGACACAGATGACATCAACCGCCGAATTTTCAAAGCAGTGCCGTACACAATCAAGCTTTATATCGTTCAAGCTCCTAGCATTAAAGTGAACAATTTTCAAGCCGGAATGCTGCTTACAAAGAACGCCAATCAGAGTCTTATGGATGTCATTATTGCTCGATAAAGTTGACATCAAGTCCTATCTCAGCAAAACAACTATAAACATGACAGAAAGTAAGATTAAGAAAATAAAATTGAAAGAATATAAAGTAGAAAAATAAATGATGTGAAAACATTATAAATGAGATGAAATTAAATGAAGATACAAAAAATAATAACAAAAAATAATGAAAAATAATAAAAGGAAAAAGCTTATGCACGACCGGCATCTTCAGCGCATATAAAATTCTGCAACTCTTCAATGCTGTTAACTCGAATCCCTTCGCTACCTTTTTGCATTCTGATGAATACGGCTCCACGCAGCGTAAATGCATTAAAGATGCTCTTCTTTCGTTTACAAACAATCGCTGCTTGTAAAATTCTTCTGGTATCTGCAGAGATACTCTCATGCAAATATACATTACTGTCAGAGTCAATGCCACAGTCTCTTAGATTTATTGCCTTCTTTGTTTTTCGCCGGTAGTCACCAAAAGCTTTTAATACCCGATTTCGGTCATATGGTGTATAAAATTTAATAATCACCAGTGTGCTTTTATTATTATTATTTTGTTTAGTACGAAAAATGTCTTTAATGGGAGGCGATTGAAACTCAATCGAGTGGCAAATTGAGTTGAAAGAACTCTTGAGATTTTCATGAGCAGAGATATGAAGTCCGAACAGAACTGCGTCTGAAGAGTGATCAACACTGTTGCTGTTAATATTATTGTTGTTTTTGTTGTATTTACTTTCACTCAACTGTTGCGAAAGTTGATCGCAGCGAGCGGTTAGTGCAGTTACTCTTTCTTCAAGTGAGTGAAGTTTTTTGTTGTTATCACTGCATTCAATTTGAAGTGAACTCACCTCGCTCTCAAGTCTAGTGACTAATCGTTCGAATAGATTGTCGGCGTGTTGACGTAGACGTTCTTCTAACTCCCTTAATTCTAGCTTCGAGTGAGCTATTAGCCTCTCTTCAAGAGCAAGTAGTTGGGCACCGAAGGAATTCGCGCCGCCAGATGACGACTTAGTAGAAATTTCGTTTTTATTGTTAGTGTTTACGTTGCTGTTGTTATTGTTGTTACTGTTGTTGTTGCCACGCTGCTCACGTTGACGAGTCTGCATCGGAGTCAGCGTCATTTGTGATGTTTACTTGTATAGTTATATCATGAGAAAGTTAGCAAGATGAGTAAACTAGTTAAAGCCTCTTTCACTCATTTTTATGGTTTTTTAAACTTTTACACAATTGTTGTTGATATTGTTTCTCTTAAAATGTTCATGTATAAATGTATCATGATTCTGTCTGTACAGCTGCTGAGAGTCACACACTACTTCAGTTATAAAAAGATTAGTCACCAATTTTTGAGTTTTTACTTCGTTTATATATATTTTATATGAAGTATGGATTTATAAAAACGATTTAACACAATAAAACAATATTCATTGGCCAATATAAAGCTGTCAATCGATGCACAATGGCTTAATATATCTAATTATGCCAAAAAAGAAAATTGACAAGCACTTATTTAGTTATAATCTTATATTAAACTGGGACCGAAACAGAAGAGCTTTCGTTGACTCAGAGAAACGATACGAATTGAGTATCAGAGAAACGATACAATCAAACTCAAATTTTCACATACTGAAACACCCACAAAATGTAAAGAAATTATTCACATAGATACCTTTGTTATGAAAAGATTTCACTTTCTAACGATCATAGATAAGTTTTCAAAATACGGGGTAGCTTATCCGTTAAATGACAGGAATCATATCACAATTCTAGAACAAATGGAAGATTATATCACAAAAATGGGGAAACCAAGAAAGATTATAGCAGATAATGAGTTTAATGCTGCAAGGATTAGAGAGTTTCTAAACAATGAAAATATTGAGCTACATTTAACTAAACCAAACAGCCACACAGGCAATGCAGACATTGAACGATTCCACAATACGATCGCAGAAAAATTTAAAATGTTACATATATTAAATAAGGACATATCTGTTAAACAGTTAATACAAAAAGCTATAAGAAATTATAACGAAAGGTTTCATTCAACAATAAAGTTCACTCCTGACGAAGTACACAAAAATAAAGTTGACTGGGATATTGTAAAAAATAATTTGGAATGCATGAAAGAGAAAATAATAACGAAGCTCAATAAAAATAGAGAAGATTACACTGAAACAAGAAAAGAAGGCTTTATAAAAAATTACAAAGCAGTTAGGCATAAGGAACAACCTAAATATAGAAAAGAAAAATTAGAGAGTTCACCCATATAACATTAAAAAACAACTAAAATTTACAGGCAATGAGGATACTACTTCTAATAATGATATGGATATCGATGACTAAAGGGGAACTGATTATTAAGGAACTAACTGACCATTCAGGATTTATTGATTTAAAAGTACGAACAGAAGAAATAGTAAAGGATACCGACATAATTCTACACGTAATTGATTTGAAAGAATTGGAAAATATTTTGAATGAAATGACTGACAATGTACACTTGATGAATATAAAAAATAAAAAAATTGCTTCAATTAGAACTGTTAGAAGCCAGAAGTAAACTTTTAACTCTATTGCCAAGTGAAATAAGACAGAAACGAGGTTTAGTGAAAGCTGTTGGTACTATGTCCAAATGGCTATTTGGGACCATGGACGACGAGGACAGACAACTAGTCCAGAAACATTTAATGAAAACAAATGAAATTCTAGAAAATGTAAGTCAACAAGTTCAAATCAATGATTATTTTAATGTCACAATTGCATATTTAAAGGATATTGTTAAAAAAGATAGAGAAATTATTCAACATGAAGTAAATGCAATAAGTAAATTTGTAAATGAAGAACAAACATATACCACTAATTTGGAACAATTAAATAGAATCCAATTATTAAAAAATAAATAAGATCACATACAAGACAATGTTGTATCTGCCAAATATGGCAAAATCCACCCGAATATTTTAACCGATAAAGAAATAAATAAATAAAAAGTAAATTTTAGTAAACTCAAACAACTACAATTTGATACAGCATTTATGAATAAAGCACCTCTAATATTTGGTATAAAAATTCCTAAAAATCTTATCAATGTTAATATACGAACAATAATCCCAATTCCAAATAACGATAAAAATGAAATAGATTATAAGCTCGAAGAAGTATTTGAGTATGAAAATAAAACGTATTCATATGAAATAAACAAACATCTAAAATATCTAAAATTCAGCAAGCATTGTATTTTGAGATCAAATTGTATTTATATAAGAAATAATTTTACAGAAATATTAGAAATAGACATAGACACAATTCTTGTTAAAAATGCCAATAATCTTTTAATTAACCAAACATGTAATAGAACTAAACGAACCTAAATGGAAACATTATAATTAATTTTAATAATTGTACTATAAAAATAAATGACTTCTATTTTTCTAATCACCTTGAAAACATGGAAGAAAAAATATTGAATAAGTATGAAACTAATGTTAAAAATTATACAAGAAAATTATCGTTTGATGAAATAATTGAAGACAACCAGAGCAATGTGAAAAATATTAGAGCACTTAAATTCCACAGCAAAATGTCATATGGGGTTAATGGATTGATAATATTTGTAATATTTGTTTTAGTAATTATCATAATTTTTAAACATAAATACATACAAATTAAATTAACAAAACGAATTCAGGAGAATTCATCTCTAAGGGCCAATTTTTCAGTGCTGGTTTAAACTTAAGTTAACACGAGTTTAGTTAATCGTAGATTAAAGTTAATCAGCGTTTAACTACACAATCAGTTTTTCAGTGCTTGGTTACGTTACCAGCAGTTTTATGCTTATTGATATGGCAGCACCATCAAACGTCAAAAAATAATCGATTCTTATCGATTATTTTAACAGCTGATGCTGAACTTACAAGCTTTATGGTTAATTTTGTTTCATTTAAAATCAATAACAAAATAAGAGGTTCAAAGAAAAGCAACAGATTTATAAAACCGGAGGAGGTCCAAAACCGTCTTCATTAGTGCAAATAAATTAAGAAATAGAGCTGCAAAAAAATAGTTCAGTACGTAGTTCCAAACTATGTCTCTATCATCCAGAATTCCTTATGTTGCTTTTCTGGAGCAATTTTTTGTTGGCAGATTTCTTCATGTTGAAAGAATTCAGGATTTCCTAACTTCGGAATACACCTCAAAATGCGGTGCTGAAATACATTTCAACATTCTTTTCTTGCGTTTCCTTTTTCTTTATAAAGCGAATTAAGAATTGCGTATAAATGAACCAACAAATAACACAGGGGAACAAAACAGAAATTTTTGTCTGCGGCGTAAGTTTTTGGAGTCAATTAATATACATGGGTTAATGAAGTTTTAATCCTATAATTCACTTTGTTTGGATTGACTCTAGTTCTCGCGATAAACCACTATTTTAAAAATTAAGGAGGTTTCATCAGAGATTTTAACATAACTTCAGAACAGTTAGTCTGATTTAGTCAAATAAAAAATTCGAAAATCCGCAGCAAAATTCGCTCTAAGTTACATCTACACTGTTTTTTAATTAGCTGAATAGTTTCGGAAATATTTATAAAGTTCTTCCGAAAAAAAACATTTTTTTATACAAAATTTAAACTTTTTTGATATTTCATAATTCATAAAAAATCGAAAACGTCCAAATAGCTCTTTTTTAACATAAAGTTATAAAAACACATATGTAACAAAGAAAATAAGCCATGTTTCATTTAAATCCATTGGCATGTTTTGGTTTAATTCACATTCAATGATGTTATCTCATTTTGATAAAAAATTAAAAAAAAAATAAATCCAAATAAATACCAGAGGAATAACAAGATTTTTTTTCTGCGACATATATTTTTGCATAAAATTCAGATTCACTCACTATTAGGCCACCAGAGCATTAATGGTAACGAGAAGGCTGACGGACTAGCAAAGAAGGGCTTCGGGCTGGGATCTAAATTCATAAAACATGTGCAAATCCCGCTACAAGAGCCGTATCGAAAACTCGCTATTAAATCATCATAAACAGTGAGTTTACTAACCATCCTAACCATCCCCATAAAAAGTATTGCGATATTTCTTACCTAAACTTTTTAGTGATTTTTTGAAAAAAATTATTTTCGGATTATGTTTTGTTTTCAAAAAATCGAATTCGCGGAGAATGTTCTGCGGAAAATTCTGACCATCTTTTCCCAAAAAAAACACTAAGCCTAAAATCGATTTCGAGCCGGTTTTACGAAAGAATGTTTGAATTTGTGTTTTGCTAAAAAATATGAAGAAATTGAAACAAAGAATAACAAAAGTACTGTATGTACTTAGGTTATAATTTTAGTGGTTTCAAACATAAATTTCAAAAATATTAATTTATTTATATATTTCACGTGTCAACAGAAAATAAAAACATTTTCAGATTTCATTATAACATAAAAAAATATTTTGAAAATTTATTTAAAATAGAAGAACAACATTTGAAAGCTAGATTTTTTATTATCGTTTCATATTTAAATTTCAATTTTTTGAAATCTATTGCATAATTCCACCTGTTAGAAAATATTTTGTTTTGATGATAGTTAGTAAATAAATTACAAAATAAGTAAACTTGATCTACAAATTCCATGCCAAATTCAAGGAACTGAAAGTATTGTTCAACTTTGGGCCAGTGTTTGACGAGTTGTTGAAAAAAATCAACAGTTATGGACGCAGTTATAGTTGTGACAGCAGAAAGTCGAAGAAAAACTACACGACTTGAAAGCAAACAGGACTTCCTAATACAATCTTTTCAATTTTATATGGAGTTTAGCTAGATTCTTTTTGTTCTTTTTCTATAAAACTTTTTGTTACTTTTACTTTATTTTGTTTTGTTTATTTTACTATTGTTTTTTGTTTTTTTGATGAATTAATTCATTTCTTACATATTTTTGTATTTTATCGCTTTGAATTTGAATTTGAATTATAGACATTTTTTTATTTGACTTCGGTTTTTCACTAGATTCATAATATAACCCTTTTGAAATTTGGATCAAATATTAAAATAAGATACAATTTTTCTTAAATGAAGATATTCAGTGAAGACTTTTTACCAAAAACCAGGAAATTTTAACCCTAATACATGTTTTTTGGATGTTTGTATACATTTTTCACATACATACGTTAGTAATGTGTATGTGTCAAAACACAAATTCAAACTTTCTCTCAAAAAACAAGAAGCTCGCAAACAATTTTAAACCAAGGGTTTCTTGGGCAAACCTGTTCCAAATATTCCGTAGAATATTTTCCGCGCCTACGATTTTTTAGTTTTTTTTTCACCCATACAAATTGTCCTGCCCTACTGTCCATACCTGTAAAATCTGATAACATTGCCGATTTGTCATGTTTTTGGTGAAAAAAAGATATGGGTGCGTTAGTTATGTCATCCTCAAACTTCTCTACTATCATTACAACTTTCGAAGTCGAATACATTGATCAATTTTGAATTTCAGTTGATAAGAAACGAGGAAAGAATAAAAGAAAAGTTACAGCGTAAGACCATGTCTTACCCGGAATTCAAACGCGGTACCTAGAATGGTGGTCAAACACCATTTCCAATCGACTTCCGAGGTGGTTTTGTTTTTGATAAGTGCTTTTTAATTTTGTGGCAATACTTTTCTAAGTAGTGCTTTCCACAAATATTTAGCGATGATTTGATAATCAACAACACAACAAAAAATAGCTGAAAATAATACAACTGATATAAAATACTTCATAATTTGTATCGTTTTGCTTTAAAAATTTTATTTGTCTTTCATTTGATTTTAGACTCGAATTCTTTATGAAGATACTCTGAGTATTGAATCCTGTGTTGTAAGATTCCTTTATTTTTATTAATAGTTTTCATAAGAAGTTTTTTTACTCTAAGAATTTTTACTCAAACCTTTTAATTTGTAATAGTTTTGCCTTATACATTTTATTTTCATTCATTTGGGGGGATTTTTAACCCCCAAAACCCCCCTGCGTTCGCCCCTGGACTTAAGCCATCGGAAACTCGATAAATAGGTAGTTAAACCTCGAATTGTTTTGGTGAAAGTATTATTTATCCTTATTAATATGATAATTTTGCATCATTACTTATTAAAAAATATTTCACTCTGATTTACTATTAATAAAACAATCTAAAATTTAAATCTACTCAAAACTAAATTTGTTGACTTAAGTTCTTTGTACTCTAAAGATATATGAGCAGATATATGATATCTTAACTCTAAAGATATATGTTTAAACTTTTTGCATTTAATCAAAAATTTTAATTTTTATATTTCACTTGGTCTATTACTTGGTTTGGTGTGCCAGAGTAGATCTCTTTTTCATACAAATGTTTTGCCTGCATTGGCCCAAATTCATATCCAAATAACAACTTTAGCACGGTTTTGCAAAATTGCACAGTGACCCGTATATATACATTCTTTAAGGTAGCCCCTGTTTGCATGGGCATTTTTGTTTTCAGTAGCATTGCAATTCGATCCTCCCAAAAGTATGCGAATAGATGTTAAATGATGAAATGATGAAAATGATTCAGCATGTTTTTTTAAATTTTATATTAAACAGAAAATCTATTACACAGGGGAACAAAACAGAAATTTTTGTCTGCGGCGTAAGTTTTTGGAGTCAATTAATATACATGGGTTAATGAAGTTTTAATCCTATAATTCACTTTGTTTGGATTGACTCTAGTTCTCGCGATAAACCGCTATTTTAAAAATTAAGGAGGTTTCATCAGAGATTTTAACATAACTTCAGAACAGTTAGTCTGATTTAGTCAAATAAAAAATTCGAAAATCCGCAGCAAAATTCGCTCTAAGTTACATCTACACTGTTTTTTAATTAGCTGAATAGTTTCGGAAATATTTATAAAGTTCTTCCGAAAAAAAACATTTTTTTATACAAAATTTAAACTTTTTTGATATTTCATAATTCATAAAAAATCGAAAACGTCCAAATAGCTCTTTTTTAACATAAAGTTATAAAAACACATATGTAACAAAGAAAATAAGCCATGTTTCATTTAAATCCATTGGCATGTTTTGGTTTAATTCACATTCAATGATGTTATCTCATTTTGATAAAAAATTAAAAAAAAAATAAATCCAAATAAATACCAGAGGAATAACAAGATTTTTTTCTGCGACATATATTTTTGCATAAAATTCAGATTCACTCACTATTAGGCCACCAGAGCATTAATGGTAACGAGAAGGCTGACGGACTAGCAAAAAAGGGCTGGGATCTGAGTGTATAAAACATGTACGAATCCAACTACAAGAGCCGTATCGAAAACATAAAAATTCTGTAGTTATAAAGCTTAAAAACACGTCAAAGCAGTCTTTAAACTAAAACTTGCAAATGAACTTACATTGCTAGAAGCTTAAGATTAAAGGTTACAGTCAAAAGCTAAGAGAAAAGAGAATTAGGATTAAGAATAAGTAAAGATAAGTAAGAGATAACTAAAGATAATAAGAATTACAACTATAATAAAAGAGATTTACAAGAGATCAAAGAGATTATTGTAAAGAGTATTAAGTATAGTTTAAATATAAGAAAGTAAAAGTAATGGTATAAGAGAGTTCAATATGTGACCATATGGATGAGAAGTATTTAAATTCGTCATGTTATTGAGCTTCAAGTGCTTAAAACTCTAATAATGTAAATCAAGACTTATTAACTGTTAAATGTTTAATATATTGAAGAAAATGTATTTTTCTAATGTTAATATAACAACTTTTATTGAACTCATTACCTTTACTTCAGTTTTTGTATTTTAAGCTTACTACTTTCAACCCAAGATTCAACTCTACCAAGTTTTAAGTTGATACATCAACTTTTCGAATTTTGGCCACAAAAAAGGGTAAAATTTCACATGTGGAGCGGTTGTAAGTACAATTGTTAATTTTTGATTTGGTTGATTCGGCTCTCTCAGAGCAGACTCACATATACCATCTCACTGTTTATGATGATTTAATAGCGAGTTTTCGATACGGCTCTTGTAGCGGGATTTGCACATGTTTTATGAATTTAGATCCCAGCCCGAAGCCCTTCTTTGCTAGTCCGTCAGCCCGCTCGTTACCATTAATGCTCTGGTGGCCTAATAGTAAGTAAATCTGAATTTTATGCAAAAATATATGTCGCAGAAAAAAAATCTTGTTATTCCTATGTGTATTTATTTGGGATTTTTTTTTTTTAAATTTTTTATCAAAATGAGATAACATCATTGAATGTGAATTAAACCAAAACATACCAATGGATTTAAATGAAATATGGCTTATTTTCTTTGTAACATATGTGTTTTTATAACTTTATGTTAAAAAAGAGCTATTTGGACGTTTTCGATTTTTTATGAATTATGAAATATCAAAAAATTTTAAATTTTGTATAAAAAAATGTTTTTTTCGGAAGAACTTTATGAATATTTCCGAAACTATTCAGCTAATTAAAAGCAGTGTAGATGTAACTTAGAGGGAATTTTGCTGCGGATTTTCGAATTTTTTATTTTACTAAATCAAACTAACTGTTCTGGAGTTATGTTAAAATCTCTGATGAAATCTCTTTAATTTTAAAAATAGCGGTTTATCGCGAGAACCAGAGTCAATTCAAATAATCTAAATAAGACGCTAAGATCTTCATCAATGTATATACTAAAATTTACTACCAAACCCCATGCCGCAGAATCAGTGTTGCCCTGTGTAATCTGTCACAATCATATGGCAAGTTAACCAAAGTTTAACCCACCAATATTGAGCGTTTAACCTTAGCTTAAACTTGAATCAATATTCACTGAAAAAGTTGCCCATTTAAACCAGAAACAAAGTTTAACTCGCACTGAAAAACTGGCCCTAAAGGGGGGAGTAGTTTCATATACAAATACTTACACCAAAACATCGGACAATGCACTCGATAAATTTGATGACTTTTTAAAAACAATAAAGAACGATAAAGCGCAATCCAAAATCGACTTCCTGTTGTTCGATAAAATGTAACATACAAAATTAATACAAATAACAATTTAAGTGCAATTCCAAGAAATCAACAACTGGTTGGCTTCAATAACAAAATAGTTTATTAAGCAAATTTGTAAATCTAGAATTAAGTTTCGTTATGTTAAAATTAATAAAGAAAAGTCAGTTTGATTCTGCACTATAACAGCGACAGTTCGCTGCACAAAAAATAAGCTTGGCTTTGACTTTTTTTTAAAAAAACCTGTTCGCCGCGATTAAATACGAAATTCCCATCTCCCATACAACCCAAATATCGAAAACTGTTTAAAGAGACTTTTATTTCCGCTACAGGAATAAAACTTGTTATGGCATTGTATATCAAAACTAAGGTGTAACTCAGTGAGTTAAATCAATTGCATCACATAAAGACTAAATGTGAAAAGAGAATAAATGTCAGAAATTAATAAAATAAAACCCAATGTGTAATAAAGAATATAAAGGCATTGTTTTAATTTTTGTGATTAAATAAAATTTACCACGTTGCGAGATCGATGAAAAACAGGCCGAATTTTTTTAAGGCAGCAGGAATCTGTCAAGAATGGCACGATCACTTGAACATATGTTCGAACATATGTACTAAGACTATTGTCGAAGATTTCATGTGCCATCTTCTGGCTTAACAAGTACTTTAGTAAATACTCTTAAAGCATTATTTTTTGGTATAAACATCGCCGCCCGCCGTGCAGTAGGGCTGCAAAAATTATTTTACGAGTTGCTTACTAACTTACTTACTTAGATGGCGCTTACAACCGTTGGTCGGTTTTGGCCTGGTGTACGAATTTGCGCCAGCCTCTTTTGTCATGCGCTTGCTGGCGCCAGTTGGAACAAATTCTGGTTAGCAAAAGTTAGGTCGATTCTGAGAATGAGGGGTGAAAAAAGAGGCTAAATTAGAAGACCCGTATCGCGGCGTTTGTTTATGAATTCGAACTTTGCAGTCAAATGCCGATTTTCAGCATATTGTTTATATGGTTTTTTGCTTATAACTCGTCGACTAATTGATATTTTTTCAATCTGTAAAAGCCAATTTATTGCTAGAGATCTGTGCAACAATTACAATTTCTTAAAAAATTGATTTGAAAATTTTCGCTATTTATTTAATGGTTTTGGGATTTTTAACGAAAATTTAATTTCTGCATTTGACTGCAAAGTTCGAAGGTCGATTAAAAAAAACATTCGAACTTACATAAACAAACGCCGTGATACGGGTCCTCTAATTTAGCCTCTATTTTCACCCCTCACTCTCAGAATCGACCTAACTTTTGCTAACCAGAATTTGTTCCATAGCGTTATTTTATAAGTCTCTGTATACAATAAAGCTCAAAATTCAACTTGAACGTCAGAAATAAGTGAAAACTTTAAAATGTCCAACGCAAAGTTCGCAATTAAAGTGTTAATGAAGTTAAATGCGTACAATTGTTTTTGAAAATTAAACAAAATCAACAGCTGATGTGTGTTTTTATTTGCTTATGACAGAAAAGCTTTTTCATGCTTTCTTTATCATTGATCCACCGCTTATACCAACTGAAAAATTCTTTTACCTTCATACATATTAAACTTGGTATAATACAAAACTTTGTGAAATATTTGGACTCAAATGGATCGGCATTCAGTTTTCTGGAAAAATTGTTTCTAAAACTACGCGAAGCAAAGATAAAAGAAGGTATGAATGCTTCAAACTTTACTATTTGTCTTTGTTGTCGTAACAAATATATCAAAACTGTTTATTTTATTTACAACATGTGTTTTTTTGTTTTTGTTGCCCTTATATACGAAAAGTTTGTAAATCCTCTGAATTTTACCAAAATTCTCGACAATTGAACTTGCTGTCTGAAAAAGCATTAAAGAAGTCATATACAGTTTCCTGCTTACTGCTTTTAAAAAAAACAAGGTGTTCATATGTCAACAAAAACTAATTTTTTTAATTCACATATCGATTACTTCGAGCGTCAGTTGGTAAAAGTTGATAAACAGCTTTTTAAATCCCGAAAATCCAGGGATTAGTCAATTTATATCCCGGGATTGGCAAAAACAATTCAAAAACATTTTTTGATATCGGACTTCGCCCATGGGAGGATGACACAACGTCCACCGCCATAAGGTTCATGGCAATATGTCCGTTTCAAACAGGCATAATGTCCATGGACCTTATACCTCTTTCGAAACAGACATAATGTCCAAAGCAAAACGGACAGAAGGTCCATGGAAATTTTTATTTCAATCGAATGCGTCTGGCCATTTAAACTATTCGGTTGCTTGTTTTTTATGAAAAAATGGTTTGCCCTTGTACAGAATGTTAAAAACAACATTCCGTGCAAGGGAAAATAATTTTGTTTCTTAAAAATTCACCATTTGGAGTTTACAAGGTTATAATGAACTTGAACCCTCTACTCATATAAACCGTGTTGCCAATGCGAAAAAGACATAAGGTCCATGGACATTATGTCCGTTTCAAAAGAGACATAAAGTCCACGGACATTATGACCGTTTAGAGTCGACATAATGTCCATGGACCTTATGGCGGTGTACGTTGCGTCATCCCCCCTACGCCCATATCATAAATTGCATATCATCGAACACAAAAACAAGGAAAGAAATGACAAAAAAAAAAAAAAACACGAAACCTGTTAGAAAAAGTAAATAAATATATAAAATAAACGCCTATAAAAAATTATTTTTTTCCTAGTACTCAGTTTTGATGCATGTGAATACCATGAAAAATACATATTTTATAGGTGTTTAAAGAACATTAAATAGCTTTTAAGAGTACCTAAATCCCCAAGAGAAGGAATTAGTCAATTTATATTCCGGGATTGCCAAAAACAATATTTTCAATAAAATTTTTCAAACTTTTCTGTCCGATGTTAACTCTTTTTTAATTTATCCAAATAATATGTGTCTTTTTAAATATGACTTTTCCAAAGCTCCTAATTATTGGCATTAGAAAAGAGCTCGAGAATATCCTCCTTAACGTTGAAAATGAGCCTAATTGCGAATGCCATATTAATTATATTAAAGACGAAGTAATTCAGGTAAATAAGGTAGCAAGTGTCAAAGATATTTGTTTGATATTTGTTTTGTTTTTACCTTCAGAAAGCATTTAACTTTTTATCAAGAATCAAACAATTAACAATTTAATAACAAACCCAGAAAGTGTAGAAGTGCTTCTTAACTGCAGGTTTTATATGCTATTAATTGAAATCCAGGTTAGAGGATAACACCCCCAGGGTTGCAACCAGGTATTTTTTTTTGAGGAGGGTAATTAAACTGTAGAACTTATATATAAAAACGATATAAGATTTTTCGTAATTATAGCGGCTGTGTTGTAGCGGTTAGTGCGTTTAATTTTTGCACTCATGGTTCCTTTTTCAAACTTCAGGCATGGCCAAAAACATATTTTTTTCTCCAAAAAAAAATTTAAAACGGTCACTGTCAGGTCATTTTGTCCATACAGATGGTGAACAGCAGGGGTAGCGGTCGTTTTAAAATAAACTTGGGTCAGCGTTGTTTATGATCTGTACGGCCAAAATATTTTGCAAGCGCCAGTTGCACGCCGTTTTACGGATTTTTTCTTGTTCGGCTGTTGTACGAAGGTTGTAAAGCATGAGCTAAAATATTTTCATTTTTACTCGGATCCCAATAGGGGAAGCAAAAATCCAATTTTTTTCTCCCCACAGTGAATATTTCTCATCCATACTTCATTTCGTTGTAAAAAATAGCCAATTGATTTAGTAAAATAAAAAATTCGAAAATCCGCAGCAAAATTCCCTCTAAGTTACATCTACACTGTTTTTTAATTAGCTGAATAGTTTCGGAAATATTTATAAAGTTCTTCCGAAAAAAAACATTTTTTTATACAAAATTTAAACTTTTTTGATATTTCATAATTCATAAAAAATCGAAAACGTCCAAATAGCTCTTTTTTAACATAAAGTTATAAAAACACATATGTAACAAAGAAAATAAGCCATGTTTCATTTAAATCCATTGGCATGTTTTGGTTTAATTCACATTCAATGATGTTATCTCATTTTGATAAAAAATTAAAAAAAAAATAAATCCAAATAAATACCAGAGGAATAACAAGATTTTTTTCTGCGACATATATTTTTGCATAAAATTCAGATTCACTCACTATTAGGCCACCAGAGCATTAATGGTAACGAGAAGGCTGACGGACTAGCAAAAAAGGGCTGGGATCTGAGTGTATAAAACATGTACGAATCCAACTACAAGAGCCGTATCGAAAACATAAAAATTCTGTAGTTATAAAGCTTAAAAACACGTCAAAGCAGTCTTTAAACTAAAACTTGCAAATGAACTTACATTGCTAGAAGCTTAAGATTAAAGGTTACAGTCAAAAGCTAAGAGAAAAGAGAATTAGGATTAAGAATAAGTAAAGATAAGTAAGAGATAACTAAAGATAATAAGAATTACAACTATAATAAAAGAGATTTACAAGAGATCAAAGAGATTATTGTAAAGAGTATTAAGTATAGTTTAAATATAAGAAAGTAAAAGTAATGGTATAAGAGAGTTCAATATGTGACCATATGGATGAGAAGTATTTAAATTCGTCATGTTATTGAGCTTCAAGTGCTTAAAACTCTAATAATGTAAATCAAGACTTATTAACTGTTAAATGTTTAATATATTGAAGAAAATGTATTTTTCTAATGTTAATATAACAACTTTTATTGAACTCATTACCTTTACTTCAGTTTTTGTATTTTAAGCTTACTACTTTCAACCCAAGATTCAACTCTACCAAGTTTTAAGTTGATACATCAACTTTTCGAATTTTGGCCACAAAAAAGGGTAAAATTTCACATGTGGAGCGGTTGTAAGTACAATTGTTAATTTTTGATTTGGTTGATTCGGCTCTCTCAGAGCAGACTCACATATACCATCTCACTGTTTATGATGATTTAATAGCGAGTTTTCGATACGGCTCTTGTAGCGGGATTTGCACATGTTTTATGAATTTAGATCCCAGCCCGAAGCCCTTCTTTGCTAGTCCGTCAGCCCGCTCGTTACCATTAATGCTCTGGTGGCCTAATAGTAAGTAAATCTGAATTTTATGCAAAAATATATGTCGCAGAAAAAAAATCTTGTTATTCCTATGTGTATTTATTTGGGATTTTTTTTTTTTTAAATTTTTTATCAAAATGAGATAACATCATTGAATGTGAATTAAACCAAAACATACCAATGGATTTAAATGAAATATGGCTTATTTTCTTTGTAACATATGTGTTTTTATAACTTTATGTTAAAAAAGAGCTATTTGGACGTTTTCGATTTTTTATGAATTATGAAATATCAAAAAATTTTAAATTTTGTATAAAAAAATGTTTTTTTCGGAAGAACTTTATGAATATTTCCGAAACTATTCAGCTAATTAAAAGCAGTGTAGATGTAACTTAGAGGGAATTTTGCTGCGGATTTTCGAATTTTTTATTTTACTAAATCAAACTAACTGTTCTGGAGTTATGTTAAAATCTCTGATGAAATCTCTTTAATTTTAAAAATAGCGGTTTATCGCGAGAACCAGAGTCAATTCAAATAATCTAAATAAGACGCTAAGATCTTCATCAATGTATATACTAAAATTTACTACCAAACCCCATGCCGCAGAATCAGTGTTGCCCTGTGTAATCTGTCACAATCATATGGCAAGTTAACCAAAGTTTAACCCACCAATATTGAGCGTTTAACCTTAGCTTAAACTTGAATCAATATTCACTGAAAAAGTTGCCCATTTAAACCAGAAACAAAGTTTAACTCGCACTGAAAAACTGGCCCTAAAGGGGGGAGTAGTTTCATATACAAATACTTACACCAAAACATCGGACAATGCACTCGATAAATTTGATGACTTTTTAAAAACAATAAAGAACGATAAAGCGCAATCCAAAATCGACTTCCTGTTGTTCGATAAAATGTAACATACAAAATTAATACAAATAACAATTTAAGTGCAATTCCAAGAAATCAACAACTGGTTGGCTTCAATAACAAAATAGTTTATTAAGCAAATTTGTAAATCTAGAATTAAGTTTCGTTATGTTAAAATTAATAAAGAAAAGTCAGTTTGATTCTGCACTATAACAGCGACAGTTCGCTGCACAAAAAATAAGCTTGGCTTTGACTTTTTTTTAAAAAAACCTGTTCGCCGCGATTAAATACGAAATTCCCATCTCCCATACAACCCAAATATCGAAAACTGTTTAAAGAGACTTTTATTTCCGCTACAGGAATAAAACTTGTTATGGCATTGTATATCAAAACTAAGGTGTAACTCAGTGAGTTAAATCAATTGCATCACATAAAGACTAAATGTGAAAAGAGAATAAATGTCAGAAATTAATAAAATAAAACCCAATGTGTAATAAAGAATATAAAGGCATTGTTTTAATTTTTGTGATTAAATAAAATTTACCACGTTGCGAGATCGATGAAAAACAGGCCGAATTTTTTTAAGGCAGCAGGAATCTGTCAAGAATGGCACGATCACTTGAACATATGTTCGAACATATGTACTAAGACTATTGTCGAAGATTTCATGTGCCATCTTCTGGCTTAACAAGTACTTTAGTAAATACTCTTAAAGCATTATTTTTTGGTATAAACATCGCCGCCCGCCGTGCAGTAGGGCTGCAAAAATTATTTTACGAGTTGCTTACTAACTTACTTACTTAGATGGCGCTTACAACCGTTGGTCGGTTTTGGCCTGGTGTACGAATTTGCGCCAGCCTCTTTTGTCATGCGCTTGCTGGCGCCAGTTGGAACAAATTCTGGTTAGCAAAAGTTAGGTCGATTCTGAGAATGAGGGGTGAAAAAAGAGGCTAAATTAGAAGACCCGTATCGCGGCGTTTGTTTATGAATTCGAACTTTGCAGTCAAATGCCGATTTTCAGCATATTGTTTATATGGTTTTTTGCTTATAACTCGTCGACTAATTGATATTTTTTCAATCTGTAAAAGCCAATTTATTGCTAGAGATCTGTGCAACAATTACAATTTCTTAAAAAATTGATTTGAAAATTTTCGCTATTTATTTAATGGTTTTGGGATTTTTAACGAAAATTTAATTTCTGCATTTGACTGCAAAGTTCGAAGGTCGATTAAAAAAAACATTCGAACTTACATAAACAAACGCCGTGATACGGGTCCTCTAATTTAGCCTCTATTTTCACCCCTCACTCTCAGAATCGACCTAACTTTTGCTAACCAGAATTTGTTCCATAGCGTTATTTTATAAGTCTCTGTATACAATAAAGCTCAAAATTCAACTTGAACGTCAGAAATAAGTGAAAACTTTAAAATGTCCAACGCAAAGTTCGCAATTAAAGTGTTAATGAAGTTAAATGCGTACAATTGTTTTTGAAAATTAAACAAAATCAACAGCTGATGTGTGTTTTTATTTGCTTATGACAGAAAAGCTTTTTCATGCTTTCTTTATCATTGATCCACCGCTTATACCAACTGAAAAATTCTTTTACCTTCATACATATTAAACTTGGTATAATACAAAACTTTGTGAAATATTTGGACTCAAATGGATCGGCATTCAGTTTTCTGGAAAAATTGTTTCTAAAACTACGCGAAGCAAAGATAAAAGAAGGTATGAATGCTTCAAACTTTACTATTTGTCTTTGTTGTCGTAACAAATATATCAAAACTGTTTATTTTATTTACAACATGTGTTTTTTTGTTTTTGTTGCCCTTATATACGAAAAGTTTGTAAATCCTCTGAATTTTACCAAAATTCTCGACAATTGAACTTGCTGTCTGAAAAAGCATTAAAGAAGTCATATACAGTTTCCTGCTTACTGCTTTTAAAAAAAACAAGGTGTTCATATGTCAACAAAAACTAATTTTTTTAATTCACATATCGATTACTTCGAGCGTCAGTTGGTAAAAGTTGATAAACAGCTTTTTAAATCCCGAAAATCCAGGGATTAGTCAATTTATATCCCGGGATTGGCAAAAACAATTCAAAAACATTTTTTGATATCGGACTTCGCCCATGGGAGGATGACACAACGTCCACCGCCATAAGGTTCATGGCAATATGTCCGTTTCAAACAGGCATAATGTCCATGGACCTTATACCTCTTTCGAAACAGACATAATGTCCAAAGCAAAACGGACAGAAGGTCCATGGAAATTTTTATTTCAATCGAATGCGTCTGGCCATTTAAACTATTCGGTTGCTTGTTTTTTATGAAAAAATGGTTTGCCCTTGTACAGAATGTTAAAAACAACATTCCGTGCAAGGGAAAATAATTTTGTTTCTTAAAAATTCACCATTTGGAGTTTACAAGGTTATAATGAACTTGAACCCTCTACTCATATAAACCGTGTTGCCAATGCGAAAAAGACATAAGGTCCATGGACATTATGTCCGTTTCAAAAGAGACATAAAGTCCACGGACATTATGACCGTTTAGAGTCGACATAATGTCCATGGACCTTATGGCGGTGTACGTTGCGTCATCCCCCCTACGCCCATATCATAAATTGCATATCATCGAACACAAAAACAAGGAAAGAAATGACAAAAAAAAAAAAAAACACGAAACCTGTTAGAAAAAGTAAATAAATATATAAAATAAACGCCTATAAAAAATTATTTTTTTCCTAGTACTCAGTTTTGATGCATGTGAATACCATGAAAAATACATATTTTATAGGTGTTTAAAGAACATTAAATAGCTTTTAAGAGTACCTAAATCCCCAAGAGAAGGAATTAGTCAATTTATATTCCGGGATTGCCAAAAACAATATTTTCAATAAAATTTTTCAAACTTTTCTGTCCGATGTTAACTCTTTTTTAATTTATCCAAATAATATGTGTCTTTTTAAATATGACTTTTCCAAAGCTCCTAATTATTGGCATTAGAAAAGAGCTCGAGAATATCCTCCTTAACGTTGAAAATGAGCCTAATTGCGAATGCCATATTAATTATATTAAAGACGAAGTAATTCAGGTAAATAAGGTAGCAAGTGTCAAAGATATTTGTTTGATATTTGTTTTGTTTTTACCTTCAGAAAGCATTTAACTTTTTATCAAGAATCAAACAATTAACAATTTAATAACAAACCCAGAAAGTGTAGAAGTGCTTCTTAACTGCAGGTTTTATATGCTATTAATTGAAATCCAGGTTAGAGGATAACACCCCCAGGGTTGCAACCAGGTATTTTTTTTTGAGGAGGGTAATTAAACTGTAGAACTTATATATAAAAACGATATAAGATTTTTCGTAATTATAGCGGCTGTGTTGTAGCGGTTAGTGCGTTTAATTTTTGCACTCATGGTTCCTTTTTCAAACTTCAGGCATGGCCAAAAACATATTTTTTTCTCCAAAAAAAAATTTAAAACGGTCACTGTCAGGTCATTTTGTCCATACAGATGGTGAACAGCAGGGGTAGCGGTCGTTTTAAAATAAACTTGGGTCAGCGTTGTTTATGATCTGTACGGCCAAAATATTTTGCAAGCGCCAGTTGCACGCCGTTTTACGGATTTTTTCTTGTTCGGCTGTTGTACGAAGGTTGTAAAGCATGAGCTAAAATATTTTCATTTTTACTCGGATCCCAATAGGGGAAGCAAAAATCCAATTTTTTTCTCCCCACAGTGAATATTTCTCATCCATACTTCATTTCGTTGTAAAAAATAGCCAATTGGCTGGCATAAGCCTTAAAATTCGTCCTTAGTTAAGTACTAATTATGCTCATTTCCGAAAGTAAAAAAACCCAAAATTTCGGACACTTTGGGATGAAAAACAAAGAACCTGAATTTGACAACAATAGTTTAGCTCCCTCGCCACCAGAATCACCGATGAAATTTCCTCTAATATCGACTTTTATATTCTAAAAAAAAATAATATCGTTAAAAATATATTATTTCGCGTTAAGTCAGCATTAGATCATTCGTATACAGCATAACTATAATATGTCACTGGACATAAACAGGTGAACAGAAGAAAAATGAAAAAAAAACACATTTTTTAACCTAATAAGCCCTTATTCTTTAAAATCGGACAATATTTAGCAATTTAGAGAAATTTTAATGAAACAGGTTCGGGAAAATACGTTGGAAAATTAGGAATTGTGAATTTTTTCTCCAGTTTCGGAATTTTCAATTGAATTTTATTTATACCCTAAACCTGAAAGGTGAGGGTATATTAACTTTGTGCAAACGTTTGTAACGCATTGAACGCATTGAGCGAGTCCGGTATAGAAAAGTATATATATTCTTGATCAGCGTCACCTCGTGAGTCGAGCTATTCATGTCCGTCCGTCCGTCCGTCCGTCTGTGTGTTGTCCGTAAACACATGATAAGAAGAAGGAGTTGAGATAATTGGATGAAACTTGGTACACATGGTCACATGCACCCAAGGATCTGCACTATTGAATATTTTTGGAATCCGCCCACGGACACGCCTACATCCCATACAACGCAAAAATTTAAAACTGCATAACTCGGCTCATAATTAACCTACAACAATAAAATTTGGTATGTATGTGCTTTATATCAACACAAAGATATCTTCTAAAATGGACGTCGTCCGCTCACGGACTCGCCCTCCTCCCATACAACCCAAAAATTGAAAACGCAATAAATAAGCCTTTGTTGAACCTACTGAGCTAAAATTTGGCACGTACGTTTTTTATGACAAGGCAAAGATGTTTTTGAAAAATGGACATCATCCGCCTATGGACACGCCTACCTCCCATACAACCCAAAAAGTTTAAACTCAATAAATAAGGTTATGTTTGTCATAGAGAAATTAAATTTGGTATGTATGTATTTTATACCGAAACTAAGGTGTGTTCAAAAATTGGGAGTTATCCGTTCATGAACACGCCCACCTCCCATAGCGAAAGCACAATAAAGGCATTAACTATGAGCTACAGGAATAAAACTTGGTATGTGTAAATTTTTCATCAACATTTAAAGTATATAAAATAAAGGCTTCATCCGCCCACGGAGACGCCCATTTACCATAAAAATTTTTTTGTTTTTGAAAAGTGGGTTTAGGGTATTTCAAAGTATGATCTTTAATGGGTTTGAAATAATTTTGTATAAGAAATAACAAGCAAACTATGTTTTCAATTGAATTTAATTTCAAATTTAAGAAATTAGTGCATACACTTTACAGAGCAAAATTTAAATTTTAATTTTCTTTATCAGCAACGCCTTTTTTGTGATATAGGGTGAAACACTCACGATTTTTGGTTCCTTTTCCGGTTAATGCGAACAGTTTGAGGCAACTTTATTTACTACTTTTGAGACAATTTATATAGTAGAATAGAGAGTTGAAAAAAATTATCTAAATAAAATTCGCAACCAGTTTTTTCGAAGCCTGCCGTAAATGAAAATATCACTGATTCACCCAAGGTACCTTCAGTGTGCGTTGATTTTTACCCAAGATACATATCAATTTGACAAAGATAGCCAGTCTAAGCATCACACCGGCACCAACATTTTAAACCCCACTGGATTGACTTTCTTTTGACGTATTGCTTCATTTACTTTTGACCAGTAAACTTTATCATATGCTCGTCAATGGATTGCTGCTGTGATGGTGAAAATGCAGCTTGGTAAGCCTTATTGAAATGGTCGAACAATGGCCTCACCTTAATTGCTCTTTTGTGTCTGATATCATTTCTCGGTGGTTGTATACCATTGTCTGCGAAATGTTAATTTGATCGGATAGTAAGATATCGATCATGAGTCATAGTATTTGCTATAAAAGGTACACACAAATTAGGATCACTAGACCAATAATATCTGATAGAAGGCAGTACATGATAACTCATTATGTAAGTTATTCCGAGGAATGCTTTTTGCTCACAATTAC
The DNA here is from genome assembly GCA_958299015.1 of Tetanocera ferruginea. Classification (NCBI taxonomy): domain Eukaryota; kingdom Metazoa; phylum Arthropoda; class Insecta; order Diptera; family Sciomyzidae; genus Tetanocera; species Tetanocera ferruginea. Next base: position 93,818,000 of record OY282640.1, on the reverse strand, counting down.
TAAAGAAAAAATCACTCCTTTTTGCGAAACATAAAAGTTCACTTTGCTTCTTTATTGGAAGTAAGAGTGTTTCGAGCTGAGTCACATTTTCGAAAACAGATATTGGTGTGCCGTCGCAATTCTCATCAGAGAGCAGAACTTTTGAATATGGAAATTCTAGAGTACGATCGAATATTTTTGGCGTAAATGAATGCCAACGCCATCTGAAAGGAACAAAATCGTGGAGTGCATTCTCAACGGCAGTCAGTGGTGCAATGTTTAATGCCGCGGAGGATGTAGATGATTGTTCAAAATCAGTTAACGTGCATTCCACAATCACAACTTCTGCGCCAGGATCAATAACTTCTGCGTTCAATAGTTCTACTTCTTCTTCACTACCGTCAGCTTCTAAAATTTGGCATATTTCCATCATATCCTTCTCTTTACGAAAATTTAATCTTTTTTCTGGCATTTTATGATATCAAAACTGTAGAAAACACAAGAGAGGGAAAGAAGGCACACATTTTCGGAGTTTTGAAATAATATCGAAAAAAATTTTAGTTGAAACCGATGGGGTCATGTGCGACCCCATTTAATTTTCTGAATTTTGTAAGGACTACTAGACATATTTAGTGAGATCGACATTTTTTCAATAAAACACTTCAAAATTCACAACATACATTTACGTTTGAAACGATTTTCGCCACTTTATAAGATTTATTAGCAAAATACTGGGGCAGCATAAATAGCACAGTTTGCGCGCAAAAAATAAAAAATCCATCTGATTAGCTGTCAGGTTGCCGATGTTGCCAGACTCTATGAAGTTTTTAAAACAAGATTCAAGGGATAAATTACCGGACTTATTATAATTAAAGCGACAATAAGTGAAAATCCGTTGGGGTCATATAGTACCCCTCGGTCTCAAAAGGTTAAAAAATGTTACTATTTTGAAAATGTCCAAAATACATTCATATTCATATCAAATTGTTTTCCTGCAGCCTAAAGACAAGCCTTTTTATAAAATATTAAATTTTTTGGTTGTATAGAAGGTGCGCGTGTTCGTGGATGGATGACGCCCATTTTTCTAACACGCCTAAATTTTGATATGAAATGAATAAATATCAATTTAATTTTTTTAACCTTTAACAGAAGCCTCTTAATAGTTTTCAATTATGGTGTTGTATGGGCGGTGGGCGCGTTCGTGGGTGGATGGCGTCCGTTTTTTCAACACACCTTTATTTTGATATAAAATGAAAAAACATCTAATTTTATTTTTGTAACTTTGACAGAAGCCTCTTTATAAAGTTTTAAATTTTGGGGTTGTATGGGAGGAGGGCGTGTTCGTAGATGGATGACGCTCATTTTTCTAAGACACCATACTCTCGCTATACTTTAAAAAATTGCGCAAAGATATGTTATGTCAACAAATGATCAACAGCAACTGACTTGATTTGCTGCCAAAATAACAGCAAAGTTACAGTCGAATGCACACGATCGAAAGCCACAAGAAGTAGCTTATAGTAAAAGTGTGTCGACGTCGCGCAAGCAGTATTTTTTTCCAAACACGTGTGGTTGGGAATTGAAATTATGCCCTTCCTTGGTTCATAGGCACTACCGTCCGACCGAACGTGAATTTTTGCTGAAGCCGAATCTTCGACAAAATGGAGATAATCGACCGAAACCGAATAACAAACAAATGTTTTCTGGTAAAAAATGATAAAATTTATTATTTGCTTTTGAAAAGAACCTACTGAAAACATTAAATTCGATTTAAACGCAGGAGTTTTTCTGCAATATTCGCATTTTTCTGTTATTGATTTATTGACGTCAAGATAACGTAGAAAAAATTGAATCGATTTTCGATCCAGCCGAGAAAAGCTACAGAAATGTAATACTACACAGACAAAAAAATGCCACATAAAATTTATAAGATTTCTTCTTAAAAGTTATTTAGAAGAAGGGTATTTTAGAGTGGTATTTTTTAAGAAGAAATCTTCTTGTTTTCAATAAAAATCTTCTTAAATTTATTTAAAAAGAAATCATTTTAATCTCTACTAAAATCCATATTTTCAAGAATTTTTTCCTAGTCCTAAGTAGACGACGCCAAAACTTTGTTGCTTCATGAGATTTCTTCTGAAAAAATCAGAAAGAAAACGTAGGAAATATCGGATTCCTTTTTGAAAAACAACAATAAAAAACCTAGTAGCTGTATGAGATTTCTTCTGAAACAAAATTAAGAAGAAAACCTTGTAGTTGTACAAGATTTCTTCTTAAACAAAATCAAGAAGAAACCCTAGTAGCTGTATGAGATTTCTTCTTATATTAATTTAAGAAGACATAGCCAATAACTTTAAGAAGAACATCTCCTTGGGTAAAAACCATAGAGATATCTTCTTTACTTTGTTCTACATTATAAGGTTTTTATGTAGCAATTTTTCTATGTGTAACTGAAATCTGAAAGAAAATTTCTAGCGTTAACTCGACTTTTATATTTCAGTCAACAACAAAAGCAAATACGCAACAATTGAGTTCATAAGAAAAACAAAAAAGCATAACAATTCAATTTATAGATATGTAACCAATGTTAACTTACTTACTTACTACTTAGATGGCGCTTACAACCGTTGGTCGGTTTTGGCCTGGTCTAAGAATTTGCGCTAGCCTCTTTTGTCGTGCGCTTGCTGGCGCCAGTTGGAAACTCCAAGCGTTGTCAGGTTATCCAATGCCTGGTCTTTCCAACGGAGATGCGGTCTTCCTCGTCTGCGTTGGCCACCGCTGGGTACCGAATCCAATATTTTTTTCGCTGGAGCTTCGTCGTTCATTCTCTCGACATGACCTAGCCAGCGAAGCCGCTCTATTTTAATACGCTTGACTATATCGATGTCGGCATATAGCTCATACAGTTCGTGGTTCCATCGTATTCGGTACTCGCCATTGACGCAGATTGGACCATAGATCTTGCGAAGGATTTTTCTCTCGAACGCTCCCAAAGTCCTTTCATCAGAGCTGCTCAACGTCCAGGTTTGTGATGCGTATAGTAGGACGGGCATGATTATTGACTTATAGAGCGTCAGTTTTGTTCGTCGAGAGAGAGCTCTGCTTCTCAATTGCCTACTGAGCCCAAAGTAACACCTGTTGGCAAGAGTTATCCTTCGTTTAATCTCAATACTGATATCGTTAGAGGAGTTAATGCTGGATCCCAGGTAAACAAAGTCCTTCACTACCTCAAAGGAGGTGTTGTCAACAGTGACGTGGTTTCCAAGACGCTGGGACTGTTTGTTTGTTGACACAAGATACTTCGTTTTATCTGCGTTCACTGCAAAACCCATTCGACTCGACTCTTTTTCTAGCCTGGAGAATGCTGCACTGACTTCGCGCGTATTTTGCCCAATGATGTCAATATCATCTGCATACGCCAGGAGATAAGGGGGCGATCTTCACATGGCAACGTGTCTGACTGCCTCAACTTGGCGAGGCCAGCATTATCCATGTCGAAATCGTCTCAAGTCGACTCAAACCTCCGCGTGGTGTCTCCTGGAAACGTCAAAAAACTATCATACCGATATACTTTGGCGGCGAATCTGAGCGGCGGGCTTCCTTTGGCCATCAAGCAAAGGTTGTGCGTTGGGTTTGAAGCCCACCATGTAATAAAACTATTTCAATGAAAAGTTTAAGTAACCAATGTTTATCTGAATCAATAAGATTAAAATCATAAAAAAGAATTAATAGTGAAATTACAAAGCGTTATATTGCGAGCTAAAAACCCAACTCATCAGCATTTTCCCCAAAAAAGTTGGTACGTTTATCCATATACAGCTGCCCAGCAGCGCTAAAACGCACAAATCATGAAAGAACAGAAAGTAAAAAAAAAACAAACAATTCACATAAAATATGAAATATGACAAAATGTAAATATGGAAAAATGTAAGCACATGACCTTCTCGCGAAAACCATTCTTAAAGTGAAATTTCAAAATTTGTGACTACACATTAGAATCCTTAGATAGTTTACATGATCTTGGAGTAACCTTGGATCCTTAACTACGATTTCACATTCATAAAAATAAAATAATAAATAAAGCAAATAATACCCTAGGATTTATTAAACGTTGGGCAAAAGAGTTTAAGGATCCTTTTATTACGAAAACTTTATTCACTTCTCTAGTTCGGCTTATCTTAGAATATGCTTCAATTGTATGGTGTCCACGATACGATTGTTACATCGATGACATTAAATCTGTTCAGATAAAATTTGTTTTGTTCTATCTCTATTGTAATACTAACTTTAATCTACCACCTTAAGAATATCGGCTACAGCTACTTAATCTTCCTACTTTAAAAACTAGGAGAGTTATGCTTAATGTTAGTTGGATTGTTAAACTTTTTTATGTAGACTTAAAAGTAAAGTAAAGTAAAATTTTCTTTAATATTCCACTTCGTCCTAGAAGATCTTTTGAGCTACTTTTTATGAACTTTTGTAGAAATAATTACTTACAAAGAGAACCATTAAGAAGCGCTTGCGGAGACTTTAATTCTGTTTCAAATGTTATATCTCTAAATGAACCCATGTACTCAATTAAACATAAAACAATAGATTATCTGCAGTACCGACAGTGATTCTGATCATGCTATTCCAATGATACATCATTTTCAGCTGGTTATGGATATACATAAAACAACACATACATCTGAATGGACCTGACCTCAACAAGTTTTGGGCCTACTACATTAATATAATCGAACATGATTGGTAAATGTAAACGCATTTTTTCGGTTCGTGCTGTGCTGGTTGTATCTTTAGGACTTTGTCCGACAACCATGCGAGAACAATTTGTATGACATATAATAATACGACAGGCCAATGAGACCTAGATGCCTCAGTGCCAGCGTTCACAACCATTTCTTTGTTTCTAAGGGAATTGGTGTGTGGTTAAGACACTACAGTGTAGACTCACACAAGAAATGCAACAAAAATTCAACATATCAGCAACTCTGGTTCCTTTTTTTACAACACTGACATTGTTTTTGTCTTCAACGTGGCTTTCGCTTTTGACTTGTAACACATAAATTTACTCAGTATATATATAAGAATAAATAAATCAATTCGTTTTATAATTAATATAACTTTTGAGCAACATTTTGGTTCTTCGATTTGCTGGATGTTAGCGTGTAACTGGCGTTTAACAAGTTACCGGAGCAGACACCACCACTTCAGTCCTATCTAACTACATCGTGGTCAGCGGAGCACGGAGCACTATAACTCAAAAGCCTAAGTCCAATCTTTACCATTAAACCATTAAAACTAATAGGTTCACGTTAGTCAAAAGAAGAATTTCAGATTGAGAAGTTTACACAGCGTGTTCAGCGGGGCACCTAACCTCAAATTCAGCCTGAGTAGCAGGCGACCATTAGCAAACTTCAGCTTGAGGTACAATTGCAACAGCTTGTTCAGAAGAGCACCCAACCTCAAATTCAGCCTGAGTAGCAGGTGACCATCAGCAACCTTCAGCTTGAGGTACAATTGCAACAGCGGGTGCAGAGGAGCACCCAATCTCAAGTTTGGATTGAGTAGCAGGCGACCATCAGCAACCTCTAGCTTGGGGAACAATTGCACCCAACCTCAAATTCAGCCTGAGTAGCAGGTGACCATCAGCAAACTTCAGCTTGAGGTACAATTGCAACAGCGTGTTCAGAGGAGCACCCAATCTCATGTTCGGATTGAGTAGCAGGCGACCATCAGCAACCTCTAGCTTGGGGTACAATTGCACAGTGGAACACCTCACCTCAAATTCATCCTGAGTAGCAGGCGACCATCAGCAGCCTTCAGCTTGAGGTACAATTGCAACAGCATGTTCAGAAGAGCACCTTACCTCAAATTCAGCCTGAGTAGCAGGCGACCATCAGCAACCTTTAGCTTGAGGTACAATTACAACAGCGAGTTAAGAGGAGCTCCCAATCTTAAGTTCAGATTGAGTAGCAGGTGACCATCAGCAACCTATAGCTTGGGGAACAAATGCACAGCGTGTTCAGCGGAGCACCTAACCTCAAATTTAGCCACCATCAGCAACCTTCTGCTTGAGGTACAATTGCAACAGCGTGTTCAGCAGAACACCTTACCTCAAATTCAGCCTGTGTAGCAGGCGACCATCAGCAACCTTCAGCTTGAGGTACAATTGCAACAGAGTGTTCAGAGGAGCACCCAATCTCAAACTCAGCCTGGGTAGCAGGCGACCATCAGCAACCTTCAGCTTGAGGTACAATTGCAACAGCGTGTTCAGAGGAGCAACTTACCTCAAATTCTGCCTGAGTGACAGGCGACCAACAGCAATCATCCAGCTTTAGATACAATTTGCTGCAGCGTGCTCAGCAGAGAACCAACCTTAAATAAGGCCTAAGTAGTAGGCACCCAACTTTTATCATACAGCTTCATACAGCCAACAACAAAATTAAGTGTGATTCAACTTCATCGATCGCAGTGTACGACTGAAATTCATACAATTCCCGGGTAGAAGCAACATTCATTCAAAATGGAAAAATTAAAAGCACTGCACCAAACCATGAAGAGTAGTCTGACATGCATTTAAAATGCGTGTGCAGATTCGATACAACTATTGAGGCGCTAAAGGTTCGCGTCAAAAGAGCTGAAGGATTGTTTCTTAAAACTTATAAAAAAAATTGTTTAGCAAAGCAAAAACATTCGGCACAAATAATCGGCTATTACGGCCGATGCCGAAGCCGAAAGTCAAACGGCCGATTATGCCGATTACCGAAGCCGAATAATCGGTCGGACACTAATAGGCACGCAAAATCGATTTCTGGTAACCAGTTTTTAGTAATATGTATGTACATAGTAGTGAGTAAGTTCGCTGAAGTTTTGCTTTTCTTCCTCCCTTTTCTTTTTGATATGTTCTTGAAATCATGTCATTCAAGTGGGCGGATTACGCCCATATCATGAATTGCATATCATCGAACACAAAAACAAGAAAAGGAATGACAAAAAAAAAACACAAAACCTGTGAGAAACAATAAATTGCTTTGTTTGGCCAATAAATAAATAAATAAAATAAACACCTATAAAAAATGTATTTTTCATAGAACTCAGCTTTAATCCATGTGAATACATGGATTGATACATGGATTGAATGATGGATGAATACTAGACTCTTAAATAGATTTTAAGAGTACCTCTTACTTTTGAGTCGGTGTCCGGCTCACTTTTTGTTTCGCCATATAAAATCGATCCGGCATAATGTGCAGTCTGAAGGAATAAAATATGACTAATTTAGTAGTTATACATCAACCAGAATCCATTTGAAATATACATTTGGGACTTTCACTCATTTCATAAGACGTATGATCGCTTTTCATGTGACTCACTCTGATTGAATGCTATTTTGCTTGGCACTACAAAAAATTTTGGGGGTTTAAGCCCCGAAACCCCCCTTTGCTTGCGCTAATGAATGCCCTTAATGCTTTAATTTCTTTAAGACCGCATTTTGATCAAACGTAGGAATAATTTTGATTTTTGTTAGCTTGAATCAACGCTCAGGGGATGCCCCCTATTAATGCGAAAGCATTGTGTTGATTCGGAAGATGGGTAATAGGCTAGTTTGAGGGTGGAAAAATGGAGAATTGACGGTGAACATTTGTTTTGAATTTATACATATCAAAACTGCCAGGAAAAACATCCGCAGAGAGATTATCCACAGTTTTATTGTGCGACTGAAGAACGAATCATCACGGTAATGCGAAGTTCTGTTGAGGCAATACTGTAGGGATGGTCTAGGTGAGCTGCCCGAGTGGTCCTGGGAAATACTCGAGCTGGTGGAGTAAGGTCGTGCACCTCCCTTGAACACTTCCCATGGTAGTACCTGTATAACAGGCTTATTGACCCAACATTGCGTCGATGACCGAGAGAATTGAGAGATGATGAAACGTTATCATCCCAATCAAATATTTCGCAAGGCGTTGAATTTTGTCCAGAAGCTCCAAACAATATCTTGAAGCCCCTGCCCAAATGTGCGAATTGTACTCCATTTTCGGCCTAATATATGAGGTATATATAGTGCGAAGATCAGTCGAAGTGAAATATTTTTTGCACCGTTTTAAGAAACCTAGGCACTTGGCCGCTTCTTTCGACACATCAAAAAAATGATCATTCCAACTAAGGTTAGATTGAATCGATATGCCCAGAACGTCAAGAGTGACTGACTCCGCAATATCTACACCATTCATATTGAGGGGAGCTAAAGGGCAATCCATTCGCTTGTGACTTAACAAACAACACTGGGTCTTGCTTGCATTAAACTCTACCCTATTTTCAAGACCCCACTCGGAAACTTTTTTCAAGTCATTGAAGAGTGAGTCACTCATATTTTGCCTCTTTCTAGTAGTGAGTTGTCCTCTGGACGAAATGCCATCAACCACGACACGTAAGGATCTATCCTTGAGAAAACACGTGATCCACCGAGCAAAGGTAACCCCGCCTCCATATGCAATTAGTTTTGACACGAGTGCTTTATGCCACTCAAACGCCTTTAAAATATCTAGAGCAACGACCTTGCTCTCGCCAAATGATTGAACGCATTGGTTCCATTTTTCGACGAGGAGTGCCATTAGGTCACCACTAGAGCGTGCCCTGCGGAAACCATATTTGCGATCACTGAGCAACCTGTTTTGCTCCAGATAATTCATTAGGTTGAAGTTAATAACGCTCTTCATAACTTTAGAGAGTGAATGCTCTACACTCTTGCAATGGCTCGGTAGTTCATAGAGTTCGTGGCATCGCATTTTTAAGGTATCGGCTGGACATTTGCGACCTTCCAACAAGATGGAAATACTCCTGTCCTGTAGGAGATGTTGTAAAGGTTGCGCAAAGGCCGAGCATGAGTAGAGGCACACACTTTAAGCACAAGTGGTGGTTTTGCCACCAGGAGCAAAGGCTTTATTTACGTTGAGTTTTGCAAGGACCGAAAGTAAATCTCCTGCATTACAGAAGGTTTACCCTCAATGAAGGACAGTGGCTGATTGCTAGCTGTACAAGCTGTACTAGCTGGATTGTGGAGTTTTGTACAATCAATTTAGCCAAAAGGTTCACCTTATCAGCCGAGTCCTTGAAGATTTGGTCATCTTTTAAAAGAGTTGGAATCGAAGAAGATATCTGATTATTTACTCTTTTAACCAACGACCAAAAGTTTTTGCTCCCTTTGGGGCAGAGAAGAACCTGTTCTGTTAAGTGAGTTTCGTGAAGAAACTTTTCACGCTCTAAAATTGCATTACAGCCATTCCTAGCCTCGATGCGAAGTCTTTTAGTATCAGCATTTTTGTTACAACGCCAATTCTGAAAGGCTTCCTCTTTGGACCTGACTGCAATCCTGCAAGTCTCATTAAACCATGAGTGATCTTTTGGTTTAATGCTTCTCATCTTATTGGGGATAAAAGACCGCATTCCCAATCAAATAATTTCTTGTACCATAACTGCCGCGGCATTCACATTTCTGTCAGCAAAACATAATTTCTAATTGAAGTTGCGATAAAAATTATTTAGCGCAGTCCAATTTGCTTTATCGTAAAACCAAGCAATCCTCTTCGGGGCTTTAGGCGTAGAGGTGCAGAGGTTAGAATATGAAAAAGCAGCGGAGATGGTACATGGTCCGAGTTTCCAAGAGGTGCGTTGACAATCACATCATATTTTTCATGATGCGAAGTCAGAAAGAGGTCTAGGATTTTATGGCTTTGCACGTTATTTCGGGGAAAAACGTTGGTTCCTTCACTAGTTGAATCAACCGGTTCGATTCAGCAAAGAGCTCAATATATTGATCTTCAGGCGTTACTTGGCCAGAATAACATAACCAAACCGGGTTGTGGAAATTAATATCGCCGGCTACGACGATTTCGCCGTCAGGGAACAACCCCAAAATGTGCGTTATCGAATCAGAGAGGGAATCCAGTTTGTTAAAAGTGGGCTCCCTCCCTAGATTCGGGCTTCTGTAAACGTAGCAGAAATGTAGCAGAGGTGAACGGACCCTGAACTTCACCCACATGGCGCTGAACTCCGGATCGGCTACGGTCAGACTCCGTTCGCACTGATAGGCTACATCTGTTCTAATGTATAAGGCGAAAACTCTATGCAAAGAAAACAGTGGCAGTAAGTGATACCTAGGTATATGAAAATCCAGTGGATCTGCATCCTCACTCACCTGGGTCTCACTAAGTGCCATTTCCGAGAAGAAATTCGCTCTCAGTCCACGTACATTCCTAAAATCTATGCAAAAATGACCCGGCATTTACTCACAGTGCAAATTCGAAACAAATAAAGGTATAAGAGGTAATTAGTTGCTACTGAAAAAGAGATTTATCACCATGGACATAAAAAAAGCATGCAGAGGCAAGTGTTATAGGGGAGTTGACGGACACGAAAAAACAATTACTCACGCGCAAAGAGCATAGAAAAGTTCTTCGCTTAGACAGCCAAAAAATTTCAGTCTCCAGAGTATTGCTGTTGCTGGCAAAACTGGTTCTGCTTGATTGTTGTTGGTGTAGTTGTTTTTGCGAAGCTGCAGTTTGATTTTGCGGCGATGCCGCAGTTCTTTGTTTAGTTTGTTTGTTTGTTTTTTTTATTTTATTTATGTTCCTTCGAATTTGTTTTATCACATATTTAGTTTTGTTTTTTGTTTTTTTTTTATTATTGTTGTATTTTTATTTATTTACTTTGTTAAACTTTTTTTTTCTTTTTAACATAAAACATGCATCGCGGGACCATTGAAATACATTTATATCGAACACGAAGACAAAACCGGAGGCACACAAACGATCACAAGTAGCAAATATTAATTTTATAAAATGATAACACAGACCACTAGACACAAAACAATTCTAAACGAAACATATATTTAACGCGGACAGTGTAAAAAAAAAAGAAAAAAAAACGCGGCGAAGAACAAAAACAAACACAAAAGATCAGTGCCCTCGGCTCTTTTATTCTTATTTTATTATTGATTTTAGATGATTTGTTTTTGGCTTATATTGTATTTTTATAAAATCCCGAGATCAAAAAATCCCCGAAAATTTACCACCGTAATGTGCACCTATTGAAGAAAGCAATAGTGGTGAAAGTATTCTTTCTCTTATAGCTGAATTATGCTGGCCGTTGTTTGATAACTATATATAATTACATAGAGCTAAAATACAATGTAATAATTGTATGGTGACTTGAAGTAAAATTTTACGCAACACATTTTTTACATGCAATTTATTTCTCCCAAATGCGTTTTCGGGGCATATTTTATCACCAATTTGGAAAAAGTTCAAAATTAACCCTCAAACAGATTTTAAGTTGTCACTTATTTCTGAAGTTCAAGTTGAATTTTGAACTATGCTGTAGACTTTGCTTGAGATTTTTTTAGTAATTCAATATAAAGAAAAATTTATTAAATTAATTTCATATTAATAATTTGTAACAATGTGTATTAGGAATTTACAAGACATTATAAAGTATAGTATATACAATATATATAAAGTATAAGTTAACTCAATCAGCCGCTCCCAATAATTCTAGCAGCGTAAGCGTCTGCTATCCAAGCGGTTGCTGTAATATTATCCGGCTAATTCGCAACAACAACAACAACAACAACAACAGCAATAGCAACTGTAACAATAACAACGGCAACAGCAGCAATAACAACCACAATGCAGTGTCAGTAAAGTAACAACAACAATAACATTAGCTCAGCAATAACATCAACAGCGGCTGCTTAAGGTAGTTTGAAGTCTTTGTTTTTAGTTAAAGATCACCAGCGGAATAACTTGCACATAGTGCAATTCAATTAAAATTGCATATAGTGCAAATACACAACCACTCGTTTTAATAACTGGCGCCCAACGCACAGAGGGTTAAAACTGGCTGTTTTCTCGGATTAATTAAAAAATTTAATTTTAAGTAACCGAAAAATAGTTTATATCTAGGTAAAGCTCATAAAATTCTACATTACTTGCCTTGTTCGCAATAATCTGGCAACTCTCTTTTTTATGTATTCTTTAATTTAAGTTTATAAAGTGTCTGTAGTTCTAACCGCGCATGGTTTTTTGAACTCGCATTTTTTGGACAGTTTGAAATCCGCTATCAATCAAAAAGCGCTTGCATTCTTGGTCCTTCGAGTCACCGGATAATCGGTTCCGTAGTTTGTTTAATAAATTTAAACTATCACAGTTCCGCGCTATTCAATATCTGCAGATAAATATTAAAAGTAAAACGAGTCCCGAGAGCAGGGTACAAAGTGTTGCATAATCGCATTAACATAGATTTTCATAATTTATTGGTAATAACCGCGAAATTCTCGCAGTTTTATGTTATGTTAATTAATAGCGTTTTCTCTATGTGGGTTGTAGGGAGGGGGGGTTCCCGTGGACAGATTTAAAAAATTTTCAATAATGTACATGCTACATAAGCATGTGTACCAAGTTTCATTTGATTATCTTTAATCTATTTTTCTATTCTACGGCCGCGGATAATTGGGCAATTGGGCCATTAGGACATTATATTAAAATATACATAAAAATTATTTGTTTTGACTTATTTTAATATAAGTAAGCAAAAACAAAAGAAAAATTATCGAAATATAGCTCCCCTGAATTGATCCGAGAAAACTGGGCATTCTAACCCACTGTGCAACGTGGGGCCACAATCAAAATTATTGTTTAACTGAAAATTCAAAGTGGCCGTGGGCTCGATAAAAAATTCGTGCGTAAAACTAAAAAAATTATTAAAAACTTGAAATTATAAAAAATTTTGTGTGAAATATTAAAATAAACTATTGAAAATTTGACATAATAAAAAATTCGTGCGATAAACAAAAGAAAAGTATTGAAAGTTTGGAATAATTAAAAATGTGTGTGAAACAAAGAATAGCAAAAATAAATAAAATTTGTTTCATATAAATAAAACAACTTTTCAAACAGTGCAAAAAAAAAACAGATTAAAAGCAAAAATATTTAAAAGGGAATTGCAAAGGTATCTGCGTGTGCAAAGCAAGCATTTATGCATTTAAAAATAAAGCTAAGCTGTACACAAATATTTTCATATATAAAAAAAAACTTAAAAATATTTTTACAAAAAAGTTACAAGAACATAGCAAAACAAGTTTTTATTGTGCGCTCGTATATTATTTACGCATAAACAATAAAAGTACAGCACTGAAGCGAAAAAATTTACTGAAAACTAGATTTTGATGCCATAAAGTGAAAGGAAAAACAAAAAATTACAGCTAATTGAAAAGTGAAAATTGAGTTGATAAATCAGTAAACTGTAAACCTATTCCAGAAAAAAGAATGAAGAATTGGAGAAAAACAAGCAAATAAAAACCAAAACTTTTAATAAATATAATGAAATGCATTTGAAGAATTTTTCTTAACGATAAATTAAATCCAATTTAAGCAATCTAAAAAAACTCTATCAAAACTTAACGATTGTGTCAAATCAAATGTCCGAACTAAAAACTACTGACTTCAATTCAAAAAGAAAATAAAAAAAACAACAATAAAAGTTCGAAGACTACAGAACCACAATAAATATATAAACATCGTCGTAAATCCTGAGGATAAACGGAACTTTACAAGAAGCAGCGGATCGCTATGAACGTGCTATCAATACTGTAGATATAATTATCATAAGTTTATTAATTGTTTACTTATGCCACTGTGTAGCGTGGCGCCATGAGCGTAGAGCAGTGATGGGCACACACATACTATCACATTCTTTGATTGTGTGTAAAGCAGAGAAAAACAAAGATAAATTTTACGTATTTTCTCGCTATATTTTAAAAAAATTCCGCAAAGAGTTGTTATTTCAACAAATGCTGAAAAGCAACTGACTTGATTTGCTGCCATGTTTAAAAAAATCAATGTTATAAAACTGTTTAATGGAATCATCGAAACAAATATGAGTTTTCAAAGTCTTTTTTTTATATCTGAAAGTTTATCTTAACATACCTGAAAACTTTTCACCTATGAAATTAAAAGTACACTGAGGAGAAAAAAATACTTTCAAATTAAACTTAAAATTTAAAAAGAAATTCAATGCAAGCACAACTGTTTTTTAAGTTAAATTTAAAACAAAAGTTATTGTTTTAAAAACAATTTTTAAAATTAAAATTTGTTTAAAAAATTTTATTTTGACCTTTTAACAAACCATAGCCGACATGATAAAGAGGAAAAGTGAGAACCAAAAAATCTTTACTGTGAACTTTAACATGAAAACTTGTGTGGTCGTTTCATGCGTTTCATGGAGGTCTTGAGTAATTTTTAGGGTAAAACTCAAACGCGACCAGATCAAGTTTATTTTTGCAGATCTTATTTTAAGCACCCATTCTCTAGGAAAGTTCGCAGGGAGCGAAAAACAATTGTCACTTTTGAAAAGTCCATACACTTCATGGGTACTCTAACAAGTATGTTTGTACTGAACTTAGCGTTTTTCAGGTCATTACTTTTTTTGGACCCTTCCCAGAACCAAAAGCTATCTACGCCACTGGTTTTACAATACCCTTTGTTATAAGCTTTTCCTAATATTTATATAAATTAAACTCACTAACTACTGTTGTGTAAAAATATAAATAATCTTAATTTAGCTTACGAAATTGATTCAAGAAAAATAAGTTACAGTGAACAGAGTATATTTTTCAAATTATAACTAACAACACGGACAACATGGCATTAGACGCACAGGCATTAAAAATTATGGTCAATGCTGCCATAAGGGTTGCAATTGAGTAGACTAAACGCACATTCCAAAGAACCATTGACGACCTAACTAATAGGCTAGCCACTCAAGATACAACAGCCAGGGTGGAAGAATATGTTTCGGTATCCATTCAACCGAATATTCCTTGTGACGAATCTCTGGACATAGTAAAGTCCTTAAACGAGTTCGCTGGGATCAAGCTTGATATGTCTCTTGGAGACAAGCAGCTTACTCCGCATACAAACTCTTTGAAGACCACGTCGGCAGTTCCAAACATTACCAAGCCTTCGCCATTATTAGGAATAAAGTGGTCGGCACTGCTGATATGCTACTTTCCTCTTTTAACACGATTTTTAATTTTAGAGCAATAATCTCCCGCCTTAATTTTACTTACTCAAATAAGAGGCCGGTGTACCTTGTCGAGCAGGAGATGTCCACTCTTGGGCAAGGGTAATGACTATATCACAATTTTACGACGAGGTAGAGAAGAAACTGACCCTTATAATAAATAAGATTACCATAACACATAGTGGAAACTCTGACCTAACCAAGTCCTTTACCAAGAAGTATAGGCAGGATGGATTGAGAGTTTTTAATGCTAAGATTATGCTATGATAGTAGATAGAGGACCAGGGGCAACATTGATGGAAATAGACCCATCATCATCGCGTTTTAGATATAACGCCAAGCCGTGCTCGGTGCAAACTACGAATAGGCCAAATCCTAGCTTTGTAAGGACTGGAGCAGTAATACCTTTCCACGGCAACACCAACCTATTATGCCGACCCAAAGCAATCAACAAAAAGTTTTTCAGGGACAATTCCTGAGGTCCTATGGTAACGATCGTATACCACTAGGTGGTGCACATAAACGTACTTTTGGAAATAATAGTAATAAACAACCGCAGCTACCGGTTAAAGTACAGAGGATTAATCATATGCAACAGCAACGGGAGAATTTTTCTCAAGAATATTTAAAGCAAAATATGTCAAACGAAAGCCCTTATTTAATTAATAAATACAGTTTTGAGGAAGAACTTGAGGAAAAGGACTTAGAAATAGAAAATGTAGGCGAATCTGATGAAGAAATCAATTTTTTAGGGGTAGTCCCTCCTTTATGAAGAGGGAAATCGCAAAATGCGACTGGTTACAGATTTCAGGAACCTGAATCAAAGAACAGTCTGCAATAAATATTCAATTCCTGATGTTTCGATTATCCTGGTTAATCTAAGAGACAAAACTGGAAAAGTTGTCATTCCTACATTGACGACATTATAATTATAATTTGTAATTCTTTCCAAGACACAGGGAACAATATTTGGAGGACATTTGTTGATTTTTCAAAACACTGTATCACACAAACTTCAGGATATCGGTAGAGAAGTCAAAATTCTTAGAACGCAAATCAAATTCTTAGGATTCATGGTATCTAGTATTGGGATTAAAACCTGCCCTGATAAGATCAATGATATTATTAACTACAAAGCTCCCGAAACACTTCGTGGTCTGCGCTCATTTCTGAGGTTAGCGGGCTACTACAGGCGATTCGTTAGGAAATATGCACAGATTGTGAAGCCCCTTACTAAGTACTTGAGGCGAGAAAACGGGAACATAGGAACAAGAATGTCAAAAAAATTCAAATTGAACTAGATCATGAAGCACTCCAAGCATTCAATAAAGTGAAAAAATACTATCTTCCTTTGACCTAACAACGAACGCATTTTCTCATGCTATTAGCGCCGTTTTATCACAAAATGGACGCCTTATAACTATGATATCAAGAACACTAACAAGCACTGAGGAAAACTACGCGACAAATGAACGCGAATTGTTAACAATTGTGTGGTCTCTACAAAAGCTCCATAACTATCCATACGGTGTAAAGAAGATTAATATTCATACAGATCATCACCCACGAACCTGCGCCATCTATGATAGGAATCCTTACACAAAATTAAAAAGAGGAGTACATTTATTAAAGAATTTTCCCCAAAATTTTTTTATAAACCTGAGAAGGAAAATCTTGTGGCCGACGCTCTTTCGAGGCAGCACATTAATATAACAGGGTTTTACTTACATCAGACTAGATTTTTCATAGTGAGGATTCACTTAAACAAACTATTCCTAGTGTCGAAAACCCATTAAATTGCTTTCGAATCCAAATAATTGAATTCCAAACTCAGATTAGGCATTGGATACTTAGTACACACTCTTAAAGGGGTTATTAATCCGAATGCGGTTAACGGCATTATGTGTGACCTCACAACCCTTGGTCAAATTCAGAATATCATTGCTAAACTCTTTCCGTCTGTTAAATTTCGTCACTCAAGCAAGTTGGTTACGAACGTTCTTAATTAAAATCAGGACGAGATAATTGCTGCTAAACATAATCGTTCACATCGCTCGAGTCACGAAAATCTTAAACAAATCCTTCAGGATTTCTATTTTTCCATTTTTCGTCCTACAATAAAGCATTTGATCGCCAGCTGTAAAATTTGTCGCGAATCAACGCACCAGAGATATCTATATGAAGTCCTTCATATATCTGTATACTTAGCATCTATACCAAAGACCGACAATTCTTCTTAACCTGTTTAGACAAATTTTCTAAATTTGCCGTTGGCATGCCAATATTATCTAGGGGTATATTAGATGTAAAAGAAACCTTTATGCAAATCCTTAATTTAAAAAAAAAAAACGGAAACGATTGTGCGTGACAATGAACGAACTTTAAATTCACACACAATTAAATCTTTACTAAGGAATCATTACAGCGTAAACATCTTCACTACACCACCATTCCATAGTACAACGAATGACCAAATAGAAAGGTTCCATGGAACTTTATCAGAAATCGCAAGGTGTACTAAAATGCAGCAGGATATAAGTGACACAGTGGAGTTGATACTACTTGCCACTTTAAAATACAATAGATCAGCTCAGTCAATTACGGGTTACAAGCCAGTAGATATTATCCACTCAATTCCAGAAGAGTTAGCAAAGAAGATAGAACGTAAAATTTTAAAAACACAGGAAAACGATGAAGGATATCACAAGAAAACCAGACGGACTAGAATGTTTGAACCTGGAGACACAGTTTACGTACGAACAAATAAAAGAATCGGAAACAAATTTAACAAAGTCTTTGTTGAGAAAAAAATACAAAAGGATTTAGAGACCACAGTTTTAATTAACAACTGTAAGGGGGTTTTCTCAAAGGCTTAGGTATAACTCAGCCGCTCCAGGATCAAACGAAGGACCCTCGAACTTCCGTTAAATAAAAAGACTTGTTGGTTTTAATATTTCAAGTACACGAAGCAACAATCATTCGTGGGTATCAAGCTATAATTTTCCATCAATTGCCCTCTCTGACTCTGCCTCGGTGATTGCTGGTTCTGGTGTGGTGATACTCGGTATTCGGTGCTTCGGTAAATATAAGAAGTTCGTGGGCGATTTAAGGTCGTAAGTCCCGCACTACCGGCATCGGTAATATTTACCAAACCATACTAGATGATTGTGGCTCAGCCCGAGGATTAGATAAATGTATATATATATTTTTTTTTTAATGCAATAATACATAAAATTTTCCATTCCAATAATATAAAGATAATGTTTAATTAATTAATTAATTAACAGAAAAGGAAAGGAAGAGAAAAAAATTGCACATTTCATTATGTTGTTAAATAAAAATAACCAAATATTTATGTATACATTTTTATTAGGCCTTGCCGGTGGTTGAAATTTTTTTCGTCTGCCCTTGGCAACTGGGATTAATACGGGCACGATCTCCAGGTGCGGGAGTTTTGTCACCGACTGAATTTTGACCTTTGGTCTCACGCGTCGGCACGCTTCTGGTGGTGGTCGGGCTCCACACGCTTTGGCAGTGCCGTTTGTCGCAAGTGGAATGAAATGCGATCCGGTGGCATTGGGTTGGTGCGCTTACGGTGCATGCTGTTGTTGATCTGTCTGGTTGGTGAGAAATGGCAAGAGTATTTATAATAAAAATTAGGATGAACTAAAGATGAATTTTATCTTACCTCCGTAAATATTAAGATCTCTTATATGGGACCGTATTAATTTTTCTTTCGGGTGTTTCAGGTCTTCTTATTCTATGATATTGTGTGCGACGTATTGTTTAATTTTATAAGGCCCTGAATATTTTGGAGCTAGTTTCTGAGCGAAGGAATCTACCTTGGATGATAGGGGCTGATCTCGTTTTAATACTAGCTTGTTAACTTCGGGTTACCATGGGCGTCTTCATAGATTGTAGTATTTTTGTTGCCGCTGTGTTGCTTGTCGTTGGTGCTCGATGACCTCCTTTCACAATTCTTGAACTGCTCTTCGTTCTATCGAAGTCTCTAGTGGGTTTGCTGTCTCTCGTCGTAATTGGTTCGGTATAACGGGTGATCGTCCGAAGATAAGCTCGGTTGCTGATACTTTTGTTGACTCGTGACTGGCAGTATTGATGGCGAAAGCTATTTCGGGAACTTGATCTTCCCATATTTTATAGTTACCTTCGGCCCTCTGTGCTATCATCGTCTTTACCACTCGGTTGGTTCGTTCTGTAGGGTTTTCCTGCGGTAAGCAAGGTGCGGTGAAGTGTTGCTCGATCCCATGGTGTTGTAAATAAGTTTTTAACTCTTGACTGACGTCCGATAAAAATATCTTTGGGCAACCGAATTTGAGTGCTTTGATCACACTAGTGGAGGTGGCACGATGAACGGGGACCAGTTCTACCCATTTGCTGAATTTATCAACAATGACGAGTAGCGAAGTATGTCCCTTTGTCGACCTGGGCAGTGCTCCAACGAAGTCAGCGCAAACAATCTCCCATGGTTGTGTGCATTGCATAGTTCCCATGAAACCAGCTTGCGTTGTTGGACTTTGAATCGCGTACATGTGTCACAAGTTCGTACATGTTGGGCGATGTCACGGTACATGCCAGGCCAGAAGTAATCAGCTTGAGCTCGTTGGAGCGTTTTTGTTTTGCCTATATGACCGGCGTCTTTATCATCGTGAACCTCGTTCAGTACTCGGCTTCTAAGGGCTGTCGGGACGCAAAGTTTCCATTCGGGAGTGGTGGTTAGATGATTGCGGCGCTGGATATGTCGAAACAGTTGATCATCAACTATTTGATAATAGGGATGATGCAACGCGCTCTTTTGAACTTTCGTCAGCTGGCAATGAAACCAATCTCTCGTTTGGCTGGAAATCGTGAGTTCGTTGTCGGTGTTTATTAGCGGGCTGTGGAAAAGGGCGTCAGCTACAACATTCAAGCTACCACGTTGGTACTCGATGGAACAATTATATTTTTGGAGCTCTAGTGCCCAGTGCACGAACCAACCCGATGGGTTTTTCAACGAGTGAAGCCATTTCAACGAATGATGATCCGTAATGACAGTGAAACGGTAACCTTCCAAATACGATCGCATTTTCCTGATTCCTGATTCTGAGGATGGCCAGATACTCTTGTTCAGTAGTTGAATACTTTCTCTCTGTCTCGGTAAGAGTTCGGCTGGCGTATCATGTCTTTGAAAGAGTACGACCCGAGTCCCTCTGCGCTAACGTCGGTCTGTCATATAAAGTGCTGTTCGAAGTTTGGGCAGCATAATACGGGTGCTTGTGTTAGCTGTTCCTTGATGCCTTGAAACCCAGCTTTTTGTTCCTGTGACCATTCCCATTTAATATTCTTCTTTAGTAATCGCTTGAATGGAGCCGCGAGCATGGAAAAGTTTGACATGTTGGGTGGGGCAGCCATTTCGTGTAGTAAGGCGACTTTTGCGTGGTCAGTGTGGATACCTTCGGAGCTTACTATATGGCCCAGGTAATGAATCTGCGTCTGCACTAATTCCCATTTCTCGAGGTTGATCTGCATATTTGCCTCAAATAATTTGCTGAAGACGAGGCTTAAGTTTGTCCTATGATCATCAAATGTTTTACGCAAATTGATGATGTCATCTTAGTATGCGAAAACCCTTGGGTGTAGTTCGCGTCCAATGATGTGGTCCAGTGTTCGCTGGAACGTGGCCGGAGCTGAATGTAAGCCGAAAGGCATGACTTTCCACTGGAACAGTCCTCTGCCTGGAACGGTAAATGCGGTACACGGTCGTGATTTTTCTGCTACTGGAATCTGTCAGTATCCGTTCTTCAGATCAATCGACGAGAAGAATTTTGCATCTTTTAATTGGTCCAGAATTGCGTTAATTTGCGGAAGAAGGTAGGCGTCAGGTTCAGTCGGTGCATTCAGTTGACGGTAATCAATATACATTTGCCATGACCCTTGTTTTTTTCAGACTAACACGACTGGTGAACTGTACGGGCTTTTTGACGCTTCGATACGATCCATCGCAAGGAGTTCGTCGAGCTCCTGGCTTAATATATTTTGCATAGCGGGATTTTGCGGACAGTACCTCTGCTTAATGAGCTGCTTGTGCTTGGTTGTGCTTGTGACGGTGGCAAATTTTTGTTTTTGGTTATCCAGAAAGGTGGCTAGCTGTCGATTTTGTTCAGCTGTTAAGTTGTCTCGAGTGACCAGAGAATGTTAGCTATAATGTTCGGTAATCTTATTACTCTCTTTTACTGCTACCTCTTCTACATCTATTAACATCTTCATTCCTCGGCGTAAGAAATAGTCCATTTCCAAGATCATCGGTTCTGCTAGAGATGAGAGGACGGATACAAGAATAAATGTACTCTTCTGATGGAAGTTGACCTGAAGAGGATATATTTCCTCACAGCCGACTATAAAATTGTACTCTAGCTGGATTTTTTGGTTGTGTGGTCATGGTTGTACCCCTTGCTCGATTAAATACTTCTTTACGGTATCGTCGATGTACGATAAGGTCGATCAGCGCTTAAATCGGTCGCCCTTTTATTTTAACCGTGATGTAGTAGCGGCCATCAGTTACTTCTTCGGGTGGAGACGAGATGGGGTGTACACATGGACAGTCAAGTGACAATGTGCCATCTTGACTACTGCGTGAACAAAACTTTCGGACTCTGCTTCGGCATTGATACCGTCGGTGGCCTCGCTTTTTGCACCTCCAACAGTGGGTACCTGTATTGTAGTGTGTTGCTTCTTAAAGACAATGGGTAGCCGGTCGACTTCCTTTGGCTTCGTCCCATTTGAGAACGTCGAATTCCTTGTCAAGATTCATCAGGTCGTCGATAGTACGAAAATCGCTTCGTCGAGCATAGAGCTTATATTCCACCCGAAGACCATCATAAACTCGGTCAGTGTAGTCCAGAGTCTTCAGTTGAGGGTGTTGTCGCATATGTTTTTGCATAGACAATATATAATTGTTAGATATTGATATTTTGAATCCAACAACTATCTCCAATAATCTTTATTCGTGATCCTTTAATATTATACCTTTACCTATTCTCGTATTACCTCGAATTCCTTGACAAGATTCATCAGGTCGTCGATAGTACGAAAATCGCTTCGCCGAGCATAGAGCTTATATTCCACCCGAAGACCATCATAAATTCGGTCAGAGTAGTCCAGAGTCTTCAGTTGAGGGTGTTGTCGCATAAGTGTTTGCATAGCCAATATATAATTGTTAGATATTGATATTTTGAATCCAACGACTATCTCCAATAATCTTTATTCGTGCTTTAATATTATACCTTTACCTATTCTCGTATTAACTCGCATTCCTTGACAAGATTCATCAGGTCGTCGATAGTACGAAAATCGCTTCGCCGAGCATAGAGCTTATATTCCACCCGAAGACCATCATAAATTCGGTCAGAGTAGTGCAGAGTCTTCAGCTGAGTGTTTGCATAGCCAATATATAATTGCTAGATATTGATATTTTGAATCCAACGACTATCTCCAATTATCTTTATTCGTGATCCTTTAATATTATATCTTTACCTATTCTCGTATAAAGCTTAAAGCTTTAATCTAATCTTAAGCCTATTTTAATATTGAACTTCGTTAATAAGTTTAGTCATTAAGCAATCATCAAAGTTGTCGTTTCAATACATTAAAAATTGGCGACGAGTGCAAAAAAAAAGAGTCATATGTAAAAGACATATTAAAAACAAAGTACAGTACCGCGTGCTTAAATTAAAAATTTGTTATTACAAATAGCGACAATTGTTAAATAGTAATTGTTCATAATATGAATTAATCCACCATAAAATAAAGTTTAGTGTGTTGTTTTTGTTTGTTTTTGTGCGCGAAAATTATAAGGTTTAAAAATTTAAAGTAATACAATATTAACATAGTAAGCGCAATATGCCACAAAAACTCTAAAAAAATCTGAATATAAAGTACTGTTTATAAATAAATAACTATGACATAAATAACAAGTAAAAAAATAAATGCACAAAAAAAAAAAAAATTTAGAGTTTGAAAAGAACAAAATTAAAAAGCTTACTCAAATTAAAATGACAAATGAATGTTGCTTTTATGGAAAGAAAAGCTTGAAATTCACTTTGCTGAAATTAAGTGCACCGAGGAAAATGCAAAAAAAGCTACTGTCTTAAAAGCTATCGGACTAACTCCATATGAAGTTCTACACAATGTGTGCAGCCCAGTTTCACCTGTTGCTAAGATGTATAAAGAGCTTTGCAATTTACTAAATACTCATTATACTCCACCTACTATAATATTTCGTGAGCGTAAAAACTTCTACTCAGCAACGCAAGCTGACGGCAAAAGCGTATCAGAATGACATGCAAGAGTAAAAAAACTTGCGCTTTTATGCAAATTCCGTGATAATTTATCAGTCAGCGTTTTGGACCTTTTCATAGTGGGTATTAATAGTAAAATATTTGAGCGACTCCGTGAAGAAGATGAACATTTAAGTCTCGATGAAGCACTACGAAAAGTTTTGATAATGGAAATGAAGCTATTATCACATTAAAATGACAGCCAAACTCAAATCAACTACGATAAAAATAAGTATAAGAAACATTTTAAAGGTAACAACAAAAACAACAACAGCAACAACATTAACATTAACAACAGCAACTACAACAACATTAACAACAGCAACAACAATTATGATCGCTATAAAAAACGAAATGAATCAATAACTAAATCCAATAAGGCATGCTCGCACTGCGGTTGGCGTAACTATGGATCTAAAGAATGCAGATATAAAGCATCAATGTGGAACAATTGGGCACTTGGCGTCTATTTGAAGAGAAAAAGTTGTAAACTATGTATCAGACCCATCTATTGAAAATTTAAGTAAAAATAATTCATTTGATTTTTGTATTTACAGTATAAACCCAAATAAAGGTGGCGATTCAACTAAACTCTACAGAGTTTCTGTAAAAATTAATGGATTTCCTATAGACGTTGTCTCCGATTCAGGTGCTCCGTGTAGTTTGGTATCAAAATCATTTCTTAACAAACTAAAAACGACTGTAAGTCTTAATTCCTGTAATGTTCCGTATGTCGACTATAATGGTAACAGAATTGAAGTATAAGGTGAATATTATGAGGTAATAGAGTGCAATGGAGCCAAAAAGAAAGTTAAACTGCTTGTTACAAATAATAACAATTCTCCTTTATTTGGTAGAAATTTTTTACGAAAGTTTGGTTTTGAACTCATTCAAGTTTCTATTCTATTTCTATTCTATTAACAATTTTGATCAATTTTCCATAAAAATCGATGAAATCAAAAATATATTTTCTGAAATTTTTGATGCAAGCCTGGGTACTTTTAAGCTAGCTCTTTACATATTGATGATCATTATAAACCAATTTTTTTTAAACCGCGTCCAGTTCCACTGGCATGGAAAGTAAAGATTGAAGAAATTTTAAAGGATTTAATCGCAAAAGATGTTTTGGAACCAATCGATCATGCAGAATGGGGAACACCGCTTGTTCCTATTTTAAAACCAAATGGTGATCTTAGAATTTGTGGTGACTACAAAGTTACCATGAATAAATTCTTGTCGGATTTTAAGTATCCTTTACCATTGATTCACGAAATCTTTGCTTCACTTCAAGGAGGTGAACTATTTTCGAAGTTGGATTTAACTAGCGCTTACAACCAACTTATCCTTGATGAAAAATCACAAAATTTATGTACTTGTTCAACTCATACTGGGTCTTTAACCCTAGACACCTAACCTTCGTCAATTCGACGAGTACGTGACATAATATTCGTTGCCTCTCTTGCAAGATGTGTACAATTAAAGATATGTGCAACAAATACAATTTGAAATATAATATAAACTGATGGTTTTATTTATTTCAAATAATGGTGTCTCCTGGAAACGTCAAAAACTATCACCCGATAAACTTTGGCGGCTAATTTGAGCGGCGAGGTCTCCTCTAGACTTTAAACTTGAAGGGTCCCTTCATGACCTTAAAAATGGAATGTGCGTAGGGTTTGGGTCCCAACCACATTATAACTTCCCAATGAAAACAAAATCAGCCTCGGATATGAACCCCCACTACGTTGACGACCACCGCAAACGAAAAACGGATAATGATTTACGGATATGCACCTGGAATGTCCGGACCCTTTATAGGGAAGGTGCCACTGTCCAACTGGCGGAAGCCCTCGAAAAAATAAAGGCTGACATCACCGCCATCCAGGAGATGCGATGGAAAGGACAAGGCTGCTCTAAGAGAGCGATATCTCTACTACAGCTGCCATGCGGAGAAGCGCGAATTCGGATGCGGATTCGTCGTAAGTCGGAAACTACGCCATCTTGTTTCCCGGTTCACACCTGTGAACGAAAGGCTGGCGACAATCCGCGTCAAGGCGAAATTCTTCTACATCAGCCTAATTTGCGCACATGCCCCGACGGAGGAAAAGGACGATGCTGTCAAGGACACCTTCTACGCGAGCCTAGAGAACGTGTATGATAGCTGCCCGGCCCACGACGTAAAAATAGTTCTCGGCGATTTTAACGCGAAGGTCGGAAAAGAAGGCATCTTTGGCTCCACTGTCGGTCAGTTCAGTCTCCACGAGACCACTTCGAATAACGGTCTAAGACTGATCGACTTCGCCGCGGCGTGAAACATGGTAGTTAGTAGCACCAGATTCCAACACCCCGATATCCAAAAGGCAACCTGGCTGTCCCCGGATCAAAAAAACGCGAAACCAAATTGATCATGTTGTGATCGACGGAAGGCACGCTTCAAGTGTACTGGATGTGCGCACATTTCGGGGGGTCAATATTGACTCCGACCATTATCTTGTTGCAGCCAAGATCCGCATGCGTTTGTGCAATGCGAAGAATGTACGCACAAGTGTGCAACGAAAGCTTGATGTCGATAAGCTGCTATCACAACGGACCACCGAGGCCTACTCCGCTCAACTCTCGGTTTAGCTCAACCAACCCTACTCTTGCCTCGACGACGCTGGCGGACTTTGGGCGCATATATCCCACTCCATGCGCACTGCTGCTGAAGAAGTCATTGGTTTTCGGCGCCCGCAACCTCGCAACCAATGGTATGACCAGGAGTGTCGCGACGCGACAGCAGCAAAATACGCCGCATATAAAAGGACGCTGCAGTCAGCTGCAACGCGAGCCATGCACGAAAACTATCGCGATAAGAGGAAGGAAGAGAGATGCCTTTTCAGACGTAAAAAAAGAGAGCAGGAGAAGCGTGAGCGAGAAAAAATTGAGGTGTACCAGGGCAAGAATAATGCTCGAAAATTCTACCAGCAGGTTAAGCGTCTAACCCAAGGTTTCAAGCCCGGAGCATCCACTTGTAGAGATGAGAATGGTGATCTGGTTACAGATACGCAGAGCGCATTGAAATTATGGAGACAGCATTTTTCCAATCTGCTTGCAGGCGACGATACCAACAATTCCGCCCTTGAAGAATGCAGTCTGACACCACCAATCGACGATGATGGAGTGGAAATTCCACCACCTAGCCATGACGAGGCTAAAGTTGCTATCCAGCGACTCAATAACAACAAAGCCGCAGGTGCTGACGGCCTGGCTGCTGAATTGTTTAAAACCGGCGGCGGTGAATTGATAAGGTGCATGCATCAACTCATCAGCAAAATATGGCTAGCAGAAAGCATGCCCGACGATTGGAATCTCAGTGTGCTTTGTCCTATACTTAAGAAAGGAGACCCGACAATCTGCGCCAACTACCGAGGTATCAGTCTTATTTCCATCGCATACAAGGTTCTTTCGAGCGTATTGTGTGAAAGATTGAAGCCGCATACCAAAACACTGATTGGACCTTATCAGTGTGGCTTTCGTCCTGGCAAGTCCACCATAGACCAGATTTTTACACTACGCCAAATCCTGGAGAAAACCCACGAAAACCAAATCGACACCCATCATCTCTTTGTTGATTACAAAGCTGCGTTCGATAGCCCGATTCGGGATTGCCTGTACGCAACAATGTCTGAGTTCGATATACCTGCAAAGTTGATAAGGCTCTGCAAGATGACGTTGAGCAATACATGCAGCTCCGTCAAGGTAGGAAATGACCTCTCCGAAACCTTTAATACCGAACGAGGTTTCAGACAAGGCGACCCGCTATCATGCGATCTCTTCAATATCATCATGGAGGGGATCCTACGAAAGGCAGGTGTACATCGAAATGGCACCATTTTCTACAAAGATGTCCAGCTCCTTGCGTATGCTGATGATATCGATATCATCGGCAGAACCAAGAGAGATGTAACCGCTGCTTTCGCCGCTATCGAAAAGGAATCAGCCAAAGTGGGTTTGACGGTGAACGAGGGCAAAACAAAGTATATGCTGTCTGCAAATAGGGAAGTGCGGCGTCTAGGCTCCCATGTTACAGCAGGCAAATATAACTTTGAAGTTGTCAAGGAGTTTACATACCTTGGCACCGCCGTAAACAGCAACAACAATGTCAGCCTGGAGATAAAGCGAAGAACAACAATTGCTAATAGGTGCTACTACGGGCTAAGTAAGCAATTAGGTTCCAGAGCCCTCTCTCGATCGACAAAACTAACACTCTACAAGACGCTCATCATACCTGTGCTTCTCTATGGCGCTGAGGCATGGGTGGTATCGCAAACAGAGGCAGCCGCTCTTGGGATGTTCGAGAGGAAAGTTCTTCGCAAAATCTTTGGTCCTGTTCGAGTTGGCGACGACTATCGCATTCGAATGAACCACGAACTGTACGAGCTCTACGACGACATTGACATAGTCCAGCGTATAACAATTCAGCGACTACGTTGGCTGGGTCATGTCTTTCGTATGGATGAAGAAGCTCCAGCGAAAAAGGTGTTTGAGACGAAAGCCGAGAGTCGACGACGAAGAGGAAGACCATGCCTCCGATGGATTGACCAGGCCGAGGAAGCCCTTGCCGCGCTTGGTGAAAGAGATTGGAGACGGCGCGCGCGAAGCAGAGACGCCTGGCGAGAACTGATGAAGTCGGCCGTAACCCGTCAACGGGTTGTCATGGCCACCTAAGTAAGTAAGTAAGTAAGTAAGATTGTTTTATTTTGTACAATAGTTCCTGAAACACATATATTTGCAATTAAAATAATTAAAGATTGTTTAAATGAAATTAAGACACCCTAACAATGCTCGTAAAAGCGATGAATGGTTAGGGTTTATAGGGGGCGACTGAGGGTTAGGTGTCTAGGGTTAAAGATGAAACGATTTCCTTTTGGAGTTAAACCGGCTGCTCTTTATTTCAAGAGACGATGGAAAACTTGTTGCGTGACATTGTATTCGTAGTCGTATATCAAGACTATATTACGATATCAGGCAGAGAAATGTCAGAGCATATTCATAGCAGGGCTTATGCTTAATTTATCGAAATGTGAATTTTTCAAAAGTAAAATTTCTTATTTAGGGTTCACGATCGACAAATTTGGCTCAAGTAAAAATAAAGAAAGGATTGAATCCGTTTTAAAAGCTCCGATTCCCAGCAATATTTCCGAGCTAAGAGCATTTTTTGGGATGGCAAATTATAATTCAAAGTTCATAGAAAGCTTTACTAACAAATTTGTTCCTTTATATCATTTATTACAAAACAATGTTAAGTTTGAATGGCCGAAAAGCTGATGATGCTTTTAATACAATTAAAAGTGATATTACTTGGGATAAAGTTTTAGTGCACTTTAATCCAAATTTCCCAATTATACTTTCCACTGTTGCTTCTAATAATGCTTTTGCTGGCACTCTCTCACATGCCTTCCACAACGACACTTTAAAACCGATTGCTTTTATATCAAGAGCTTTAACTTTAGCTGAAAGGAATTATAGTACGCATGAAAAAGAAGCCTTTCCTATAATATCTTGTGGCACGAAGTTAAAGCAGTACTTGATTGGAAATGTTTTTACACTAAAACGTATCACAAACCTCTCATTACAATTTTAAGTGAAAATAAAGATTTGCCTGTAATGGCAGCTGCCCGTTTACAAAGGTGGGCATTTATCCTTTCTGGATTTAACTACAAAAAAGAATCTGTCAAAGGACATTCTAATGAAGCTGATTACTTGTCACGAATGCCTTAACAAAAAATTAGTGAAAAAACGTTGATGATAGCACTTTTGTAATTTTTGTTGAAAAAAAACATTTTAGGTCTTGATTTTAAAGACATATTCGTGAAACTAGAAGAGATCCAATTCTTTCAAAGGTATGTGAATTTGTTAAACAAGGTAAACTAAAAGATCTTAAAGGTGACGATTTTTCTGATTATATCAATAAAGATACTGAGCTTGTGGTAGGTCATGATTACCTACTATGGGGGTATAGAGTTGTGACACCACAAAAACTAAGAAAACAATTACTTCAGCTACTTCATGAACTTGGGAATAGTAAAAATAAAGGCATTGGCCAGATCTTTTGTCTGCTGGCCAAAACTTGATTAAGATATTGAGGATTTAGTAAAATCTTGTGCCCATTGTCGAAAACTATTTCCCAGCCCTGAGAAATGTCCGCTTTTATCTTGGCAGCCAACAAATTCTGTTTGGCATAGAATTCACATAGCATAGAATTCATGGTCATTGCTGGACCGATACAAAACTTCTATCTTTTTGTAATCATAGATTCATATTCTAAGTGGGTCGAAGTTTTTAAAACAAAAGTCATAACTTCTAACTTTGTAATTACAAAGTTAAAGGAACTTTTTAGTCGTTTTGGTATTTTTAATACTATAGTAAGTGATAATGAGAGACAATTTGTTTCTGGTGAATTTAAAAATTTTACTCATAAAAATAAAATAAAACATATTTTGACTGCCCCTGGACATCCAGCGTCCAATGAGCAAGCAGAAAATTTTGTCAAAATTTTGAAGAAATGCGTTTATGCAAATTTTAATTCGGATAAAAATTAAAACTTCGATGGTGTCTTAAACCGATTTTTGATGGATTATCGCAACACTAAGCATTCCTCTACGGACGAAAGTCCAGCTCAAATTTTTCTTGGAAGATCGATTAGAACGCGATTTGATTTAATAAAACCACCTAGTATTGAAAACACAATACTAAAAAAGCAATGACAGAATCATTAAGCGACACACTGATCAAATCAGGTCAGGTGTAGGTGAAAGTCAGATTTTTAAGGATGTTATAGACCAAAATACATTTGAAAATATACCATCTGTTTCGCATCAAAATGCACTGAGTTCAACAGTTGAGCCGTCACAGAGTTCAAGCGATATTGTAAATTTAAGAAGAGATAAGGAATCTATTGTAACAAATGAACTTGAAAATAATATTATTGTTAACAAAAATGAAGCAAATGAAAATGAACAAAATATATTTTCTACTAGAGTTCTAAGGCCGAGAACTAAAGATGGAAAAATATCAAAATAATGTATATACTTTCAAGTATTATTACATATCATAAATAATACATGCTTATAATATAATTGCTTTAATTTCTAATTTATCATAAACAAAAACAAAAACAAAAGAAAAAGTATACAATTTAAACAAGATGAAATAAACTAAGAATCATGTTATATGTAAATGAATATAAATTATTAAATAAGATATATACTATCTAAGATAATGAGGAGTGTGTAAGATATTGATATTTTGAATCCAACGCCTATCTCCAATTATTTTTATTCGTGATCCTTTAATATAACACCTTTACCTTTTCTCGTATAAAGCTTAAAGTTTTACTCTTATCTTAAACCTATTTTAATATTGAACTTCGTTGGTATATGGTGTCTTCTAGGTGGCTTAAAAACCTCTTCGGTAAAAAGAAACGCTCGGCATCGGTGCGAAACGCATGCCAAGTGGATATTGCTGGTCGTTTTACACGATATAACTGCAATGCTCTCCCATCTAGTACTTCTAAAAGCGTTGAAAGCAATTGATTTTGATGTGTATGGTACTCAGCCAACTCCTCTACTCTTTCCATAACATCTAAAAGATTTTCGCACCCGTCGTAATGAATATTCCATCGTCGCACAATGTTCATTACTTCGGCATTGGAACTGTGTTTATGGTTAGTTCGTGTTTATTTATTTACTGACACTGTAGCTTGGCTAGTGCTGAAGTCGTCCACCACCATTATTTTCTCTTCGGCCTCGAGTTCGGCTTCCAGGGCTCGAAATATATTTTCGGTTGATGCTTTCATTCGTTTTGTTTTAATAAAATTACTCAATTGCCTTCTTAGCTCTTCCACCGTACAGCCCGCGATGGGAAGGCCTATCTTTTCTCATTCGATGATGAGTCGTTCTTTTTTCAGCAGGTAAATCCAGCCGAGTGAATCCGACGTTAAATGTTTGTCCATGATGATGTTGCTGTTGTATATGGCACCTGCTCCGCTGTCGTTGGTGTTTTGGTTCCAATTTCCACAGTCGTCTTTGGAGGCAGGTCCCTGCTCGGGCGCCATTTGTAAGGGGGTTTTTTCAAACTCTGAGGTATGACTCAGCTGCTCAAGGATCAAACAAACGACCTTCGAACTTCCGTTAAATAAAAAGACTTTTTGGTTTTAATCTTCACATGGGAGACAAGGGGCGATCTTCATATGGCAACGTGTCTGACTGCCTCAACTTGGCGAGGCCAGCATTATCCATGTCGAAATCATCTCAAGTCGACTCAAAACCTCCACGTGGTGTCTCCTGGAAACGTCAAAAAACTATCGCCCGATAAACTTTGGCGGCTAATTCGAGCGGCTGCCTTTCCTTTGGCCACCAAGCAAAGGTTGTGCGTTGGGTTTGAAGCCCACCACATAAAAAAGCATTTCAATGAAACGTTAAAAAAATAAATGAAAGAATGATCCCCAAATCTGATGACGACTACCGCAAACGAAAAACCGATAATGATTTGCGGATATGCACCTGGAATGTCCGGACCCTAAATTGGGATGGTCTCTATCCACCTTATTGATGTCTTGGAAAGATTTAATGCTGATATCACTGCAATCCAAGAAATGCGATGGAAGGGACAGGGTTGCTTACGGCAAGCATCCTGTGATATCTACTACAGCGGCCATGCGGAGAAGCACGAGTTTGGATGCGGATTTGTAGTTGGCAAGAGAATACGGCATCATGTCCTCCGATTCACTCCTGTGAACGAACGACTTGCCATAATCCGCTTCAAGGCTAAATTTTTTAACATAAGCCTAATATGTGCGCACGCTCCGACAGAAGAAAAAGATGACGAGACCAAAGAATTTTTTACGAGTGCCTTGATGACGCATACGAGTTCTGCCCCCGTCATGACATAAAAATCGTGCTTGGTGACTTCAACGCCAAGGTGGGTAAGGAAAACATATTTGGTCCAACAGTCGGAAAGCACATCCGATAACGGAAAGAGGTTGATTGACTTCGCCGCAGCACAAAACATGGTCGTAAGTAGCACTAGATTCAAGCATCTCAATTTTACTTAATTTATCCGTGTCATTTTGTGCTTTTGTGTTTAATTTCATTAAATTTAATATAATTTTGTCTTCCAAGCAACTAGCTTTGCTTGTTTGTTTAGTTATTTTTTCTCATTCCTCTTTGTGTGGTGTTTGTTTATCGCCTGTTCAGTGTACGTTGTTCTTGTCAACACACTGTTTCACTGCATTAACCCTTAAGCGCGTTTTGCATTAAAAAACACTTGCTCGCATAATTTGAATAAACAAAAAAAATTAATTTTTTTTGCAATGGCCCATGTGAGCAAATTGTCCATGCTTCTTGCGCTGAAATCTCAAAATCGTGCATTAACGATTTAATATCTGTACGGTCAGGTCTTCGTAGGTACTGCGCTACGTGCAGGGCCCTTTCCCCAGATGAACTTTATGCTAAAATTAAGCATTTTGGGGAAAGTTTTAACTCGGTAAATAACAATTTTAGAAAAATTGTTACATTTTTTAGCGAAGTTAATGCAGCATCCAGTACCAACGTATATGATGAGAATTCTACACCGGAAAATGTCTCGAGTTCTCTCTTGCAAACTGTTTCTTGCGGAACTAAAACAATGGATCCATCAGACAAGGACCTTAAAAGTTATAAAATAAAGATGAAAAATAAAAATAAAAATAAAAATAAAAATAAAAATAAAAATAAAAATAAAAATAAAAATAAAAATAAAAATAAAAATAACAATAAAAATAAAAATAAAAATAAACAAAATAAACAAAATAAGCGTCGCAATTCTCAGGCTAAGCAGCCCTCTGCTATGCCTTCGGAGAATACTAACACAGTCATAATTTCGACACCATCTTCTTCTCCTCCATTGGCTAATAGCCCAATTTTAATTTCAATTGAGCCCAATAATCAGATAAATTTAAGGGCAGTGTCGAGAAAAAACGTGGTTTTTATTTCGCGTCTTCAACCCGACACAACAATTAATAATGTATTGACGTTTGTCAAACATAATAATTTACTAAGTCAAAATGCATTTTGCGTATGTAAGAAAATAGGTAATAAACCATCCCACGTCTCCTTTATTTTAACAGTTGCAGCTGAAGAGTTTGCAAATGTTCTTAACTCTAATTTATGGGGCGATAATATCCTTGTATCTGAGTTCAAGCCTAAAAAAAAATTCTGGAAGGTTAAATAATATGGTCCGTCAGACCCAAAAAAACTAAATAGGTTATCCTTTTACTATCAAAATGTAAGGGGATTACGATCTAAGACGCGTGACATATTTTTGTCAACCCAGAATTTCTCAGAAGATATTATCGCGTTAACTGAAACGTGGCTCAATGGAAGCATTTCTGACTTGGATTTGTTTGACAATAGTTTCCAAGTTTTTAGAAAGGACAGATACGCTGACAGTACTTCCTACTGTTGGTGGTGGTGTCCTATTAGCTGTAAGGAACTCCTTTATCAGTTTCTTTATTGATATTCCCTGCTCTTCTAATATTGAAGAGCAGGGAATATCAATAAAGGAATATCAATATTAATATGCGTTAAGGTTATACATTGTAATTCCAATGTATATGTTGTTAATGCGTATGTTCCTCCAAAGAGCAGTACGGAGGTCTATGCAAACCTTGCTGATTGCATAGAATTTATAATAAGTATACTTGACGTTAATGATGACATTTTATTGTTGGGCGATTTTAATATGCCTGACTTAAAATGGCATTCTTCTGACGATAATACATATTTTTGTGCATCTATTTCGAAGCCTCGTCAAGAACATATATTTGTTGATAATATATGTTCCGACCTACAAGAAGTAAGTTGTATTGACAATAGTCTTAATCGACGTCTTGATTTGGTCTTAACTACAAACAGTTACAATGTCATTGTTAAGAGAGCCGTCCACGCTCTAACGACTGTTGATGAATAACATCCACCATTGAGCATCTGGTACAAATCTGACAGAGAAAATATAGAAAATTCGAGTTCAATAGAAAAGGTTTATAAATTCAACTTTAAAAATGCTGACTTTTTGAAGTTGAAACATTTACTTCATAGCAAACTTAATGTAATTTTAGAGTACATAAATGGAAATAACCTTGATGATTCCATTAATTTTTTTTATATGGAGCTCTTTGCTATGTTTTCTCAATCCGTGCCATACATCCTCAAGATTGCGAAAAATTCTGCGTATCTCTGGTATACAAAGGATTTGAAAACTCTTCGCAACAACGGGAATAGGGCCTGGAAGAAATATGTCTTTAGCTTAGACTTAAATGACCTGGAAACTTACAAATGTTTGTTTCTGGAATTTGAAAATAGTGCAGCTGCATTAAATCATCAATATTAAGACAATACTAAGTTGAGGATTATGTCTGATACAAAGAAATTTTGGGGATTCATAAACACAAGAAGAAATCTGATGGATTCCATTCAAAACCATTGATGGATTTAGTGACGATCCCGTTATAATTTGTAGCTTGTTGCCAATCTTTTCAAAGAATCATTTTGTTCTGATTCTTACAATCCTGATGAAAAGTATTTTGAATATATGAATTCAGGACTAAAAGTTTCTTTGCAGCCTTTATCCTTTACCTCTGAGGATATATTAAGGTATATCAGATCGATCGATGAGGACTTTAATGCTGGACCCGATGGAATTCCTGCCGCAGTGTTAACTCAATGCGGTTCCATTTTGTGTCAACCACTCTCTTTGCTCTTTCCACTCTTTCAACAAATCAATCAACGAAAGTCATTTTACAATATTTTGGAAAAAATCGTACATTAGTCCAATTTATAAAAAAGGTTGCAGGAATGATGTTATTAACTACAGGCCTATTGCCAAGCTCTCATCGATTCCAAAACTTTTTGAGCGTATCGTGTATGATCGGGTAAAAATTCACTGCGGAGAAGTCATAACATCTCGTCAGCATGGTTTTGTTAATGGCAGATCCACTGTGTCTAATCTTCTCGATTTTACAACATTTTGCCTTAATACATTTGAATCTGGTAACCAGGTCGACTGTATTAACACTGACTTTAAAGCATTTGATAAATTACCACACAGTTTAATTCTATTTAAACTTAAATAAATGGGATTTCCTCAATATATTGTAAGCTGGATACAATAGAATTTGACTAAACGATTTTATCAAATACGATTCCGAGGGGTTTTGTCGTCTGCACTTGTTGCGGAATCAGGTGTTCCTCAAGGCAGTCACCTTGGTCCACTTCTGTTTATTTTAGCCATTAATGATGTTACTCACATTATTAAACATTCTCATTTGTTTATATATGCAGATGAAATGAAAATATACAGAACAATAAATGCTAAAGATAATTCAGAACAACTCCAGGCCGATCTGAAATCCTTTGAAGTTTGGTGTTCTAAAAATAATATGTTTCTAAATCCTGATAAATGCCAAACAATGACCTTTTCAAGTAAAAGGAATAATTTAATTTTTGATTACAATATTAAAGATACTGCTTTAAGTCGTGTTGAGGCCGTCAAAGACCTTGGTTTATGCATGGATTCTAAGTTATCGTTCAACAAATATTTTGACTACATTTGTAAAAAAGCATCTTCAATGCTTGGTTTTATAAATCGCTGGGCCAAAGAATTCAATAGCATGATAACAACTACAACGTTGTATTATGCAATAGTGCACCCTCACTTGGAGTACGCAAGTCAAGTTTGGTCCCCAAGTTATAGTGTGTATGCTAAACGTATGGAGAGAATCCAAAAACGTTTAGTTCGGTTTGCTCTAAGGGCTTATGTGGAATTGATGTTAAGAACCTACCTCCTTACGAGGATCGCTTAAAACTTTTGAAAATGCAATCTCTAAGTGTTGGGTATTGCTTATTACAAATTGTAATATGGCAACACCAAACAGGTCACCTGTCATTTTTAGTTATAAGAAAGTAATGAATAAAATATCATTCGATTTTTTAGTTCAAGCAGAACAAACCGTGACTTTCATTTCAAGTCCATAGTTAAATACATAGCAAATTGGCGACGAGGCCACGAGTGCATTAAAAAATTTTTTTTTCTTATAACGGGTTGCAGCGAATTTCGTTGAGTATTTTAATAAAATCAATATGACCAGCACTAACGTGTCGCAAGACAATAAAAATTTGCCATTCATGTTTCTGCAAACGTCGAGCATTCCAGAATCCTACTACTGAAACTTGGCTGATCTGGAAGGAGGAATTGGACATTCACTTTTGCGAAATCCACTGTGTTGAAGAAAACGCAAAAAAAGCAGTGTTACTGAAGTCAATAGGTGCTGAGGCGTACAGTGTTTTGCACAGTTTAAGTAGTCCAGCATCGCCAGTCTCCAAGGCTTGCGATCAGTTGTGTGACATTTTGAGCACTCAATTTACTCCACCAACCATTATCTTTCATGAGCGTAAGATATTTTACTCAGCAATGAAAAATGAAGAAGAAAGTGTTGCTGCATGGTACGCACGACTAAAAAAACTGGCAATAAACTGCAAGTTTGGCATTCATTTAGATGCATTTCTTCTTGACAAATTTGTCATGGGCTTGCCGAGTAAAATCTTCGAGAAATTGTGTGAAGAAGATGAGACTCCACGATTGCAAATGCGCTTAAACATGCATTAATTATGGAAACAAAATATAATTCTAAAACAAAATTTGGTAACACATTATAACGGCAGAGGTACAGCAAGCAACGTGGGTAATAGCAGAGGTGTTGGCACCGGCAGAGTTGTTGGCAGTGGTAGCGGTAAAATCGATCAAAAGCAGCGAAGAATTTGTTCACATTGCGGCTGGAGCAATCATGATTCTTATTTGTGTAAATTTAAAGATAGCAAATGTCATTCTTGTGGAAAAACTGGGCATCTAGCTTCTATTTGCCGTTTCAAAACACAAAAGTGTCTAAATTATGTATCCAACAATGACGATGATGAGTTTAACGATTTATTTAATAGTTCCATTTTTAGCATACATACAGAGAATTCGTGCAAGATGTATACACTGCCGGTTGAGATCGATGGAGACAGAATTGAGATTGCATGCGACACTGGTGCTCCTTGTACATTAGTTCCTACATCATTTATAAATAAAGGTAAAGGTAAAATATCTCTAAGACCTTGCAATATTCCGTATGTTACGTATAGTGGTGATCGAATTCGGTTATTAGGTGAATATGATGCTTTAGTTACGTACCGAGGTGTTACCAAGAAGATTGTTTTTGTAGTCACTAATACGAAAAGCCCACCATTGCTAGGCCGTACATTTTTAAGAGCTTTTAATTTTGAGTTAACTCAAGTCAATACAGTAAAAAATTATGATAGCTTTTCAATCATTATTGAACAAATAAAGAATGAGTTTGCTGACTTTTTAGTGATAAGCTAGGAACGTATAATATTAGTGAAATTTCTCTTTTGATAAAAGAAGACGTAACGCCAGTATTTTGTAAGCCACGTCCATTGCCTTTGGCATGGAGAGAGAAGGTTGAAAACCAATTAAGAGAATTAATTCAAGATGGCGTACTCGAACCAATTGATAATTCGGAATGGAGTACTCCACTAGTACCAATCCTTAAGCCTAATGGCGACTTACGACTTTGCGGTGACTACAAAGTCACAATAAACAAATTTTTGGTAGATTTTAAATACCCTCTACCACGTATAGAAGAAATATTTGCTTCATTACAAGGTGGAGAATTCTTCACCAAATTAGATTTATCTAATGCTTACAACCAGTTGGTTCTGGGTGAAAGCTCTCAACGATTGTGTGCCTGGAGTACCCACATAGGTATATTAAAAATGAAGCGTCTACCATTTGGTGTTAAGACTGCAGCTTCCATCTTTCAAAAAACAATGGAAAGTCTCTTGCAAGGCATGCCGTCCGTTGTTGTCTACCAAGATGATATCATGGTGACTGAAAGATATCCAGCAACATATTAAAACCTTAAAATTAGTTCTTACTAAGCTGAAATCTGCAGGACTGAAGTTGAACATAAGAAAGTGTAAATTCTTTCAAACAAAAATTGCATATTTAGGGTTTTCGATTGACAAGAACGGTTTAAGTAAAAATGAAGAACGTATGTCATGCATTTACAAAGCACCTATTCCAAATGATGTGTCAGAGGTTAGAGCGTTTATTGGCATGGCAAATTATCACTTAAAATTTATTTATAATTTTGCACAAAAAATGACACCGCTTTATGAATTGCTGCAAAAAGTGCAAGGTTTGAATGGTCAGAAAGTTGTCAAAAGGCCTATGAGTGTATTAAGGCAGATTTCATTTCAATTTTGGTTCATTTCAATGCTGAATTGCCAATAATATTGACAACAGATGCCAGTTGCAAAGCTGTTGCAGGTATTTTATCGCACAAATTGCCTTATAACATTGTTAGGCCAGTTGCATATGTTTCGAGAGCTTTAACCAAAACTAAGCAAAATTATAGCACTCTAGAAAAAGAGGCACTTGCCATCATATTTTTTGTTACAAAATTAAGGCAGTATCTACTTGGAAACACTTTTCTCTTGCGTACAGATCACAAGCCACTGTTGGCTAGTTTTGGTGAGCACAGAAGTTTGCCTATGATGGCATCGGCTCGTATGCAGAGATGGGCACTAATTTTATCGGGTTTTAACTACCATGTTGAATATGTGAAAGGAACATTAAATCATACTGACAGTTTGTCTAGAATGCCACAAGCAATGGCAGTTTCAAATTATGTAGAAAATAGCTACATTAACTTCATAGAGAAAGAAAATTTTTTAAATTTGAGTTTCAGAGATATTGCTAGGGAAACTAACCGTGATCCAGTTTCATCAAAATTTTGTGATGCAATTCAGAGAGGTATTGTTTGCATGTTGAAGGGCGATGAGTTTATTGCTTTTCGTGATAAAAAGGAAGAACTGACAGTCGAACAAAATTGTATTTTGTGGGGATATAGGACGGTTATTCCAATGAAACTAAGAAAACAAATATTAGATCAGCTGCATAGTTCTCATTTTTGAATCGTCAAAACAAAAGCTTTAGCAAGTTCGTACGTCTGGTGGCCAGGCATTGACAGAGATGTAGAAAATTTGATCAAAAATTGTATGCCCTGTCAAGAATTGCAATCCAGTCCAGAGAAAAGCGCTTTAATTTCTTGGAGGCCAACTGATTCAGTTTGGAGTCGCGTTCATGTTGATTTCGCTGGATCTATTAGAAATTATTATTTGTTAATTGTAATTGATTCATTTTCGAAATGGGTCGAAGTTTTTAAGACCAAGAAGATCACATCTGCTTATACAATAGGTAAAATTAGGGAACTTTTCAGTCGTTACGGACTTGTGGATACCCTTGTCAGTGATAATGGTAGGCAGTTTACTTCAGATGAGTTTCGTAACTTTTTGAAACAAAATGGTGTAAGACATATCTTGACAGCCCCTGGACATCCAGCTACCAACGGTCAAGCTGAAAATTTTGTCAAAACTTTAAAAAAATCAATTTTAGCAAGTTTGAAATCAAATATAAATACTGATTTTGATGAAATTCTTAATCGATTTTAAAAAGACTATCGTAATGCAAAGCATTGCACTACAGGTGAATTACCATCAAAACTTTTTTTTGGAAGAGCGTTAAAAACACGTTTTAGCTTTCTGAAACCTCCAACAACTATAGATAAAATTTTGAAAAGTCAAGAAAAAAGTATTTTTTATCATAAAGGTAAACGGAATGTTGAGTTTTCAGAAGGCCAACATGTGTTGGTACGCGATTACAGAGATCCAAATAAACAAAGTTGGTCTCCGGCTACGATACAAAAACAACTTGGTTCGCGGTCTTATTCTTGTATGTTACACATAATAACCGAATTATTAAGAGGCATTTAGATCAGATACGAAGTCAAAACTCAAATACAACTAATGTACAGGAAGCGGTTGTGATGTGTGGCAGTTCTGCATCTTGTGATCCTACTTGTAGTGAAAATCGAGCTGGTTCTAATGAAATAGTAACTCAAGACAAGTCAGACCAAAATACTCCAAGGAGGCAATTAAGACCTCGAGTTGATGGAAAGGTTATTAAAGTAAATAATACAGACTAAGTTTTCATATATCTACTTATTTCAGATAAAATGTTGATTTATTTAAAATATTCCTTTTTGTTAAAACTAAATCATCATCATTTAATTATTTAAATCTGGTATATCATTGAATTAAAATATTTCATTTGATTTAATTTTGTTATTAAGGTTTTATCTATATATGCATATATATATTTAAGAAACAAAATTGAGGAGGGGCGTGTTGGGTATTGCTTATTAAAAATTATAATATGGCAACACCAAACAGGTCACCTGTCATTTTTAGTTAAAAGAAAGTAATGAATAAAATATCATTCGATTTTTAAGTTCAAGCAGAACAAAACGTGACTTTCATTTCAAGTCCAAAGTTAAATACATAGCACTAAGTGAACGAAGGAAGTCTGCGGATATCGTCTATTTACACCAACTTATAACCGGTGTATTCGATTGTCCGAAACTATTTTCTCTTATAAACTTTAACTCTAACCGTAGAAGTAGTAGAAATGCTAACTACTGAATTTATCTACCATTTAGTAGAACAAATTACATGGCTTCTGCTCCCTTAAACCGCATGAGTTCCTCTGTTAACAACTGTACATTTTTTGATGTTAGTTTGTCAAAAGGTCAACTCAAAAGTAGATTGAAAGCTATTGTGCAATTAGATCTGTGTTTGTGTATGCATGGTTAGTTGTTATGTCCTGTGTTGTCCCTGAGCCCAATCCATTCTGTGGTGGGTAAATTTTTCCCACATTAATTTGTTTGGAGCCACTGAAATTTATGTCACTGAAATCTTTCAATGAGATCTGGATTGTGGCTTCAACTAGATTAATGCTGAGAATGTGCGAAACAGCTGTAGTAGCTGAACTCTATTTTTATTGCATGAAAATATACATAAGGCCAACTGGCTGTCCCCTGATCAAAAAACATGTAACCAAATTGATGCTAACATAGACTCGGATCATTATCTTGTCGCAGCCAAGATCCGCACACGTCTGTGCTCGCAATCCTTTACAAAGAAAGATAAACGTCGACAAGCTGCAGTCAAAACGGACGGCCGAAGCCTTCGCTACTCAACTCTCACTTCTGCTTCAAGAAAGCACTCTTCCGATCGACGATATATGCGCACAGTGGACGCACATATTCGTACGGCTGCCGAAGAGGTGATAGGCTACCACTGCCCTCGCCAAAACGAGTGGCACAACCAGGAGTGTCGCGACGCCACTGCAGAGAAGAACACCGCCTACAAAACCACCCTGTAGTCGGTTGTAGCGCGTGGTGTATTGGAGCGATACCAAGAGAAGAGGAGGGAAGAGAGACGCATTTTCAGTTAAAAAACGAGAGGCGGAAATGCGTGAGTGCGAAGAAATTAAGATCATGGCGACAGGAATGAGACTCGAAAATTTTTGAAAAAAAAGACGCCTGGTCGATGGTTTTAAGACTGGAGCCTCTTCCTGCAAGGATGAAAACGAAAATCTAGTGACAGATATCCAGAGTACACTGATGATATGCAGGGAGGACATCTCTTGTCTTTTAAATGGCGACGCCGACAACAATCCTGCCAGTGGAGATTATATCCCGGAAACCCCTAAGTATGGATGACAGCGTTGAAGTTCCGCTGCCCGACTACAACGAGGTCTTAACAGCTATAGCTCGGCTTAAAAACAACAAAGCCACAGGAGCCGATGGCCTACCGGCTGAGCTGCTTAAGACCTGTGGCGAAGCTTTGTTTAAGTGCATTCACAGACGTCTTTGCATAATATGGTCGTAAGAATGCATTCCAGATGATTGGAACCTCAGTGTGC
The DNA here is from genome assembly GCA_958299015.1 of Tetanocera ferruginea. Classification (NCBI taxonomy): domain Eukaryota; kingdom Metazoa; phylum Arthropoda; class Insecta; order Diptera; family Sciomyzidae; genus Tetanocera; species Tetanocera ferruginea. The sequence goes on along the minus strand of OY282640.1, from coordinate 93,775,701 downwards.
TCTGCCCAATCCACAAGAAAGGCGATCCCACCATTTGCGCCAACTACCGTGGGATTAGCGTTCTTAATATCGCATATAAGATCCTGTCGAGCTTATTGTGTGAAAAACTGAAGCCCATCGTTAACCAACTGATTGGACCTTATCAGTGTGGTTTCAGACCTGGAAAGTCCACCATCGACCAGATCTTCACGCTCCGACAAATCTTGGAAAAGACCCTCGAAAAACAAATCGACACACACCATCTTTTTGTCGATTTCAAAGCCGCCTTCGACAGTCCAATAAAGAGTCACCTATACTCCATGATGTCTGAATTTGGTATTCCTGCGAAGCTAATACGTCTTTGCAGGATGACACTGAACAACATCAGCAGCGCAGTGAAAATCGGGAAGGACCTCTCCCTTCCGTTTGATACCAAGCAAGGTTTCAGAAAAGGTGAATCCTAATCGTGCGACTTCTATAATTAAGTAATGGAGAAGATCATCCGAGCTGGTAACCTGAGACCCAGCGGCATAATTTTCTGTAAGAGTGTTATGCTGCTGGCGTTTGCTGATGATATTGACATCACTGGCCAAAATACGCGTTAAGTGAGTGCAGCATTCTCCAGGCTAGAAAAAGAGTCAAGTCGAATGGGCCTTTCAGTGAACGCAGATAAAACGAAGTATCTTGTGTCAACAAACAAACAGTCCCAGCGTCTTGGAAACCACGTCACTGTTGACCTGTTGACCACTGTTGACCACTGTTGACCTGTTGACCACTGTTGACCTCCTTTGAGGTAGTGAAAGACTTTATTTACCTGGGATCCAGCATTAACTCCTCCAACGATATCAGTATTGAGATTAAACGAAGGATAACTCTTGCCAACAGGTGTTACTTTGGGCTCAGTCGGCAATTGAGAAGCAGAGCTCTCTCTCGACGAACAAAACTGACGCTCTATGAGTCAATAATCATGCCCGTCGAACTAAACGCATCAAAAAACCTGGACGTTGAGCAGTTCTGATGAAAGGATTTTGGGAGCGTTGGAGAGAAAAATCCTTCGGAAGATTATGGTCCAATCTTCGTCAATGGCGAGTACCGAATACGATTGAACCCTGAGCTTTATGAGCTAAATGCTCACATCGATATAGTCAAGCGTATTAAAATAGAGCTGCTTCGCTGGCTAGGTCATGTCGAGAGAATGAACGACGAAGCTCCAGCGAAAAAAATATTGGATTCGGTACCCAGCGGTGGCCAACGCAGACGAAGAAGACCGCATCTCCATTGGAAAGACCAGGCATTGGATAACCTGACAACGCTTGGAGGTTCCAACTGGCGCCAGCAATCGCACGACAAAAGAGGCTGGCGCAAATTCTTAGACGAGGCCAAAACCGACCAACCGTTTTAAGCGCCATCTAAATAAGTAAGTCAGTGTTAGTTTTAATATTTCAAGTGCACGAAGGTTTTATTGAATAATCTAATTATGCTTATATATGTATATATATTTTGTACCATGATAGAATAATAAAGAAGGCTCATATTTTTACGTATGCTCAAATGTCTAATTTTACACTAACAAAGCTTTGGGTTCTATAAACGTCAAACAATAAAGTCAGCAACTACAATAAGAAAAACTTAAATTTAAACAGCTGACTTTGACATCTAGCTCACTTCCTCTCCAATATGCGCCTACCTTGTTATTCCATCATGATTTTGTACATAAGCCTTTTCAAATACACAACAACACTCATTCATGGGTATCATGCTATAATTTTCTAACAATTGCCCTCACTGACTTTGCCTCGGTGATAACTGGTTGTGGTGCGGTGAAACTCGGGATTCGGTGCTTCGGTAAATATCGGTGATTGCGTTCGTGGCGAGCTTATGTGACTTCGCTTTGACAGAGCTCGACAGAGTGCATTGGATTTGGAAAATTTACTCTTATTGTTAAATGATTATATACCAAAATACCATACATATATCTTTTGCGACATTAAATTATACAATTTAATTTATATATCTTATGTAGTAGTATAAATTAAATAAGATATGTATATATTAGGCCGGGTCGATTTGTGGGGAGGCAATAAAATCACCCATTGCTCTGTGAAAATCGTATTATAGGGATCAAAACAAGAAACTTTGCCGAAGGAACCATACCTTTAAAACGAATTCTGATGTCCCCCAATTTGGGTCGAACTTTTGGGTAGGGGCAAATTTTGAAAAATCCCACTTTGACCCATTTAGAGTGCTCCAATCGAGTTCAAATGTATGACCGACCCCCACTAACTTTGGAGGCCCGACCCACTAATGCGAGTGGCACACACTCTGGAACCCCCTGTGGGGTTCCCCATACAAACATTTCAAAAAATCACCATTTTTTTTTGGCCTTTACATGGAAAAATCAGCAAAATGCCTATGTTTATTTCTTTTTGGAGTTTTTTTCTCTTTAGAAATTTATTCAACCCTTTTAAAAAATTAAGGTATCACTGTGACACAATTGCAAATCGGAAAATTGCTTGTTTGCGTTTTTTAAGGCACCACAAGACACAGCTGCATGTCGTAAGCTTACTTGTTTACGTAAGTTTTTTTATAGCATCTACTTAAGAAATGAAGGTTGTTTTTACAACCCTTTTTGTGGGTATTTTATGGCACCTTCTTAAGAAATGCGCATTTTATGCAACCATTTTAACAATTAAGGTATCACTGGAATGCACCGCAACCATTTTAAAAAATTAAGGTATCACAGTGACACAATTGCAGATCCTAAAATTGCTTGTGTGCGTTTTTAAGCCACCACAAGACACAGCAGGTAGAATTGAAATTACCATTTCATTCTTATTACCTCGTCTCGTAGACCATATATAACACAACAGTTTTTGTGAATGCATTAAGTCGTTGTGAAGAACTCAATGTGTGAAGTGCTAATTTCAGATAAAAAAATATTTAAAAAAAAAATAATAAGTGAAGTTGACCATTCCAAATAAAAAAGTTTACAGTGAATCCACCATCCTCTACACCGCAAGATGAAGCAACAACAATATCAACAACTATCGAAAACCCAATGAGTCACATAACCAAGCACGATGTTACTGTTTTTCGTGTGTCTACTGATTTGACTGATCTTAATTTACCAACCCATCTGGATATCTTGAGATATTATTTTTACTTAAGCGAACGTGCTTAAACAGAACAACAAAAGGAAATAATGCTGAAAAAAAGTGAAATAAATTGCTTGACAAGGATCAATATCAAATCAAGAGAAGAAACAAAACCCAACAATTTACAGAGTATGTAAAATCTCTGGAAACAATTTTTTACATTGGAACATGTAAATGCGTCTATGTCATCAATGCCAACATACCAAGATCCCGATTAGTCAACATACGCACCGCCACCGGTTCAAGAAGATATGGATAGAAGCACAAGTTCACAATACACAGAGAGATACGATTGTTTTAACTTTGCCTTGGTATGTGACAGATTTGGTGTGCCTGATAGAGTAGCATCGGCATTGGGAACCGCTCTTTTCCAAGATTTTAAAATGAAAGATAAGCATGGCAAACCTCTCATCATGGATAAATCGAAAGTTCGCAGAGAAAAAGAGAAATGCAGACAAGAAGTGGTTCGCAAACGGTTAGATCATACCAATTTGTTAGCGTTTTCATTCGATGGCAGAAAAGATAATACTTTAACGACAGCTAAAGTTGATGAGAAGTATCATACTAGGATGGTAAAAGAACCTCATCTTGTTATTTTGAGAGAACCCAATTCTGAATTGATTGGTTACGTAAGACTGGAACATGAAACCGCTGAATACAAAACAACCAAATTAAATGATTTTTTCAACGATAAAAATATGTCACTGGATGCATTAATTGGAATATGCACTGACGGTGAGCCAACAAACACTGGCCCACAAGGTGGAACTATACGACGATTCGAATTGCTGTTAAAAAGACCATTGCATTGGTTCGTTTGCCTTCTACACTTCAACGAACTTCCGTTTCGGCATTTGTTTGAAGCTTTGGATAAATCAACCAGCACTGGACCAAGATCGGCAACCGGAAAACTGAGCCGTCAAATTGAAACTTGTGAAACTCTTCCGATAATTTATTGCTATCACTCATTTATTATAATTGTCAACCATTTTTAATTATTTTATTATTATACATTTTCAGGTGGTGGACGGCTTCTAGAAAATTGAGTTGCAAAATATGCCCCCGCTCCAGAAAAAAATTGAATTTTCCACCGATTCGAAGACTTATACGACATGGCCCATGCAATTTCTGGCAGCGTGGTTTCGGTGGATCTGGCTAACATCAAACCAGGGAAAATTGTGCATTCTCGGTGGCTCACCAAGGCCGCTAGATTATTACGATTATATGTGACAACGGAAAATCCAAATGCAAATTTAAGAATTCTGGTTGAATTTATAATTAAATGTTATGTGGCAATGAACTTCAATATCAAGTATTACAGCTCTGTCGTGTGCGGCAGTGCATTATTTTTCAACTTCGTTAGTTGGTCACGATTTCTAGAACCTCGTTTACGCAAAATTGTCAATCAAGTAATTACAGACACTTCATATTATGCACTTTCGGAAAATATCTTGTTATCAATGTTGTTTGATGATAGCAAAGAAAAGCGCGACTGTGCTATCAACATAATTCTACGCTATCGAACAGATGTTGACGACCCAACGCAACTTAGAGCTTATAAAAAACCAGATATAAAGTTTAATTGCACAAGTTACACGGAAATGATCAATATGAATGAAATAAATAACGTATTTGAACCACCATTCACGCGAAGCATTCCGTACGATACATTGAATGATTATTTAAATCAAGATGATCCACCGTTTAATGATCCAAAAATTCCATCACACATACAAGGAACGGAACGACATGTTCCATTGCTAGCTAGCGTTTCCAAACGGGTTATACCAGAAAATGTAGAGGCTGTTATGGCGACGACATTAGAGAGCCGTGCGAAATTGCCCAAACTTGAAAGTAAAAAAGACTTCAAACAATAATTTTTTTAGTTTCTTTTCTATAACTAACTTAAATTAATTTTTTCATTTACATATGTTCTGACTAAATAAATTTCAAAAGGGAAAAAATAGATATTATTATAAATAAATAATTAATATTATTATAAATATAAATAATAAAATAAATAACATAGCCATTTCGCTGTTTTTTCATGTAAAGGCCAAAAATTGTGATTTTTTTAAATTTTTGTATGGGGAACCCCACAGGGGGGTTCCAGGGGGTGTGCCACTGGCATGGGTGGGTCGGGCCTCCAAAGTTAGTGGGGGTCGGTCATACACTTGGACTCGATTGGAGCACTCTAAATGGGTCAAAGTGGGATTTTTCAAAATTTGCCCCTACCCAAAAGTTCGACCCAAATTGGGGGACATCAGAATTCGTTTTAGAGGTATGGTTCCTTCGGCAAAGTTTCTTATTTTGATCCCTAGAATACGTTTTCTTAGAGCATTGAGCGATTTTTAAATCGACCCGCCCTAGTATATATATATATCTTAATTAGTATAAATAACTTATATATACTTATTTGCAATAATAAAAAGTATAAATATATCATACGCTTTATTCATATAATGCCCAATGCAGAGGCGTTCCTGGGCTTGGTGTCACCCGGGGCGGGTACTCATGGTGTCACCCCTATAGATAAGAAATTTTTAAATGCAGTAAGAAACCAATTCGATGTGATTTAGAGTTTTTATTATTATGTTAATGTTTTTCGAAAAAAAAAGGTTAAATAAAGAAAACTTATTAAGGGCGGGGTAAAGTTTTGAACATCTCAAGAATATTGTTTTGAATTTTGAGGACAATCGGCTTCAACTCAGCTATACCAGTGAAGTCGGTTTTTAAAGTCGGTCACCACGATTAGGAGATCGTAGATCCACATATTGTACATTCAAATAACTCTCAAATTACGTTTAAATTTTTCAATTAGTATCTATCTTACAATAAAAAATAGGTCGATTTTATTGTAAAAAACATCAACATTTCATCGCGTTCACTACAAAACCCAATTTTTTTGAGGCACCAGCGGAGAACTGCAATAAATCTGCTATCACTTTATATTTTTGTACCAAACTTTTTTAAATAATCTACAAATGTTGTATTATAATATACTAATTTTTACAATAAATCTGTAATAACAATATGTCAAAAAAAAAATTCTTGAAAGTATGCTTTTTAATGGCGCTGCACAGTGTATTCATCCTATACAAAATTGGTACAAAAATAGAAGGAGTGCTCCGATGATTATTAAATTTTGTATGGTTGAATAATTTAAGCTAAATAAGCAAAATTGCAAAAATGGTTGAAATCGGTTAGTTCCTAGGGGTACCTTCCTTGGACATATATTAATTTTTTAAATTATTTTGTATGCGAGTGCTTACAAAAGTTGGCCGATCTTGACAAAATTTGGTCAAAAGGCTAGGCAATTAGAGTAATAGTTGTGCACTGAAAACAGTAGAAATTGATAAGAACTTAGGGGTACCTTCCTTAGACCTATATTAAATTTTTATACGATTTTGAGAATGCTTGACAAGAAGAGTAATAGATGTGAACTGAAAATTATAGAAATTGATTAAAAATCCAATTTAAGACACATTTTATGTTATTTATAATAGAAAAATAAATATGGTAACTTTTTTTTATCACTCACATCACTACTGACTTTCATCACTATAACTTCTTCGTGAGATGCACTACAAAATTAAAGAATCCTTTTTTTTGCAATTCCCTTTGGAACTTTGCTAAATTATTTTTCTATGCAAATTTATTAGTTTTCCCAAAAAGTCACTTTATTAACCCTGGATGACTTTCTTGTTTATAAAAAGGTGCAGATAATATTTTGGAAATAAAAAGTTAATACTTCAAATAAAATTACGAAAAAGTTTCGCTAATATCGAAGAATTTTTTTTTTTTAATTCAATTTTGAAATTTGATAAATTTTTAATATTTTTCTGTGCAAAATTTACATTTTTTCGTAAAAAATCACTTTTTAAATTTGCTAATCTTTCATGTTAATAAAAATGTGCAAATAATATTTTGAAAATAAAAAAATAAATACTTTTAATAAAATTACAGAAAAGTTTTGCTAAAATCCAATAATCTTATTTGTTTTTTTTTGTTAAAGCTTAAAAACAAAACAACAACATTTTTTTCAATTTTGGTACCATTTCGATGCCTCGTGCGCTTAACAAATAAATAACTTTCGAAATAAACTCATCGAAATCAATATAACTTGCAAGCTCGTTTTCAATGGATAAAATAGCAAGATCGGAAACTCTTGCCTCTCCCTTGGAAGACCTTGAACAAGTTTTAATTAATTTTAGCTTTAAAAACGTTTCCACAATGTTTTCTCCTCATTGTTTCGACTTGCAAGCAGACTTTTAAATTTTAAAACAGCTATTAAAAATATGCGACACACATTTTATAACGTTAAGTATTTTTTCGCTTTTTCTGATTGTTTGAGAAATAAAAAAAATATCGAAATGGTGTCACCCCTAAAATGGTGGTACCCGGGGCGGACCGCCCCCTCCGCCCCCCCCCTAGGAACGCCTCTGGCCCAATGGGTAGCTTAACGATAAGTATTCGGGAGGATACCCGACTGACCGAAGCCGCGGTGAAGTCAAACCTTATACGACAAATACAATTACGGAGTATTCGGGAGGATAGCCGACTGACCGAAGCCGCAGTGAAGTCCAACCAAATACGCCTAACGGTGTTTTGCTTTAAAAAATTTGTTTACTCGTTGCAAAGTAAGAGACGGACAAGACAGTACGTCTTCGAGCCGTCCCTACTACCGACACAACTGACTTGTCTTTAATAATGTATTCACAGAACGTGTTGTGAATTATATGCATGCTATACAAATTCTGCTTAAAGGTGATGGATGCTTTGTCATGCGTTGGCTGTGTGTCTAACTTGTTGTGATGTTGTTGTTATTGCACACTATGCTGGTTGCTTTGTCATGTCTTGGCTGTGTGTGTCTAACTTGTTGTAATGTTGTTATTGTTGCACTAGAAGATTTTGTAACGATGTTGTTGGTAGATCGCCTTTACACAACAAAATAATACATAAAGACAACATAAAGTCAACCTTTTATTATTTTTTTTCAGAATACTGGCAAGCTTTGACAATGCCAAGCTCCTTAATTACACCCATTCGCAGTGAATTCCTAAATACCTAAATACCAATAGTACAGTTGCTATTTACAAAGAATTTGCTTACCTTATTCACCGCACGAAACTTACAATGTATGAAGTTATGGTTGCCGAAACTGAACAAGTAGTAACAATCAGCCGAGGTCGTCATAATTTAAAGGGGGGAGCAGTTAACACAAGCACCCGCTCTCAATAATTCTAGCAGCGTAAGCGTCTGATATCCAAGCGCACATAGTGCAATTCAATAAAAATTGCACATAGTGCAATATAGAAACAACCACTCGTTTTAATAACTTATATACACCCAAAAAAAATTTATTTTAACTTTTAGATACAAATGAGGGACAGCACTTGTTTTATAATTATAACTTTGTATTACTAGAAAGGAGGATTCTTTACTGGAGGCTTTAAAATACAAATTATAAAAATAGTTTTTTAAAAAATGCAAGAAAATTGGAATTTTATTTATAAAATGCCACGAAAAAGAGTCGTATAACCAACATTTGCTTAGAAAATGTATATCTCAATTTTAACCGAGTGGATAAACGATATTTGCAGACAAATTAGCTAAATTTGTATAATATAATGTACAATTTTTTAAGAATTTTCGAAAAAATATATTAGAGCCAATTATTATTTATGACAATGAAAAAATTATAGAAATATTAAATGAAATTGAGGACCCAATACCAATAAAAAAATAATTAGAGACTTTCAAAATTTTATAAGAAAATGTTCAGTGAAAAATACTTAAAAAAATATGAAAAGTTTTTGACTCGTACAAAAATAGATTCCCAAATTCCTTTTTTGAAAATAAAAGAAAATCAAATTGTTTGTTGAAAAATAGATTACAGTGTTCCAACGAGTATAAGACCATGCTCAGCGATGATGAATTTTTAAAACAATTAGAAATGTGTGTTCTTATTAACCCATTTTGAACTTCTGTATGATTTTTCGTACAGCTACTTTAAAATTGTTTATTACAATAACGAAAAGCTTTCATTGGTTTTTTTTTTTATATCAAAATAAAATTTTCACAATTTTTAACTAAAACAAAAATCATTCTCTTCATTTTTATAAATTTAATAGCATTTTTTAATGATTTTAAAAATTGACTTCATTCATTCATTCATTTATTTGTTTTCGTATATTATTATATTACATTTCATATTACTATAATTTTGTTCAAAGAGTTCAAGGCATTTCTTTTTCTTCTTAATAATAACAATTTATTTTACAAATAGCTACATTTATATATAATCTCATTAACATATAGTTGAAGGCAAAAATTTTACAAAAACCTATTTGAATTTTATATAAAAACCTACTTAAAAAACTACTTAACCTACCTAAGATGAGACTAACTCATTGATGTGGCTATAGTTAGACGCTAAGCATCTGCTATTAAAATCTTGCGTTAGCTTTTTTATTCTATCAGCAACTTTTTCAACATCTGAAAGCGCATGAAGCCTGTTAGTGGAATAATACCATGGAAGATTGTACATAAGTTTTAAAAGCTTATTTTGAGAGATCTGCAATTTTTTTAAATGGCAATTTGCGCTAGTAGACCAAACCGGTGCGGCATAGAACATGAAAGCGTGAAAAACACAAACTAGAATTAATTTTTTGTTGTCTATATTGAGGCTTGATTTTCGATTGATCAAAGGATACAGAATCCTTATTAGAATTTTTATTTTGTTGGTAATGTAAGGTATGTGATCCTTGAACTTCATTTTAGGATCAAGAATAATACCTAAGTATTTAACTTTTTGCTCCCAAAGAATAGAATAATTGTTAATATTTAAGTTTGTTTGAGGAAGAAAACAAGCTTTTCGCTTTCTCGTAAAGTATATTGCTTGAGTTTTCTGGCTGTTTAACGCAATTTTCCACTTGTTGAAATAAGCCATGATTTCGGACAATGCCATTTGCAGCTTGGTGATTAAATCAGCAGCTAAAACTTCTGAACAGAGCACAGCGGTGTCATCTGCAAATATGGACAATGTACAATAGTCTAAACGGGGAAAATCAGCTGTGTACAAATTATATAGGATTGGTGATAAGCATGAGCCTTGAGGGCAGCCAGCTGATATAGGAGTTAAATTAGAGCTGTAAGATCCAATATAAACTTTAAATGTTCTTTCAGAAAGAAAACTTTGAATTATTCGAATTATGCCAGGAGGGCAGTTAAAATTAATCATTTTGAATATAAGACCGTCATGCCAGACAGAATCAAAAGCAGATTTTACATCCAGTAAAACCATACCGGTCGATTTTTGGTTATTGAAGTTTGACTGTACCATATTTCTGATTCTTATTAGGGGATGGACAGTGTTGTGTTCTCGTCTAAACCCAAATTGGTGTGACGGAATAATATTCATTGTTTCGATAAAATCATTCAACTTTTCCTTAATAACTTTTTCGAGGATTTTACTAATCGACGATAACAAACTAATTGGTCGATACGAGAAAGGACAGTCCGGTGGCTTATTTGGCTTGTGAATTGGAATAACTTTAGTTTCTTTAAATACGTGGGGAAAATAGCCAAGTTTGAGGCAAGCATTAATAATTATTGTTAAGAACTTATTCCCTTTCTTGGGTAACGCCTTTAAGCATCTATTATTTATTCCATCAATGCCAGGCGATTTCTTATTTTTAAGTTTTTTAATTATGAGCGAGACCGTTGTCGTATTTGTATATAGTTGATTGGGAGGATTTGAATTTAGTATTTGAAAGTTTTCAATTGTGTTTTTAACCTGTGAAATTGTCGCACTATTTCCCAGGTTAGAAGAAATCGAAAAGCTCGAAACAAAAGACTGTGCTAAGATGTCACATTTTTCTTGGTTGGAGGAATAATTTGCATTATTATATTTCAAGACAGGAATATTTTTTGACTTCTTCCTTAAGATTTTTGAGATATTCCAAAAAGGGGAAGAGCCCTTATCTAGTGTTAATAGTAATTTATTCCAAGACTTGTTTCTAAACTTTTCGATTTCTTCCCGAATTCTCAGGTTCAGAATCTTCATCTCATAATAATCTTGAATAAATCCATACCGTTGCCATTTTCGTCTATAGCCGTTTCTTTGTTGTATTAAAGTTTTAACATAATATGGTAGAGAAATATTATTATTACTTTGGCCCCTTTTGGGAACACTGTATGCAATAGCTTCATTTAGAATGCTTTTAAATTCCTCAAGGATGTTGTCTATATGTTCATTATTAGTAATATTATTTATATCCGGCAAGGATAAGTGTCTATTTATGTGGCTAGCATAACCCCTCCAATTTGCATTTTTGAAATCGTACCTTAGGTTTTGTAGTCTATTGAAACAACTATTCAAGGTGATTTTGACAGGAAGATGGTCAGAACTGAGGTCATTAATAACTTCAGGAGTAGGTGATATTTCGGATATTATTATTATTATTATTATTATTATTATTAATATTCGAAATTAGTACAGTAAGATTCATAAATATCTTTTAGCGTACAACATGTTTTTATACATATATAATCAACTTAACAAAAAAAATATAAAAGTATTAAAGAAATAAGATAAATAAACAACAGAAAAATAAAAGGCATAAGAATGCAATAATAATAAACTATAACAAAATAGAAATACAATACAAATAAATAACAAAAATTAATAAGTTACAAAAACAAAAAAACTTGAAACTAAAATAATGTTTACAGGAGCAAATTAAAAACTAAATATTATAACAATAAGATTTTGCAAGAACAGAAATTAAAGTTAATTATAAAAACATATAAAGACAGAGAGAGATGTATGTATGTCTGTAATAAGTGGCATAAAGTGCGTGAATTAAAATAAAAATGGCTAGACGTCGATATTTAAAAGCCGCAGAATTAGAAGAAATACTAGAGAATTGGAGTGATGATGAGCAGGAACCAATAACCAATGTAGTGTTGTGCGCACCAGAAAAAGTGGATGAACTGACAGATGAAGAGCAGTTTGACGAAAATGTGATGCCCAATAAAAAGCCAGCAAATATTCTGGAAGTTTCGGGGTATGTGGAAATTGAGTGGGATTCAATTGATGAGGACTTTGCAGCTCCTGCGCAAGATTTAAGTCAAACGTCTTTCACAAGCTTGCAAGCATTTGGCCACCCCAAATGGTACAAGGGAAAACTTTCTTCCTCAGAAGTTTTTAGTTATGACAAACAACCCAACCATGAAACACTCGAAGCCCTTGCTACAACTTTGGTTACGCAATTAGAGAATTTATCTCCAACGGAGTTATTTTACCAATTTTTTGACGAGGATGTGATTCAACTTCTAGTTACTGAAAATAACAGGTAAATTTAAACATTCAGTAATCTTTAAAATATTTAAAAATACGAATTGTGCAGATATTACGATCAAAGCAATAATAACGGTAATGTTTGTAACAATGACGAGATGCAGCGTTTTTTGGGAATTCTTTTGCTGCCTGGTTATAGCACAGTTCCAGCCATCAACGATTACTAGAGTTCTAAGCCCTCTCTAGGCCGTCCAATTGTAAAGCAGGCAATGTCTTGAGCTAAATTCAAGCTCTTGAAGAAAAATTTTCACTTGGCCAATAATAATAGTCTGGATGAAAAAGATAAATTCGCAAAACTACGCCCATATTTTGATTTATTGAATAGAAATTTTAGTAAGTTTGGAATTTTCAGCGAATATCTTTCTATTGATGAGCAAATGGTGCCTTACTGCGGAAAACATTCTTGCAAAATGTATATTCGTGGCAAACCCATACGTTTTGGCTACAAACTGTGGTGTCTTTGCTCGTCAGAAGGATACATGTTTCAATTCTATCCATATGGAGGCGCTGGTGGATACAACCAACAAATTGGCTTAGGAGCTGACGTCGTCTTGCGTTTATTGTCGATCTGTAAAAATCCAAGTCATCATATTGGATTTTTATATTTATTTTGACAATTTTTTTTCATCGTTTGATTTAATGTTTAAACTTCTTCGCAACTGGTACAATTCGTGCCAATCGGATAAATGGCGCCAAATTACAGAGTGGAAAAAAATTACCAAAAGGTTCAACAGATTATGTGTTTGACAGAAAAAATAAAATTTTATTAGTACGTTGAAGTGACAAAGACAAAGAAGATGAAGATCAATTGCCAGGACAGCCAAAAATCACCGGGAAACATTAAGTTTCAACAGATAAAAATTCTAAATACTTACGTTGCGGAGTGTGTCATAAAAGAACAGTTTATATGTGTCTAAAATGCAATAAGCATCTTCATCCAAAATGTTTCCATAAATATTCAGCCCATGTTTAGTAAAAATATGAAGATAAATATATTATTTAATAAATTTGAAAGACGAAAAATATAAAATTTTAATGAATACTTTTCAGTTAAATCTTTTACTCATATGTTTCTTATACAGTTTAGTACAAACCTTTTTTTACAGGTATGGACCAGTGTACGATTTTTCGTACAGGGTATAACGAGTGTTTTTGTTTCGAAGGCTGAGGTATGCTCAGCCGCTCCAGGGTCCGTCCAAGGGATCTCGCAACCCTTGGGCAAAAGTAAATTTTTCTCAATCAGAAATTCAATAGATTAATTAATCTCAGAATAAGTCACGGTTAACGTTAAGGTCAACACAATCACTAAACCTCAAAGGTTTTAGCTCGGCACGATTAATAATCTATTTTGTTCTTTTTTTATTTTGTTTAATTATTATATATTTTTTTTTTTTTTATATAAAATATTTATTACAAACTTAGTGTATACCTAAACTTAGTGCATATACGTTATAAACATTAGTGGCAAAGTGCGCACGGTGGCTGAGGGCCAACTATTCAGGTGGACTTAGTATATACTTAAAACTTAGTTCATATACGATATAAACATTAGTGGCAAAGTGCGCACGGGGGCAGAGGGCCAAACGGATTCAGGCGGCAGACGGCAGAGGGCCGACGGCAAAGCAGGCCTTCACAACGTAGACCTACTAAAAATACGGTGGGTTGCTGAACCAGGCAAGCCGAAGCTTAAGTTGTGACCGGAGACGAAAAGCCGGAGCTTGAGGGTGACCGGAGTCGAAAAGCCGTAGCTTGAGTGTGACCGTAGTCGAAAAGCCGGAGCTTGGGGTTAGGTAGCTTGATTACAGAATTCTGTAATCAATTTTTAATTCCCTGACTTTATCACCACCCGAAAAGTGACTTACAATTAAAATATTACTTGAAATCAACTGGGATGTCAAGCGAACTCAACATGCCTATACCAACATTTTGCGCACTACTTATTCAATGTTCACTGCTAACTGCATGTGAATCATATCATTGTTAGCATGTCAACAAGTGCTACAATGCAACGTTGCTATAAATAGCCTGGCTGCTTACATTGCTGCTAAACGAGTTCTGTGTGTATGTGTGCTGCACTGTGTTTGATACATTAAGCAGCCTTCACTGCGGTTAGTACTTAGATAGGGGACCACATTGGATCCTCCATCCGCATTATTATTATTATTTTTTTTTTTTTTTTTTTTATATTCTACTCTACTTCATTTATTAATTCTTCTATTTTTTTTTATTTATTCATTAGTATTTTTTTTTTTTTTTAATTTAATTCCGCGGAAACCACATATAGGGATCTATGCGAAAATATCTCATCACTTACCACGACATTGAAAGAGGAAGATAGAATCGTTATCTTCGGTGACTTTAATCGTCCAAATATTTCATTTGTTATTGATGAGAATGACAACTACCTTCTTCCTGTTGATCTCTCCAACTCGATTGATTATACTTTACGCAGTACCTTCTATGTTAACGACCTTCAGCAAGTTAACAGGTTTCCGAACCAAAATGGTAAATGGCTGGACCTAGTCTTTACTAATACCTATGATGAAATAAACGTTGTTCCAACCCCTGCCGCCGAACACTTATTTTCTAACAACTCTCACCACTCAGCCCTATCCACAGAGCTTTTTTCCACCAATATAAGTTTCGTACACTCATATAATAACGCTATGGTATACGATTTTCTAAATGCTGACTATGAAAGCATAAAGATCTATCTTGATTCTATTGATTGGAACGATTTATTAGCACTTGATCTCGATAGTGCAGTCTCACTCTTTTATCAGCGCGTCCTCACAATTGTAGATAAATATGTCCCAAAAATTAAGAAAAAGAATAAACTTTCTGAACCATGGCTAGATAAAAATCTCAGACATCTAAGAAATCAGAGAAACAAATTATATAAAGTCATTAAATCCACCATCAATGTCACCGATGAATTGAGAACGAAGTATGAAGATATATCACAAGTATTTTCTGTAAAATCCAAGGAAGCATTTAATCTTTATATTAATCTCATTGGAGAAAGAATTGCTGTAGAGCCAAAGAAATGCTTTGAGTATGTGAATGTCAAACGCAAATCAAACGGATACCCTTCCTCCATGTTCAAAGGCAATGTTACATCTTCTAACACTCAAGAGATTTGCAATCTTTACGCAGATCATTTCAAGGAAGTTTTCTGTGTTTCTACAAACACATCTTACAATCCCCCTCCTTTCACAAATTTATCACCTCAAATCAATCACATAGAATTAACACGTGATGAAATATATGCAGCTATAATTGAGCTAGATCCAATCAAAGGACCAGGCCCTGACCTAATTCCACCCAATTTTCTTATTCAGTGCGTAGATTCGCTGCTCTTGCCCTTACAAATAATCTTCAATAAATCCCTTAACCACGGTGTTTTTCCTTCTTATTGGAAAACATCTCATCTCACACCAATATTTAAAAATGGTGATAAAAGGTCGGTCGAGAACTATAGGGGTATTGCCATTTTATCTTCTGTCCCAAAACTATTCGAAAAAATAATATGCGAAACACTGACAGGTTTCATAAATCCATTACTCAATGAACAGCAACATGGTTTCCGTAAAGGTAGATCAACTACCACTAATCTTTATGATTATGGTTTCTGATGTATTAGGCAAAATGGAAAAAGGACATCGAATTGACGCAATCTACACTGACTTTAGCAAGGCCTTCGATCGCGTTGATCATCATATCCTAGCTAACAAACTGGAAAAGTTTGGTATCTCAGGGTCCCTTCTCAAATGGCTTAAGTCTTATCTTCATGGTAGATCCCAATTTGTCAAATTTCAAGGTATCCTATCCAAGGAGAAATCTGTCACATCCGGTGTCCCACAAGGAAGTCATCTTGGCCCACTTCTATTCAATATTTTTATATCAGACATATCCGATGTTTTGTATAATATCCCACATCTATTATACGCAGATGACTTAAAAATGTACCATGTAATCAATTCTGAACTTGATGTTACATTTTTACAATCCAAACTACTTGATTTAGAGCAGTGATGCAGTCAGAATAAGCTATTTCTAAACGTCAAAAAATGCTATAGAATAACTTTCTCCCGAAAAAATCTTATAACTAATTGCAATTACTCACTTAATGGTAAAGAACTTAAAAATGTCAATCATATTGTTGATCTTGGAGTCGTTTTAGATAATAAATTGCGATTTAATCTGCATTATGATAAAATCCTATCAAGAGCCAGCAAACAACTCGGTTTCATAAAAAGACGCGCAAACGAGTTTAAAAATGTATGGGTTACCAAAACGCTATATTGTTCTTTAGTACACCCACTTCTAGAATATGGATGCATTATTTGGAATCCTGCGTTCGATTCACAAAGCGAGAGT
Source organism: Tetanocera ferruginea (assembly GCA_958299015.1). Lineage (NCBI taxonomy): Eukaryota > Metazoa > Arthropoda > Insecta > Diptera > Sciomyzidae > Tetanocera > Tetanocera ferruginea. The sequence continues at coordinate 93,758,823 of OY282640.1, read as the reverse complement.
CTGGAATCTATTCAAAAGCAATTCGTGCTTTTTGCTCTAAGAAACACCTACAACCCCCGTGAATACAATACCCTGCCATCCTATGTGCATAAGCTTAGCTTGCTTAACTTAATGCCCCTATCAACCAGAAGAACACTACTTACCTCATGTTTCACATTTGATGTTCTCAACGGAGTTGTAGACAGTGAATATATATCAAATAAGATAAAGTTCAACGAACCCTCAAGACGTACAAGACACACACGAGTGTTATATGAGTATCAGCACCATACAATATACGCCAATAATGAGCCAATTAATAGATGTTGTAAAGAATTCAATAATATCAGCGAAAGCTATTCACCATCCATATCGAAATTATCCTTTAAAACAAATCTTTACAAGTTCCTATTTCCGTCCTCTTAACCTTCTTTCCCCTTTATAATCATCTCATCTTTAATAATGTCCCTTCTTTTGTCATCTCCATCATCATCCTGAATACGCACGACCCATGCCTAATAACCCCAAGTCCTTGTCTCCCCAATTCTAGCAGGAGTAGAACTAATTAAGACAAAGTTTTGTAAACAAAATGTCAATCCTGTGTGCGGATACGCCCACTTTGTAATTCAATCCATAATACAAAAAAAAAAAAAAAAAAAAACTATCATAAGATAGATTAATTTAAGTTAGAATAAGTAATTGCCTTGCTTGGCCAAATAAATAAAATAAACTAAATGTTGCCGTCGGCTTTTAAAATTATTATTTTTTTTTTCTTACATTATTGGAATCTATATATTTTTATTTTAATATTTATTTGGAACGACTTCAGTTGTTACAAGGGTGTAACTTCTAAAGGGGCGGAGAAAAAAATTTTTTTTCACTTTTGAGGTAAGAATCCTTAAAAAGCTAAACACCCCGAAAATTTTTGAAATCTTTCAAGCGGTTCTAGTACCGGTTCAAAAAGGGTTAATACCTTCCGATTTGATTTAAAAAGGAAAAAGTAATTTAATTTTCTCACCATAAGTTTCAACGAAATGAGTTATTTAGCTTTAATTTTTGCAAAAGATTCAACAATAAAAAGATATTTAAATAGACCGGTTGATGATGTCTATTCATTTTATAATAACATAAACTAAGAACATACACTTTAGTTTCTCACTTTGGAGCAGTGCCGACATTAATAAAAGGGGTGAATCTATTTTCGAATTTATCCTTTCCATAGATCTTATTCTATGTAATAAGAACTCAGGAGAGGCCAACTTTTCAGAATAGAATCAGGCAAGACAAATTGACTTAAATTTAGTGAGCAAAAGGGAACAGGTCACAGATGGTTGGGAGGTGATATGAAAGGAATCGTTTTCCAACTACTTTAAGATTCTCCTCACTTTAAATTGCGGCCCTCATATAGAAAAACAATTCAAGAACCCCGTGAAAACTAACTGGGGAAGTTATTCAGTCTAATTCAGCAACAATGCAGATCCAGTCATAGAATATTTCTCCGACGCATTCGAGCTTATCACGATAAAAATAATTAAGGCTTTCAAGAAATTCAGCCGCAAGTCTCAATGTCATAAACCTACCAGTGCAAGCTGGTGGATAAGCGACCTTAAGAAGACACGAACGGAGGTCAGAAAACTTTACTGGAAAGCCATTCTTAGCAAGCTAGAGCAGGACTGGATAAACCATAGATCCAAGTTTACTGCCTACACAAGAGACGTAAGAATAGCAAAGCACCTTGAACAAATTTCTACTACAAATTTCTAGCACCTTGAACATTGAGAACACAAGTGAAGCTGCCAGTCTTCATAAGACGCTTAACAAAGACCTGGAAGTCCCGTAATACCTAAGTAGGCTTGACGGATCATGGTCAGAATTCAGCCAAAAAACGCTATCGCTACTCATGCAAACTTATTTTCCAGGTTGCAAAGATCCGGATCAAAACAGAGCTACCAGCAACCCAGAAAAGATACAGAATCTTTACAGATCCTTACAATAACTCTTACTGGAACTCCCCAGCATTATCACATGGTCATTTGTAGAATGGTCAACCTTCATCGGTTGCCTCAAGACAGGCAATGTTCCGATAACCTGGAGAGAGGTAAAAGTAGTATTTATTATTATATAAGTTGTTGTAGTAGGCAGAGAAACCGATACACTCAACACCAAAATATTACATGCCTATTAGTCTCTCATCTTTCCTGATGAAAACAATGGAAGAATAATAGATATGCACATAAGAGAATCTCTGAACGATACTTACCTCTGTAGTGCACAATACGCATACCTCTAAAGAAAATTAGTAGAGACATCACTGCACGATGTGGTTTCGGTCATAGAAGGAACCCTTCATCACAACGAATACAATAGCAACGATTTTAGATATCGAAGGCACATTTGACAATGTTAATACGAAATATATAAGAAATGCTTTAGTTGAAAAAGGCAGTCTGCGGTCTGGTTTGTGGACTCAAGACTCCAACATATAGGCTTGTATATACCAGATCACAAGGTAAACCAAGGGCGTGTTTTCTAATAAAAAATAACTTAAGTGCTCTTACTCTCTCTAATTTCAGCAACAAGGACACTGACCATAAACGTTGAGATGGGCCAAGACAGTCTGTTGGTCACATCAGCGTACATGGCACATGATCAACTCATTCCTGAACCCAGCTTTATAGACCTGGTCTCCAAAGCGACAGCACAAGCCAAAACCCTTATAATCGGGTGCGATGCTAACGCTCATCATGTGATCTGGGGAAGCTCAGACACCAGCAAACGGTCACATCCTTACTACTTACCTTTTTATTAAGGTGCTCACAGTTCTGTATTATCTGCTCTATTAACTTTGCCGTCTATTAACTTTAGAACATTTAAGCACGTGTTAACTTTGATTGTGTTTGTTTTACGTATAAACTTGATATACCACTTGTTGCTAAAGTTATCTCACTTCTACTCATGTCTTTCTTTTGTGTTAATGTGGTATCACTCATCAGCTGATTTTATTTTGTTGCAAAAAATGGAAGAAGAATGGATCGTCGAAGAAGTAAGTACATTTTTCCATAATTCTTCGTTTCCGTTCATTCGAGGCATGTTTTTGAACAAATTTCAAATTCTTGAAAACTATTTTTGCAATTTAGCTCCAAAACACAAAAAGAGGTGCTCACAAATCGATTGAAATATCTTTCTAAAGTTGCCAGGTGTTTACTTTAGAAGCAAACTGTGAATTCCCTATGTAAGTAATATAGGTAATGAGCCTACATTTATTTTTAGTAACACGCAGAAAGTTTTAGATATTACTCTTACTTCTGAGCATATATCAAATAGGATCAAGAACTTACTTTATTAAGGTGGCCATGGCAAGCCGACGTAGTCGCTGAATTGTTATACGCTGAAATAAGTCAATGTCGTCGTAGAGCTCGTACAGTTCGTGGTTCATTCGAATGCGATAGTCGACGCCAACTCGAACAGGACCAAAGATTTTGCGAAAAACTTTCCTCTCGAACACCCCAAGAGCGGGTGCATCTGTTTGCGATACCACCCATGCCTCAGCGCCATAGAGAAGCACAGGTATGATGAGCGTCTTGTAGAGTGTTAGTTTTGTCAATCGAGAGAGTGGAACATAATTGCTTACTTAGCCCGTAGAAGCACCTATTAGCAATTATTATTCTTAGCTTTATCTCCAGGCTGACATTGTTGTTGCTCTTACGGCGGTGCCAAGGTATGTAAACTCCTTTACAACTTCAAAGTTATATTTGCCTGCAGTAACATGGGAGCCTAGACGCCGCGCTTCCCTTTTTGTAGACAGCATATACTTTGTTTTGCCCTCGTTCACCGTTAAACCCACTTTGGCTAACACCTTTTCGATAGCGGCGAAAGTAGCAGTTACATCACTCTTGGTTCTGCCGATATTATCGATATCATACGCAAGGAGCTGGACACTTTTGTAGAAAATGGTTCTAGGCTTGCGTAGAAGGTGTCCTTGACAGCATCGTCCTTTTCCTCCATCGGGGCATGTGCGCAAATTATTATAAAATTTATTTTTATTTAATTCGCAAGGGGACCTTAAAAAGGCCCCAAGGTACAGGTGGGAGTGTGCGATTTTTACGCACTAAACCTAACATCCGCATTTGAATTCCGACTCAGTATGAATCCCGTGGAATCGCCGTAAGGCACGACTTCACGGGATGGGAGAACAGCACTAAGCTGAACACGGAACGACTAATTTTGTCTGTCGGAGGACTGTCAAGTTAAGAGCATACATTTTTCCCCTCAACTTGATGGCGACTCTGTGTCGGGGAGAAACCTAGGCTTAGTAGTTAGTTAAATCATTTATGCGAATTGCAAATTAATTATATTAAATTAATATAATTAAATTAATAAAACTAAGTTGAAACATGAATTATATAAAATAAACCTAACACTAAAAGGCAACTACTGAGTTCCCCAACCGATAATATCCATATCATCAGCACACGCAAGGAGCTGGACACCTTTGTAGAAAATGGTACCATTTCGATGTACACCTGCCTTTCGTAGGATCCCCTCCATGATGAAATTGAAGAGATCGCATGATAGCGGGTCGCCTTGTCTGAAACCTCGTTCGGTGTTTAAGGTTAAGGAGACGTAATTTCTTACCTTGATGGAGCTGCATTTATTGCTTAACGTCATCCTGCAGAGCCTTATCAACTTTGCAGGTATACCGAACTCAGACACTGTTGTGTATAGGCAATCCCGAATCGGGCTATCGAACGCAGCTTTGTTATCAACAAAGAGATGGTGGGTGTCAATTAGATATTTATGGGTTTTCTCGAGTATTTGGCGTAGTGTAAAAATCTGGTCTATGCTGGACTTGCCACGATGAAAGCCTCACTTATAAGGTCCAATCAGTGTTTTGGTATGCGGATTCAATCATTCACGCAATACGCTTGAAAGAACCTTGTATGCGATGGAAATAAGACTGATACCTCGGTAGCTGGCGCAGATTGCCAGGTCTCCTTTCTTAAGCATAGGAAAAGCACACTGAGATTCCAACCGTCGGGCATGCTTTCCGTTAGCCATATTTTGCTGATGAGTTGATGCATGCACTTTATCAATTCACCGCCGCCGGTTTTAAACAATTCAGCAGCCAGGCCATCAGCACCGGCGGCTTTGTTGTTTTTGAGCCGCTGGATAGCAACTTTAACCTCGTCATGGCTAGGTGGTGGATTTTTCAGTCCATCATCGTCGATTGGTGGTGTCGGACTGCATTCTCCAAGGGCGGAATTGTTGGTATCGTCGCCTGCAAGCAGATTGTAAAAATGCTGTCTACATAATCTCAATGCGCACTGCGTATCTATAAACAGATGACCATTCTCATCTCTACAAGTGGATGCTCCAGGCTTGAAACCTTGGGTTAGGCGCTTAACCTGCTGGTAGAATTTTTGACCTTCCTTCTTGCCCTGTAGCACCTCAATTTTTTCTAGCTCACGCTTTTCGTGCTTTCTTTTTTTACGTCTGACAAGGCATCTCTCTTCCTTCCTCTTATCGCGATAGTTTTCGTGCTTGGCTCGCGTTGCAGCTGACTGCAGCGTCTTTTTATATGCGGCGTATTTTGCTGTTGTCGCGTCGTGTCGCGACACTCCTGGTCATACTATTGGTTGCAAGGTTGCGGTTGGCGAAAACGAATGATATCTTCAGCAGCAGTGCGCATGGAGTGGAATATGCGCCCAAAATCCGCCAGCGTCGTCGAGGCAAGAGTAGGGTTGGTTGAGCTTAACCAAGAGTTGAGCGGAGTAGGCCTCGGCGTTGTGATATCAGCTTATCGATGTTGCGTTCAATAGACTGCAAACTAGCTGTATGATCCCATGGTCACTGGAACGGATACAGTTTCATTGTCATTGAAGCTAACCGAGTTCAGGGCCAATGGTTTGTGCAAGCTATGGCCACGAGCAGTCAGTTCATTGCACTAACGACATCAGCATTTTGGAAATACGTGCTTCAGCTGGCGTCGATCAAGCTAGCGGAGTCGGATTTCTTAAGTCGCTGCTGAGTTGAGTGCGGAGCCAAGATTGTTTGTGACCAAGGTGTGTGTGTGTGTGCTCACCTTTTTAGTTATTTAAGCTTAGGTTAAGAAAAAAAAGAGTGAGTTGGTAAAAGTTTGTAATTCTAACAAGCATCGGACTGCTATATTAAAATATCGAATAAACAAATGCTTGCTGTCTGACTTTTTAATTGAAATTTCGATAATTACTATTATTTTTCGGTCCCTGGTTTTAATAATACCAACAATTGGCGCAGCCGGTCTGTCGGACCAAAAGAAAAAAAAAACAAAAACTAAAGTCAAAACCGAATAAAGTGAAATTCAGTGCATTTTTGACAATTCTGACAAAAGTCAAAAGTAAAAAAAAAAGAAAAACAATTTGGTGAATTTTGTCAAAGCATATAACAACAATTGTGATTAAATAGATCAAAAAAAAAAAAAAAAAAAAAAAAAACTGTGATAAAAAAAAAAAAAAAAGAAAAGAAATATCTATTTTCAAAAATCCCAAACAATCCTAAAGTAAAACAACAACAACCAAGTAATCATCAATAGAACAAGACAAGTAAAAAAAAAAAAAAAAAAAAAACAATAACTATAAAGTGAAAATAAATTGTGATTTATCTTGCAAACACACATACAACAACTGAAAAACAACTGGAAAAAAACAACAACCAAGTAATCATCAATAGTACAAGACAACCAACAACTGAAAAACAACTGGAAAACAACAACAACCAAGTAATCATCAATAGTACAAGACAAACAACAACTGAAAAACAACTGGAGAACAACAACAACAATACGTTCCTTTTATTGAAAGCGCTATAATCTCACATTTAAGGATAAAGAAATCAACGTCAACATAAAATAGTTACACCAAACACCAATCAATTGCCGCATTAAAAAACAACAACAGCAACAACGAAGCAAAAACCATCAACTGTAAATGCAAAGCTCTACACCGAGGTCACCAAAAAGGCTTAGGAGCGGAAAGGTACGCGACGATTCCGGTATTAACTTAAAATCTTATTTAACACAGCAAATTGAAAGAGTGCAAGGGGGTGAGAAATTATCCACGATTACTTGCGATCGGATAGAAAAAAAACTAACTGAAACACAAGAAAGAAGATCAGAACAAATAAAAAAATTTAGAAAAGATTCGGAAAACTTCAGGCAAGAACTGGTAAAATTTCAAACCCACTCACACTCCTTCAAAGTAAGTGAAGATAGCTCTAGTAATTGTAACAATAATTGTACAAAAATAGAAGGTGATAGTAACTTAAGTGTTAGTTTAAATTGGTTAAGTGTTTCACTGTCTAAGTCAGAACAAGACCTTATCAGTGCGGTCCGAATAGATTCAGCAAACGAAAAAAAAATGGCAATAGATTATTCAAAAATTGCTAAGCTCACGGCTCAATTGGTTCCCATATTTTCTGGTGACCAAAGCCCCCTAGTAGTGAGTGACCTTCAAATGTTTTTAGGTTGTTCGAAAAAGGTACTTGACTGTCTAGAAGAAAGTGAACGGGAAGCCTTTCTAAATATAATACCCACAAGATTACGAGGGGAAGCTTATCAATTAGTGGCCTCAAACCCACCCACTTCGTTTCAGGATATTGAAACACTATTAAGCCGCACATACCTACCTAGAGAAACATACCAAGAATTAGTAAACAAACTACTGACCTTACGACAACATCCAAACGAAACTCTTATTGCCTATACGGCACGAATAAGCAACATATTACAACAATGTAAGGAAGCGGCTAGAATAAAATATGGTGCAACAGTTGCACCCGTGATAACACAATTAAAAGATTTTGCAAAGAACTCTCTAAAAAGCTCGGTTACGAATCCATACTTAAGCCAGTACTTACTAACAATAAAGTATGAGCCCTTAGACTTATTAGTACGAAAGGCACTAGATATGGAAAAATTACAACAAACGGCCTTGCCTATTCAGACTGCCCAAATGTATCCAGCATACCCAAATCTATCAACAGCATCAACTGCGATTCCACCATGGAAATTCAATGAATGTCCTCCTAATGGATACCCCCAACAACCAAGCCAGGCACTAAACAGGTCTATTAGAGCTGCCGAACATTTTGCCGCAAAAATTACTTGCAATTTTTGTAGGAAAAAAGGTCACACTTATACAGAGTGTTTGACTAGGAAAAATACACCTTTTTGCACTAATTGCAAAATATATAACCATGACATTAGAGACTGTCGACGATTAAACAACACAAATACCAGACACTTAAGCAACGAACAATACAGACCAGGTGAACAGTTCAATAGAAATTTGGCAGGAAACAACAATAAGTATAACACTGACAGTAAGCAAAAAATACACGCAGGGAACAGCGGTTATAACAGGGACACGAGAACCCCAAATATTCCGCGAATTTACAATGTACGCTTTAGATGCGATTTTTGCGGAAGGAATGGTCATTTAGTAGCTGAATGCCAACAAAAACAACGTTGGGAAGCCATGAATCAGGGAAACGAGTCGCGGTCGAGTCACAACTCCCCGACTCGACAATAAAAGAACACATTAGTAAAACAGGGGAACTGCAGCCACCTACATCCGTACCCACCATAAGAGTGCCTATAGATATCGCAAATCCAGACACAGTAAGTCTTATAGTGGACACGGGTGCGGAGGTTAGTTTAATTAAGAAAAGTAGTATAAAAGAAAACACAAAAATAGAAAAAATTAATAAATGCACTCTACAAACAGCTTTTGGTAAGGGCACGACCCTAGGGAACTGTCAGGGAAATATAACTATAAACTCCAAAAAAAATTACCCTTGCACTTTTCAAGTGATAAATGGTATTAGTGGCATGTCGGACGATGGCCTATTAGGAAATGACTTCCTTTCCAAACACTGTAATGTCGATGGACCGAATGATCGTCTGATATTTCCTCGTACAAAGTTTAACAGTGAAGAACTGCAAATACCCATGAAAAAAAGACATAATTACATTAGAGAAAAACCTAAAAATCACGAAGGACAAGATCCCACAAAAACCACTTTAAAGCAATTCAAGTTCACTCGTACACAGTCGAACGCAGAAGAGTTTTGCTTATCTATGATTGAGAGTAATAATCAAATACTCTGTCAGAGGGCAGTCGAAATAGGACATTACACTGACAAGGTGGAGCCCAAGGAGGTAATACAAACCACCTGTAATGTCTTTAAGGCTTCTTCCATAAGGGAAGCTGGCTGCTTAACCGAAGACAATAATCAAAACAAAATAGATAACAAAAGCCAAATACATGAAGTCATGGAACGAACAGTTGTTTTTAATTTACCTGTCGTCATACCGGAGCGGTGTCATAAGATTATTGAGCTACCAATTAATTTCAAAGAAGAAATGATCTGCCTATCACAGGAATTTTTAGAAGGGGTCTTTTTATCAAATTGTATACTACCCACAGGCAATAAAAAGCCCTTAGTAGGCGTCCTTAATACCACAAATAATACAGTAAGGCTTGCTAAACTTACTCTAAAACTGGCGTCTGCACTGGGATACGAAAGAGTTCCAATGCTAAACGAAATTAACAGTACCAATACATCAAAGGTACAATTAACAATAAATGATGAGAAAGATACTGATACAGACTGTGTTAAAAAAATTTTGTTCAATAAAATATACTCAGAGGAAATTAATTTACGAATGACTAAACTCGAAAAGGAAATTAAAGTCAGCCACACTTTAAATGATGAAGAAAAAAAATCCATACTAGATCTTTGCCGCGAATTTAATGACATATTCCACCTAAAAGGTGACAAACTGACAAACACTGGGGCTTTATCGCATGAAATACCACTCATTCAAGATCAAGCCCCAATAAATCAGAAAATGTATAGGTTGCCTGAGACACAACGACAAATAATAAATGACCAAATTAAAGAAATGTTAGGTGACGATATAGTTCAACCAAGCAAAAGTCCATGGAATTCGCCTCTTTTAGTAGTTCCCAAAAAAGCAGGACCAGATGGAGAAAAAAGATGGCGAGTCGTAGTAGATTTTCGTAAACTAAATGAAAAAACTATTGGCGACGCTTACCCATTACCACGAATTGAGGACATATTGGATCAGTTAGGTCATTCACGTTATTTTACGACACTGGATCTCGCCAGTGGTTATCACCAGGTACAAGTTCACCCAAGAGATCGACCCAAAACGGCCTTCAGCACAAACTATGGGCATTACGAGTTCAAACGTATGCCTTTTGGATTAAAAGGAGCCCCAGCCACGTTTCAACGGTTGATGAACTATGTATTAACAGGCTTACAAGGCATTGAATGCTTCGTGTACTTGGATGACATAGTCATCTACGGAAAAAACTTGGAGGACCATAATAGAAAACTACTAAAAGTTTTCTCCAAGCTAAGGCAAAATAACCTCAAACTCCAGCCTGAAAAGTGCCAGTTCTTATGTAAGGAAATAGTTTATTTAGGACATATCTGCTCAGAGAAAGGAGCACTCCCCGATCCCAAGAAAACAGAAAGTGTTAAAAATTTTCCAGTGCCAAAAACGGTGCGTCAACTTCAATCGTTTCTGGGCCTTGCAAATTATTACCGAAAGTTTATACCGGCATTTTCTAAAATAGTGAAACCAATTACCAACCTACTGCGCAAGGACGTTAAATTTAAATGGACAGAGAAATGTCAAGAAGCATTTCAAAAAATAAAAAATGAACTCATTTCACCTCCCCTCCTAATTTATCCAGATTTTGCCAGACCCTTCAATCTTACAACAGACGCGAGCAATGATGCCATTGGTGCTGTACTTTCCCAAGGCGAAGTAGGAAGAGATAAGCCAATTGCTTATGCGAGCCGAACTCTAAACAAAGCCGAACAAAAATACTCGACAATAGAAAAAGAACTTCTGGCGATTGTGTGGGCTACAAAAAATTTTAGATGCTACCTACAGGGACGACCATTCACGGTTTATACAGATCATAAACCACTCAAAGGCGTGTTCAACACCAAAGATCCTACCACGCGACTGGTAAGGTTTCACCACAAGCTCTCGGAGTATGATTATAAAATCGAATATAAACCGGGAAAATACAATACCAACGCAGATGCTTTAAGCCGAATACCATCGGAAATAAACGATAGTACCAAGTTTATTACAACAGCTATTATACACACTAGACCAGAAGAAAGTATTACGACATCTGAAGCAAACCAACTAAAATGCTATGCCATAACTCGAGCGCAGTCAAAAAGTTTAAAAGTACCTGCTACAATAGACACAGACATCAGTCTAACCGAACAGAATAACACGAGTGTGAACAAAGAATCTAAACCCAACATACTAAAGGAAAACTTAAAAGTAGAAGTTTTGAGTAAGCCTGAGGAGATACAAATTATCCTTAAGGACTATCACGATTCTATTTTTGGGGGTCACCAAGGTGTATTGAAAACGTATAAAAAAATTCGTCGTAAATATTGGTGGAAAAAAATGCTGTACGACATTAAAACTTACATAAAAAAATGTAAAAAATGCCAAATAATGAAATCATCAATGCCAACAAAAATGCCTATGGTTATAACAGACATTGCGGAAAAGCCTTTTGATAAGATATATTTGGATATCGTAGGACCATTACAACAAACTTTAACAAATAATCAATATATTCTTACGTTTCAAGATAACCTCACCAAACTGGTAGACTGCTACGCCATCCCAAATGCAGAAGCCCAAACAGTGGCTCAAATGGTATTCGACCAAATTATTACGCGCTATGGTATTCCAAAACAAATAGTTACCGATCAGGGGACAAACTTTTTAAGCGACCTCTTTAAAGACCTTTGTAAGCTATTAAAAATTAAAAAGCTACAAACTTCAGCTTACCACCCGCAATCCAATGGTGCTCTTGAACGAGCACATAGACCAATAGTTGAATACCTACGAAGCATTTGTGATGGAAACCCGCAATCCTGGGATCAATATATACGAACAGCAACATTTGTATATAACAACAGTTTCCATGATAGCACAAAACTCACACCAATGGAGTGCTTATATGGGTTCACATCGGATATCCCATCTAATTTAAAGCGTGAGCCAGAACCCATTTACAACCACGAAAGTTACTACCACGTACTCAAACACAAACTGCAGAAATCATATGCAATTGCCAGACATAACCTATTAAAGAGCAAACAACAATCAAAGGCTTATTACGATCATTCAATACGACCACAAAACTTTCATGTAGGAGATCAGGTCCTAGTAAAAAATGAAAATAGAAAGGGTAAATTAGCTCCCATTTGGCGAGGACCTTACCGGGTGATTGCTGTAAAAGGACCTGTCAATACACAGGTACAAGTAGGAAACAAACGAATAGTTATACACAACAACAGGTTAAAACCATATTACGAATAAAACAAATAATATAAACAAAATAAAAGTCCAGTCCACACTAATAGCGGACTTTCGGTGATACCCAATATACAATATTCATACTTAGCTATAAACTACAATAGACAGACTCTGGTACTATTAAAGGAACAAAGCCATCAAAAGTACATTAAAGTTAGCAGAAATATAAATTTCGACTCATTTATCGGGCCCCTAGACGTTCCAATGACTCAGGCAACAACGACTAAAGAGTGTGTACTTAAAATGTTGCTAAACCCTTTAAACGATAAAATGGACTGCCCGATTAACCTACAAACATCTCCACAGGACACCTTAATAAAACTTAACAGGCCTAACACCTGGTTATTCTCGGTGAAAACCCCACAAGTATTACATGTTTCGTGCGAAAGTAGTTTTTCAACGTCAAAAGTCGAACACCAAGGAATAATAACCATAACGCAACCCTGCCAAATACAAATTGAAGAATATACAATTAAGTTTCAAGGACACAACAGACATCCACTCAAAATAAAACAACCAGACTTTTTCCCTTTAGAACAAAGAAACATAAAAAATTTAAACACAAGCTATACAAAATCTCTTATACAAATGAAAAGCAACCAATCAATACAAATCTTAATGGGCAAGGATACAAACGAATTTATAAATAAAGGGACAAAAACATTAGAAGAGGTACACAAAAAGTTAGTTCAATTAGGGAAAGAAAAAAGCGCCTCACACCATCATAAGATCGCACTAACTTCAATCTCTTTTTCAAGCTCGCTAATGCTATTGCTGGCAATGTACATTGCTTACAAAATCATTAATTTATTAAAAGAGAAACTACAAAAAACAAAAAAAACACCTATAGTACCTGTTGTAGATATTCAGCTTCAGGAGATTGAAACTCCTACGGACATTAACCCTCACATAACACCTAAACCAAGAAAGCCATTAGCAAGATCAATGACATTTACGCCCAAAACGTCGTTCCAATTAGTGAGCGAAACTTAAAAAAAAAAAAAACAAAAAAAAAAGGGGACCACTTCTACTTAATTAATTACACAAAAAAAAAATACTAAAAAAAAAAAAAAACAAAACAAGATATTCATGAATGAGTCAATACCAACCGAAACACGTAACTTCTAACTAAAATTAAGAAAATTAACTAATATTAAGAACAATAAATATCTAAGAAATTGTGAAAAAAAAAAAAAAAAAAACTTACATGAAAAATCAAATATTATATGATACAAAAAAAAAAGAAAAGAAAAACTAAGTAGCATATTCAAGTAAATTCTAAAAGAATAATTAAATATATATACACATATAATTATACGATTTAAATTTTATAAGAATTTAGAAGTTAAAAAATCAAATGTATCTCTGTTACGGTCATAACACAAACAAAATTTAAGTTATTCAAGTGTATTAAAAAAAAAAAACAAAAAATAAATATAATAATTACATTTATTCAATTCAGACTTAACTTTATTTATATGATCTTCATTTTATAAAAATTTAGAATCTATAAAAAATCCTGTTGAACGACTGTTGAACGACAGCAATCGAGAAATATTCCTTTTTTTTACTAAACAAAAAAAAAGCGTAATATTTCTCTTGCAAAAAAAAATGGAAGGAAATGTTGCGTTCAATAGACTGCAAACTAGCTGTATGATCCCATGGTCACTGGAACGGATACAGTTTCATTGTCATTGAAGCTAACCGAGTTCAGGGCCAATGGTTTGTGCAAGCTATGGCCACGAGCAGTCAGTTCATTGCACTAACGACATCAGCATTTTGGAAATACGTGCTTCAGCTGGCGTCGATCAAGCTAGCGGAGTCGGATTTCTTAAGTCGCTGCTGAGTTGAGTGCGGAGCCAAGATTGTTTGTGACCAAGGTGTGTGTGTGTGTGCTCACCTTTTTAGTTATTTAAGCTTAGGTTAAGAAAAAAAAGAGTGAGTTGGAAAAAGTTTGTAATTCTAACAAGCATCGCACTGCTATATTAAAATATCGAATAAACAAATGCTTGCTGTCTGACTTTTTAATTGAAATTTCGATAATTACTATTATTTTTCGGTCCCTGGTTTTAATAATACCAACATCGACATCAAGCTTTCGTTGCACACCTGTGCGTACATTCTTCGCATTGCACAATCGCATGCGGATCGTGGCTGCAACAAGATAACTGTCGGAGTCACTATTGAACCCCCGAAATGTGCGCACATCCAGTGCACTCGAAGCGTCCCTTCCGTCGATCACAACATGATCAATTTGGTTTAGCGTTTTTTGATTCGGGGACAGCCAGGTTGCCTTTTGGATATCGAGGTGTTCGATTCGATTCTATTAACTACCACGTTTCGCACCGCCGCGAAGACGATCAGTCTTAGATCATTGTTCGAAGTGGTCTCGTGGAAACTTAACTGACCGACAGTGGACACAAAGATGCTTTCTATACCGACCTTCGCGTTAAAATTGCCGAGAACTATTTTCAGGTCATGGGCCGGACAGCGATCAAACACGTCCTCTAGGCTCGCGTAGAAGGTGTCTTTGACAGCATCGTCCTTTTTCACCATCGGGACTTGTGCGCAAATTAGGCTTATGTGGAAGAATTTAGCCTTGATGCGGATTGTCGCCAGCCTTTCGTTCACAAGTGTGAACCGGGAAACAAGATGGCGTAGTTTCCGACTTACGACGAATCCGCAACCAAATTCGCGCTTCTTCACATGGCTGCAGTAGTAGCCAAAGTAGATACCGCAGTCTGCTCTCTTAGAGAAGTCTTGTCCTTTTGATCGCATCTCCTGGATGACAGTTATGTCAGCCTTTATTTTTTCGAGGGCTTCCGCCAGTTGGACAGTGGCACCTTCCCTATAAAGGGTCCGGACATTCCAGGTGCATATCCGTAAATCATTATCCGTTTTTCGTTTGCGGTGGTCGTCAACGTAGTAAGGGTTCATATCCGAGGCTCCTTTAGTCCTCATTGGGAAATTAGTAATGTGGTTGGGACCCAAACCCTACGCACATTCCATATTGAAGTTCTTGTAAAGACCCCTCAAGTTTATAGTCTAGAGGAGATATCGTCGCTCAAATTAACCCACAACTAGCCGGGTGTTAGTTTGCCGTTTCCAGGAGACACCACTTGGAGGTTTTGAGTCGACTTGAGTTGAGGCAATCAGACACGTTGCCATGTGAAGATCGCCCCATTGTCTCCCAAGAACTGGAGATTTTTAAAAGGGCACTCATCTTCAGATCATAGGTATATTCTTTTTGACAAAGATGACTATATTTTCCGTCATCTCAAACAAGTCAACTGGGGTCTCTTTTTAGATACATTAAAAACAGATCTCAGTAATGGACCAGCATGACCTCTAACCAGCAAAAAAACCTTAGACGATTTAGTAGACAATCTAATTGCATCAATAAATTAAGCTCTTGACACCGCGTGTCCACTGAAAACACCAAAAGTGAAGAAAAAGCCTCCTTGTTGGGACACTAAGTTAGAAGAGCTCCTGAACAAGAGCTTTAAGCTCTTCAATAAAGCAAAAGCCACTGGACCCATTGAAGCGTGGTTTATCTATAAAATGGCCATAAAATAATACAAGAAAGAATTACGAAAAGCACAACGACGATCTTGGAGGACCTTCTATAAAGAAATATCACAAACCTCTGAGACGTCGAGACTTAGGAAAATTCTCGCAACCAGCCCTTCAAACCTGAGTGAATAATCTATAAATATATTAGTAGAAACTGACTTTCCAGGCTGTTCAAAGATAATAATGTTCCAAAACAAGAAGAGAATCTACCCGCTATTGACAACTCCTTAGATATAATAAAAAACAGTTATAAAAATTATTATAACTAAATCGAAGCTTAAATCGGCAATAGAAAGCTTCAAACCGTTCAAGTCACCAGGATAAGACGGTATAGCAACAATCAAAATAAAAAAACAAACGACATCATAAACCAATGGCTTTTGATGGTCTACCAAAGCTGTCTTGACCTGAATCAACACGCTGAATATATGTGAAGGAAGTTTTCATACCTAAGGCAGGAAAGAGCTCACATGTTAACCAAAAAGGCTTTAGATCAATCAGCCTTGTTGAGACATAGCATAAAAAACACAACATATAAAAGTAAGCAGGTGGCAGTGAACTCAAACTTGATGTTTAGCAGAACATTGCCACAGCAATTTAATATTTGTCACCAAGGCCAATTCATGTGCCCAAAAGTGCTTACGTTGCATAATAGTGCAATGAACTTGCACTCTATATGTTTGTTTGTTAATACTTGTCACCAAGGCCAATGCATGTGCCCAAAAGTGCTTACATTGCACAATAGTGCAATGAACTTGCGCTAGCTGAGTAGCTGTTCATTGCACTCTATATGTTGTTTCCAATTTATAATATTTATATGTATGTATTAATGTATATAATTTATATGTATTAATTGTATTAAATCTAAGTGTATAAATAGTAGGTAAGAGCAATTAATAAAGTGAGTATTATTATTAAGGCCAAACAAATCGGTGTTTTTTAATTTACTCAACAGTATAATTGGTTTATGCGCTAATTATACAATCAACAATTAGAACATGGCTCATTGTGCCTGTTCTAAACAAAAACAAATACAATATAAAAGCATATTGTACATTTTGGTGACCCCGACGTGATATCCTGGTTCATGTTCCAGTGGTATCACCACACCATCACAAGTGTCCTGTAACCAGCAGACGACAACATAAGTGTCCTGTAACCAGCAGACGACATCAAACAGACGTCATCAGATGCATCCTGTTTACATATATATATATACATACATCAATAAACATAATTTTAATGGGCATTGATGACTTATCATCAAAACAAGAAAAACTGGCAGTGGCTATAAAAAAAACAATAGCAAACTACAAGAAGGCACCGCATGATCGCCGGTCAGCAGAGTTTATCGCCTCAAAGTCCAGGGAGCTGGATAGCTTGTGGGTGCAATTCGAAAAACTTGACAACGTCATCCGCAACCAACATGGCAAGGAAGTTAACCACCCGTATTTTGTGAAGGATATACACAGCGCCATTCGATTGAAATACCGAGAAGCACGAGACGAGATGGACAAAGCAGAAGAAACCATCAAACATGTCCAGGCCACATCAACATTAAGAACCGGAACGGAGGCATTCGAGCGAACACGGTCACCTCAGCCAGTCACTCGACAAATCGAAACGAACACCATGATAACGGCCACCGGAAGTATGTCAAGTCAGCTATGCTCATTAATTAACAAACAAAAAAGATCAATTGATGCAGCTACCAAACTGCTAAGCCAAGTGCTTAATAGTGTGACACAGCACTTACGATTATGAGGGTTTTACGCAGATTGAGCAAACAATCACTTAAAAAATCTTACAACTTCAGAACATGGCCCAAGAATCAGAAGCTACAACTATTCAAGCCCCTGCTACAGCAATCAACAGGCAAACAGCAAACATGATCACATCAGGACTGAAACTGCCCAAAGTTGAACTGCCAAAATTCGATGGTAGCTACCACAAGTGGAGGCAGTTCCATGATCTATTTATTGAATTAGTCGACAAGCAACCAATTCCGGCTTGTCAAAAGATGTGGTTCTTGAAATCCAGTCTATCCAGTCATGCGGAAGTATTAATTCGGCACTTCACAGCATCTGCAAGCGATTACGAGCCCGCTTGGGCGGTGGTCAAAGATCGATACGAGAACCCAAGGCTGCTAATAAACGCAACATTAAGCAGACTGCTCTCCCAACCAATAATCATCAATGATCAAGCAACTGCAATCAAACTCCTCCACGACACCACCAAGGAATGTATCATGACTCTTCAAGGCCTCGGAGTTGACACCGTCAGCTGGGACCCCATTCTCATGTACATTCTAACCCAAAACTTGCACAAAACCACTCACGCATTGTGGGAGCAGTCTTTAAAACAACCGAAGGAGATACCATCCCTAGACGAATTACTGAAATTCCTTGAACTTAGGTTCCAGTCATTGGAAGCTCTAGGAGGAAGACCCAACAAAGATGTGACAGAACAAGGGCGACGAAAAACTTATCAAGCGCTAAGTATCTCAGTGGCATCAGATTCAACATGCATTTCATGCAACCAACATCATGCTCTGTTCGAGTGTCAAGAATTTCTCAAGTTGACACCAAGTCAGCGCTTAAACGCAGTCCAAAAGGCAAAGCACTGCGTAAACTGTTTGAAAGGTGGGCACAATGCCAAATCTTGCGTGTTATGCACTTGCACAAAGTGCAATAAAAAACACAACAAATTGCTTCACTTGGGAGGCTCGCAAGTCACGCAGATACCAAGCAAGGTTAACCAGTTGCAGTCTCCGGAAACAACGCAAAGGGCTCCGGTATCACTTGCGGCTGTTCAAGATCAACCAATTAAATCAACCACTGTATTGCTGAGTACGATTTCGGTAACTATAATCGATAAGTGGGGACATCAAATTCATTGCCGAGCACTCTTAGACAACGGGTCGCAAGCCAACTTCATAACCAGGCGGCTTGTGAACAAACTCGGAATAAAGAAGAATCAGTGCATCATTGGAATTGAAGGTATTGGTCAATCACTGAGCCGTATCGCTGAAAGGGTAAACTTGCAGCTGCAATCAAGAACGACAGGCTTCAGCAAGAGAATTGAAGCTCACATTTTACCAGAGATTGTTTCCAAGCAACCATCAAGCAGCATAAACATATGCAATTGGAACATTCTAAGCAACCTGCAATTAGCTGACCCCAATTTATATGAATCTAAAGGCATCGATTTACTAATTGGAGCAGGAGTTTTCTATTCGACATTATGCGTTGGATAAATACTACTAGGAGAAGGACAAGCGGTGCTGCAAAATACTCTTTTCGGCTGGATAGTGGGGGGTGAGTACACCAATCAAGAGTCATCCACCACAACTAGCACTTGTGGTAATGTAAAGTTACCATTTCAGCATAATCCAAATCAACTCGGTGAATCCAAAGACATAGCTTTGCAACGTTTCACAGCTATTGAACGCAAGCTTGTAAAAACCCTGAGCTCAAGACTCAGTATGTATCTTTTATGCGAGAGTATGAAAAACTGGGTCATATGAAGGAAATAGCAGTACAAAGCATCAATGGCCCACACTACTTCCTTCCACACCATACAGTACTCAAGCAAGATAGTTCAACAACTAAATTAAGGGTTGTATTCGATGCTTCAGCAAAAACATCAACCAACTTATCATTAAACGAAGTACTAGCTACAGGGCCAGCCATACAAGAAGACGTTGCCACAACGCTACTACGCTTCCGTCTCCCTCGATTTGCCTTTACAGCTGACATCGAAAAAATGTACCGACAGGCATGGGTGCACAATGATCACCAGCAATACCAACTTATTTGGTGGAGAGAAGATCCATCACACCCAATGAAGTGTTATAAGCTCACCACAATAACTTATGGCACAACCTCTGCACCATACTTGGCTATGCGCACTTTGCAAGCACTAGCTGATAAACAAGCTAAAAGGTATCCGTTGGCTGCTGAAGTAGTGAAATCAAATTTCTATGTCGATGATGTCTTGAGCGGCTCCGACCAAATTACTATAGCACTTGAAATGCAACGGCAATTACGGAAAATGTTGGGCTCCGCAGGATTCAATCTACGAAAGTGGTGCGCAAATAACCCAAAATTACTACAGGACATTCCACCCAAGGACCAAGAAGTTACTCTTGACTTCAACAATTTCTAATTGTATATGATATAATCCTTTTTTTTATAAAAACTTTACTTTAAGTGTAGTCAACGAAAAATTACATAACATAAACAAAATTGTAAAAGAAACTGAATAAATAATTTTTTGAACACAAATTAAACAAATTTGAAGGAATTTAATCTTATGAGAAAAAAAAAAAAAATTAAGGGGGATAAATCGGGCTGATGGGGCTGATGGGGCTTAAGTGTTGAATATGACCTCAGAAGTAAAAATGTTCTAAGAAGACATTGTAGTGATCGTACATCCCTTTTCAATGACATATAATTTTTTAAGATCTGACATGTAATGTTTAAGTTATGCAAAAAATACCATTTTGGCTGTTTTTCCGGTGGTCCAAAAAAAAAATTTTTTTTGTTTTCGGAATCCTCTCGAGGTCAACTTTAAAATAGGGGGTGGTTTTTTCAAACTTTTTTTTTCGACCCACTCTAATCAGCATCCCTCGTCATATCTTTGGCCATAAGGAAGCAAACAATCCTCAAGTGCACATATTTGCTGACGCCTCAGAGCGGGCGTATGGAGCAGTCGCATACATGCAGACAACAGATGTTCATCACACAAAAATCGTACGTTTTATATGTGCAAAATCACGAGTAGCGCCAACCAAACGAATAACACTACCACGACTGGAATTATGTGCTGCTAAGTTAGCCGTAGAGCTTATGCAGAAACTTCAAGAGAGCCAAATCATTAAAGAATCTGTTGTACACTTTTGGTCCGATTTCACTGCAGTGTTGGGATGGATAAACGCAGACTCATCTCACTACCATACTTTTGTCGCCAACAGGATTTCAGCCATTCAGCAGCTAACATCTCCACAACAATGGCGACACGTGCGATCTGAAGATAATCCTGCTGATATTATATCAAGAGGGCTGACACCAAACAAAATGATAAACAATCATTTCTGGTTGTATGGTCCTCTATTTCTACATGGAGCGGTAACAAGTTGGCCTCTTCAACCACCACGAGAAGAATGTCCGCTAGAGCTCAGGCTAAAACCAGTTGTTGCCACATCAGCAACAACCACAAACACCGGAGTAAAATGGCTTGGAGACATTAATCACAAAAATTCTTTCCGTCATTTGCAAAGGATAATGGCCTATGTGCTACGCTTCATCAGCCATACTCGACACCAGTCGGCTAAAGCAACAACAACAATATTATCTGCTGATGAAATGGAAGAAGCACTAACATATATTGTTAAGAACATACAACGGGAAGATTTTGCAAGCGATATTCAACAATTAACTCGCTATTCCAGTGTAAGCAACAACAGCTCAATCAACTCTCTAACACCTTTCCTAGATGATAAGGGCATGTTAAGAGTGGGGGGACGTTTGGAGTCATCCAATTTAAGTTATGATGCCAGACATCCGATGCTTCTACCATACAACAACATAGTAACAAAACTATTATTAAACGACTTGCACAAGGAACACCTACATGCTGGCCCTCAAACACTGATGTCTATTACGAGACAAAGATTTTGGCCTCTCAAATTGAAAACTTTAGCTCGGTCCGTTACTCAACACTGTGTTCAATGCACTAGAAAGAAGCCAAAGCTATTGCAACAATTGATGGGCAATCTACCCGCTCAAAGAGTACGACCTGCAAGACCATTCGTCACCTTTGGAGTAGAATTCTTTGGTCCAATTTGGACACACTTCAAAATTCGAGGAAAACCACCGCTAAAGGCATATGTAGCCGTATTCTGCTGCTTCGCCACAAAGGCGGTTCATATGGAATTGGTTAGCGATCTAACAACTGAGGCTTTCATAGGAGCACTCAGACGTTTTATGGCTCGTCGTGGGCATTGCACAACACTCACTGCGATAATGCTACAAACTTCGTTGGAGCCAGAAACCAACTGCAAGAGCTACAATCGATTATTCACGATGACAACTCCCAACGAAAGATAAAAAATGAATGCAACACAAAGGGAATCAACTTTGAATTCATTCCACCACGTGCACCACACTTCGGTGGCCTCTGGGAAGCAGCGGTGAAATCAGCCAAGACTTTATTACAAAAAACCTTGGCATCCGCATCACTAACCTATGAAGAGATGGGGACCGTTCTGGCCGAAGCAGAGGCCATAATGAATTCAAGACAAATTACACCAATTTCAACGAATCCGAATGATTTTCAAGCACTCACTCCTGGACACTTTCTCATAGGAGAGCAGTTGACCTCACCAATTGATTCTAATGCTCAACCAAACAACGCCAAAAATCCCACCAGATGGAATTTGGTTATGCAACTCAAGGCAGAATTTTGGAGGAAATGGTCCAATGAGTATCTTCACAATTTACAACATCGATACAAATGGCATTATGAATCCAGAAACGTCAAACCAGGTACAATGGTGATAATTAAAGATGACAACTTGCCTCCATTGAAATGGCCTCTAGGTAGAATTTCAAAGGTGATACGAGGTCACGACGGTCTAGTTCGAGTCGCCGACGTGCGCACAGCAACTAGCATATCAAGGAGAGCAATCCACAAGCTAGCACCACTTCCAGTCGATGAAGAAGAGACAGACGACAAGGAGGACGCAACAGCGTCATCTAGAACACCCCCGGACTCGACCACAAACAAACCTGCAGTACCAACCAAAAGGATGCGACTGCCACAATTGACTCTCACTAACATAGTACTTATAACCTTGTTTATACTACCAATAATACTGGGTAGTCCGATTGAGGTTACACAGTTTAACAAAAGTTCCGGCATACACTTCGAGGCCATAGGAAACATAAAATTAGTCACAAAGGAATGGAATTTAATCGTTTTCTACGATATGGGTCCATTTCGAGCTGAACTACAGAGCCTGACAAATAGAACAAGTTTTCTAAGCCAATTATGTGATCAAATCCATAAAAAACCTTCCTGCACGATCCTAGTCGACCAATTCATGCGAGCACAAGAGGAACTCAAGCAAGAAAATAGTCTTTTCCATGCAAAGAAAAGGCGCGCAAGAGGTGCGGTAGATCTTATTGGCAATATTGGCCATTCGTTGTTTGGAATTCTGGATTTTGAATATGCCAATAAAATGTCTCAAACCATTGACAAAGTGCATTCTAATGAAGAACATGTACGGAGCTTTCTGAGAACACAAACATCGATAATGAATTCAACGATCAACACAATGAAGCAGCATCAGAATGGGACCAAGATCAAATTTGGATTGATCTTTGATGCTCGATCAATGAAGAAATTGCTATCCGAATCAATATCACATCAGAAAAAGAAGCTCATGATAGGACATATAGACTGTTGTTCTCATTAGCAGTTCAAATGACATTAACACTATCAAATCTACAACGAATTCAGTCATCATTGTTAGATGTTTTAATTGACACTCATCATGGGAGAATTCACCCAATGCTAATAAACCCCCACCAATGTCGACAGGAAATAATGCGCATCAAGAATCACCTCCCATCCCAATTTCAGTTACCTGTAGAGTACGACGAGTTATTGTCCTTCTACAAACTAATGAGGGTTAAGGGTGGTGTCTCGGCCGATTATTTGATATTTGACATCAGAATACCACTGGTCAGTCAAGAATTATTTGAAGTCTTCAAGGTGATACCCATTCCGGTCTTGGTCAACAATACGATGATAACAATAAAACCAACAACTAGTCTCATGGTAGTCAATTTACATCGTGATCGATATTTTCCTACATCATCCACAACACTTAAACAATGTAGTCAAGCCAAAGAAGACACATTTTTATGCGCTAATATTCATTCTATTTATAACAAAGGTGCGGTTGAGCAGTTATGTGAAATGAATTTACTCAACAACGAGACCATTACTAGCTGCGAATTCATTAGAACCAGCTCCAAGGAAGCCTGGATTCAAATGGAACATGCAAATCAATGGATCTTTGCCGTGTCATCTACACGAATGTCAGCAGTTTGCAGCAACGAAGTTTTTCAAGTGGTCCTAAGAGGATCTGGTTGGCTAAGCCTGCAACCAGACTGTACTCTAAGAAATGATTTCATTACCATACAAGGACACTTATAGTCACCAGCTCCACGCATTTGTCATATACAAAATTTGGCATCATGGCAGAGCTAGACAGTCCTAACAATATTGAACCATTCCTTCTGGACGGCAAGGAAACAGCGATAGAAGATCAAATCAGCCAATTGACGGCTCTCCAGAATGAGATAGCGAATCAACGCATCGACAATCCGAACAACATTCGACCACATGATATCCATCAATACGTTGTAAGCTTTTCTTGTATCTTCATCATCGTGTGCATCATATCTTGGTCTGTATGGAAACGAATAAAAAATCTCCGCAACATCGATCGAGCAACCCCACAACCAGCTCCAAGAGATATCATCTCCGCGCCCGGTATCGACCACGAACCAGACCTTGAAATTTTAACAACATATGGAAGATAAGGTTGATCGACACACGCTCATCGCCGGGGAATATGTTGAGACATAGCATAAAAAACACAACATATAAAAGTAAGCAGGTGGCAGTGAACTCAAACTTGATGTTTAGTAGAACATTGCCACAGCAATTTAATATTTGTCACCAAGGCCAATTCATGTGCCCAAAAGTGCTTACATTGCACAATAGTGCAATGAACTTGCACTCTATATGTTTGTTTGTTAATACTTGTCACCAAGGCCAATGCATGTGCCCAAAAGTGCTTACATTGCACAATAGTGCAATGAGCTTGCGCTAGCTGAGTAGCTGTTCATTGCACTCTATATGTTGTTTCCAATTTATAATATTTATATGTATGTATTAATTTATATAATTTATCTGTATTAATTGTATTAAATCTAAGTGTATAAATAGTAGGTAAGAGCAATTAATAAAGTGAGTTTTATTATTAAGGCCAAACAAATCGGTGTTTTTTAATTCACTCAACAGTATTATTGGTTTATGCGCTAATTATACAATCAACAATTAGAACAAGGCTCATTGTGCCTGTTCTAAACAAAAACAAATACAATATAAAAGCATATTGTGCAAGCCTCTCATCTTTCCTTCTTAAAACTCTTGAGAGATTAATAGATATCCACTTGAGACTAAAAATTGAAATAAACCCGCTTTCGTCAGTGCAACATGCTTACGCTTAAGCAAATCCATGGAAACAGTTCTCCACTCCAAAGTCATTTCTACCATTGAAAAAACCTTCACCAAACAGAATATTCAATGAAAGCATTCATCGATATTGAAGGTGCCCTTAACAAAGTCACGGCAGGGGCTATCACTTATGCACTGACGGAGCTTGGGGTGGATGCTGCGCTGATAGCACTTAAAGAGCAAATGTTAATAGGCAGGATTATAAGCGCAAATCTCGGAACAGCATCCACGCTAAGATTTGTACTTAGGGGAACCCCTCAAGGGGAAGTTCTCTCGCCTCTCCTCTTAAACCTAGCGGTGAAATAACTATTGGTAGCCTATGCTGACGATGTTGCTATTATCACTACAGGAAAGTATATTTCTTCTCTTAGGGATTTTATGCAAAATTGTTTTAACACCCAAGTAAATTGGGTTTTTAGCTGAGAACTCAGCGTTAACCCTGACAAATCTGAGTTAGTGATCTATACAAGACAACACAACTCACCCACAATAAAAAAAAAAAAACAAAAAAGAAACAGTTTCGATAGTATCGTAAGTGTAGACGTAGAATTCCGTTTAAGTTGTAACCTCTTCTTCTTTGTCTCTTTGGTCCGATTAATTGTTCATTTTGCAAGTATTTTTATTGATCTTCCAAAAATTAACATATAAATGAATAACACTCAATTATGGACTACTTATCGAGGCCAAAACAAAGAAAAAGTTAAAAAAAAAGTATGATTAAATGAGCAAGCAAAAAGAAGCAAGCAAAATTTCAAATTTTTTCGATCATTTCGTTAAGTTTGACAGGTTGAGTTCATTGACTTAGTTGAAAACAAGGCGAAGTAAATGCACTTTCCATTGGTGCCACTTTCGTCTCTGCCCGATATATATTTAGTTTGCGAGCTACAGTCAGTTTAACTACTTATTTCAAATTAAAATTAAGATCCTGATTTTTAAAAAATCGTATGGTAACTATATTTCACGCTGAGCACATGTCCTTTCCATTAGTGCCACTCTCGTCACTGTCCGATATTTAGTTTGCGAGCTACACTTTCGTCTCTGTTCGATGTATAGTTTGCGAACTACACTGGCTAGTGCTAGTGGGATGTGGGATCCAAATTAATTTGCATTAAAAACAAAAATTAAAATTTTACGCCATCTATTGGGTAAAAGCATAAAACGAAATATGATCCAACTCGTTTTTTTTATAAGAGTTTAATCTAACCGGATCACAGACCCATTTCGTTAAATTTAACAGTTTGAGTTCATTGACTGAGTTGAAAAGAGGTTCATGACCTCTGGTTTCAAAATAGAGCACTTAGTAAACTAGAACAGTAGTGCATACATAAACCCAATGCGAACCAATGCTTACAATGCCACTAATACGAACTAGAACTTCCAGTTTCACGTAAGCAAGTGTTGCACGTGTTCACGTGTTCTTAAAAAAAATCAAGTGAAAACACGAACCTCAACTACACGTGTATTTTATTCACGAACTACACGTGCAGTTCGTATTCACGTGAAAGTGCCAATGACCCACCTGTGACCTCAGATAATCCCACTGCATCCGATTGGCCATAGAATCATCCATTTAAGTTCAAATGTTCCATGGAACCCATAAAAGTGCCAATGACCCACCTGTGACCTCAGATAATCCCACTGCATCCGATTGGCCATAGAATCATCCATTCTAGTACAAATGTTCCATGAAACCCATAAAAATGCCAATGACCCATCTGTGACATCAGATAATTCCACTGCATCCGATTGGCCATAGAATCATCCATTTTGGTCCAAATGTTCCATGGAACCCATATATGTGCCAATGACCCACCTGTGACCTCAGATAATCCCACTGCATCCGATTGGCCATAGAATCATCCATTTTGGTCCAAATGTTCCATGGAACCCATAAATGTGCCAATGACCCACCTGTGACCTCAGATAATCCCACTGCATCCGATTGGCCATAGAATCATCCATTTTGGTCCAAATGTTCCATGCAACCCATCAAAGTACCAATGACCCACCTGTGACCTCAGATAATCCCACTGCATCCGATTGGCCATAGAATCATCCATTTTGGTCCAAATGTTCCATGGAACCCATAAATGTGCCAATGACCCACCTGTGACCTCAGATAATCCCACTGCATCCGATTGGCCATAAAATCATCCATTTTGGTTTAAATGTTCCATGGAACCCATCAAAGTACCAATGACCCACCTGTGACCTCAGATAATCCCACTGCATCCGATTGGCCGTAGAATCATCCATTTTGGTCCAAATGTTCTATGGAACCCATAAATGTGCCAATGACCCACCTGTGACCTCAGATAATCCCACTGCATCCGATTGGCCATAGAATCATCCATTTTGGTTTAAATGTTCCATAGAACCCATCAAAGTACCAATGACCCACCTGTGACCTCAGATAATCCCACTGCATCCGATTGGCCATAGAATCATCCATTTTGGTCCAAATGTTCCATGGAACCTATAAATGTGCCAATGACCCACCTGTGACCTCAGGTAATCCCACTGCATCCGATTGGCCATAGAATCATCCATTTTGGTCCAAATGTTCCATGGAACCCATAAATGTGCCAATGAGCCACCTGTGACCTCAGATAATTCCACTGCATCCGATTGGCCATAGAATCATTCATTTTGGTCCAAATGTTCCCTGGAACCCATCAAAGTGACAATGGCCCACCTGTGACCTCAGATAATCACACTGCATCCGATTGGCCATAGAATCATCCATTTTGGTCCAAATGCTCCATGGAACCCATAAATGTGCCAATGATCCACCTGTGACCTCAGATAATCCCACTGCATCCGATTGGCCATAGAATCATCCATTTTGGTCCAAATGTTCCATGGAACCCAAATATGTGCCAATGACCCACCTGTGACCTCAGATAATCCCACTGCATCCGATTGGCCATAGAATCATTCATTTTGGTCCAAATGTTCCATGGAACCCATCAAAGTACCAATGACCCATCTGTGACCTCAGATAATCCCACTGCATCCGATTGGCCATAGAATCATCCATTTTGGTCCAAACGTTCCATGGAACCCATCAAAGTACCAATGACCCACCTGTGACCTCAGATAATCCCACTGCATCCGATTGGCCATAGAATCATTCTGAAGCTGAAGCTCTAATACGAACCAAGCAGTTCGTGCAAAATAAAAACAATACAACCATAAACAACGAAACAAAAACAAAGAAAGCAGCAGGCACAGCAGGTACATTATAAGCAGCTGATGATCGACTTTCTCATATAAGAACATACATTTTTCTTCTTATATTTTACTATTTTCTGACTTTCATATAATAGTGACAAAATCCATTAGATATTCATTCAGCGCAGGATATATCTGATATATAAGTATATATATTATCTTTGAACGATAAGTATTAAAGGCTGTAGGTTACTCTAAAGTATTAGCCAAAAACGTTGCATGACCTTCAAAAAATCTGTTAAAGCGACCCCATACAAACCGCGCTGTAAGACGTAATTCTACGTCAAAACTGGGGAATACAAGACTTAATTACGCGGATCAAGCAAAATACCTGGGTCTCATCTTAGATAGGAAACCAAATTGGAAACCAACCTGCTCGAAGGAGCTAAAAAAGCCAAGGAGTCATATATTAAATAAAGCAGTGGGTTAAAAATGGGGACTACAACAACGTGTTACACTCTGCCTCTATACAGCTGTTATTAGACCAACATTGCGATATGGTGCTTTAGTCTGGGGGACTGCACTTAACTAACAAACACACCTCAATATACTTCGCAAAGATCAGAGATCAGCTGAGAACCACTCCTACGGACGCACTCGACACAATGCTGCACCTTATACTACCAGGGTGACCGTTTTCAGTAGATTTACTACTAGATTGGTAGATTTAGTAGAATTTTGAAAGTCGCTAGTAGTTTTTTAGTAGATTTTCAAATCTAGTAGATTTTTAGTAGATTTTGAAATAAAATTTTAAAACATTTTTTCATAAGTTTTAAGCCAAATCTTTCCGTTTTGTTTTGTCGCAAATATTATTAGTGAAAAAGTGCGTAAGCAGCCTTAAGTCATATGGTGGCTCTCGTTGCAAGCGTGTGTTAATGGGATTGTTGAACAATGCGATGTACTTAATCTTTATTTCAACGATCAGTATAATTTAGATCGGAATTTAACTGCGGAGTTTTTATGTGCAAGCTTTTCAAAAGACGTAACACAACTTTATTTTTTATGTGTGGATTACATTTTGCCGATCATAAAAAGTTTAATATAATTTTTCAATCCAAATTGTGTGTTGTTCACCGGCTTCATAGCGATATATCTGATATGTTTAAGTCCATGTCTGATATGTTTAAGTCATACAAAACAAAATTTTTAAACTTTAAATTTTTTCTTTCAAACTGTTAATTAAATACTGCTGGGTATACAGTCCTCCAATACCCGGGCACGGTTGCTTTAGAGCATACCTGCATAAATTCAAGCATGCAAGTGACCCCTTAGCACTCATTGCCCTGGTAGCATAGTAGAAGACACTGCACACGTCCTCTTCGAGTGCCCTAGGTTCAACAAAGCAAGAACTGATGCTTCGGTCCGCCTGGGCGAAGTGGTGACACCCCAAAACTTGGTGAACCTCATGTTGAGAAGCGAAACCAACTGGTCAGTGGTAAACTCTTTGTCCAAACGCATAATCGACGAACTTCGAAGAGTCGAGCGTTTGCACAATAGTTAAGCATGAGATAGGAAACAATATTCGATTTTTAGGGTTCTCCCCGGCCCAGAGTCAACATCAAGTTAAGGAGAAAATTTAAATTTAAATTCCATTCCCTCCAGAAATGAATGGGATACTGGAAGCCCTCCACCTAGCAATGGAATTGAAATCCACACCGATGAATAAAAATTGGATGGCAAAGTGGCGGGAGGAGTCTACTCCGAATCAAATCAATCTCGCCTTTAGGCTCGCTGACCTCTGTAGTGTCTTCCAAGCGGAAGTAACTGATATACATGAAGCTGTGACTTGGCTTCAGAGGAATGAAATATCAGCTAAAGATACTCTATCTGATAGTCAAGCTGCTTTGAAAGCCCTGGAATCTGTTCAAATAACACCAAAAACAGACCCTAGCTGCCGCAGATCTCTAAATGAGATGGCAAAGCAGCTAAAAATCTTTGTATGCTAAATCCCAAGACATAAAGACTTCCCAGAAAACTGCAAAGCAGATGAACTAGCTTGAACTGTAACTATCAATGCCCTACCGAGAGAAAAGAAAGTAATTGGTATATATGTAAATTACTCACAAAAGAGCTATCCCTTGAAAGAACCAACATAAAATGGTCTACGGAGCGCCAGGTTTGGCAAACTCTGAACTGGAAACGCTTGAAAGAACTTATTTCCCTCAGAGGGGATCAA
Organism: Tetanocera ferruginea; assembly: GCA_958299015.1. NCBI lineage: Eukaryota > Metazoa > Arthropoda > Insecta > Diptera > Sciomyzidae > Tetanocera > Tetanocera ferruginea. The sequence goes on along the minus strand of OY282640.1, from coordinate 93,728,119 downwards.
ATAAATATTGTTATCGGTGTCCTAACAGGACACTGCTTAATTGTTAACCACGCCTGAAGATTAAACATCCTCCATAACGATTTCTGCAGAAACTGTAGAGATGAGGAGGAGGAAGAACACATCTCTTCTGTACATGCCCAGCGCTAGCTACAAACCGCCACCTTTTTCTGGGTAACTGGTTTTATAGTGACCTAGACGGTCTCTCAATTTCTTCGGTCTACAGACTACTAAGCTTTAGAAGAGTGCTTTATTAATAGCTCCAACTGGTTCAAATGGAGAAGGTAAATAATTAATGTCTGGTATCACAACGGGCCAAATTGGCATATGTGTGTCTCATTAGAGACAACTGTGTCAACCAAACCTAATCTAGCGGAAAAAGGAGTAAGCATGATTACTCAAAAGATTTATAACATGCTGAATAGTAGGCACTACACAGGGATGATTTATATTCCCTTCTTTGGCTTATTGTGGTTGACAACATCCTTTATAAACTCAAAGCTGGTAAAACAAAAATGATAGCATATGCCAACGACGTTGCCATTCTAATATGCGGAAAATTCCTGCAAACAATTAGTGAACTAACGTCGGGAGAACTTAAAGAGCTATCAATGTTTTGATTTTATTAATTTCATTCGTAACGGGGGAACCTTCAAAAGGCCCTCTCCATGCAGGTGGAAGTGTGCGACTTTTACGCACTAAACCTTAACCTCCGCATTGAATCTTCGACCCAGTTTGAATACCGTGGAACCGCCGTAAGGCATTACTTCGCGGGATGAAGGAACAGCACTTAGCTGAAATCTGAAGGACTTATTTTTTATGTAGGGGGACTGTCAAGTTAAGAGACTAAAAAACTCAATGTCGACTCTGGGTTGGGGAGAACATTAAACTTCTTTAAAGTTCCCTATCTCACGCTGGCCTATTTTGCAAACCCTCGGCTATTCATGTTCGTCGATTATGCGTTTGGACAAAGAGCTTACCACTGACCATTTGGTTTCGCTTCCAACAAGAGGTTCACCAAGTTTTGGGATGTCACTACTTCGCCGAGGTGAACCGAAGCATTAGTTTTCGCTTTGTTGAACATAGGGCACTCAAAGAGGACGTGTGCAGTGTCTTCTACTATGCTACCAGGGCAATGCAGGTATGCTCTTTAGCAGCCGTGCCTGCTCAGAATTTGGGTGTGTAGAAGTTCACTGAACCATGACTTCTGCCACACCAAACGGACAGGTTAGGGATGAGGTGATGGTTCCAGAGTCCCTTACCAATCTATCCCAATCTGCCTGCCACTGTGTCATGCTTCTCTCTCGAGCCAGTTTTTTACGAGGATGCGCTCTCACTTTAAGCTCATGGTTGGACCTCTTCTACCAGGAGGTCGCTAAGGCCTGAGATAGCGAGCACCAGACACTGTTCTGGAAGCGCAGCACACCCTTAGAGCGTCAAGTCTATACACCGACTCTACTCCTTGGCGGTAGGACTTTACCTTAATAGCTGCGGCCCGTTGATGCGCTCATCAAAATCGAACGTACGACGATAAGAAGAAGTGCCCTGCAAGCTTGCTTTGGTCTTCGTGTGTTTGGCAAAGTCTTGCTAGCGCCTGACATGAAGTGGCGGCTTTCCTGTGAGCATACTTAAGGTGCAGTTTGAAATAGAGTCGAGATCAGATCAGCACGCCAAGGTACTTTAAAAATGATTTTGAGTGTACCTGCGTCCCGCGCACGTTTCGTTTTTAATTGCTTTTTCGGACTTTTTACGGCTACTTACAAGCACCGAATCCGTCTTGTGTTCAGCTAACTTATTCCCAGCTGCCTTTAGTCAGTCGTAGATAGTTCTAATAGCAACACAACTAAGGATCCCCACTTCTTCTAAATGTCAAGGTGTTACCAGAACCGCTAAATCATCCGTTAATCCGACGATCTTTACACCTGTAGGTACCTCGAGCCTTAGAACACCATCATACATGACGTTCCACAGAAGGAGCCCTTGTACTAACCCCTGTGGAACACCACCAGTGACTTTTTACGTCATTGCGTCGCTATGGGTCGAATATTACAGCACTCTCTCGAATATTACATCGAAATAATTTGCTTTAACTTACGTGAGGTAGCTTGGTACTCTTAACTCACTAAGGGCTTTCAAAATCGTACTCCAGTTAGCTGAGTTGAACACATTGCGCGTTACTACAACGCAATATTGTTTTGCATCTTTCCTCCATTGAGTGCCTGCGATAGCTTCCTGCACACTAGTAGTGACAAGGTTTATGGGATCTTTCGTTGAATGCAGTTTCCGAACCCCAAAATGGCGATTGGATAGCCCTCCCGCTATTCGGATCGCCTCTTCAATTCGGTTTCACAACAGTCGCTCAAAAATCTTCCTTAGTGTGTCAAGCAGACAAATTGGTCTGTAGCTTGAGGGATCATCCATGGAGGCACTGTCTTTTGGTATGAATACTAGTCTCTGGTCCTTCCACAGAGTTGGAAATATGCCCTCCCTTAGACAGGCGTTGAAGAGCTGGACAAATACTCGAGGTTGCTCTAGAATGGCGAGTTTTAACGCACAAAAAGAATACCATCTGGCCTTGGTGCCTTTTCGTTCTTCACGGATTTGGTAATAGTCACCACCTCATCAGTACTTACCATCCTTATTTGATGGAGATCTTCGTGTGCATGGTGGAGTGAAACCACTGGTTGTGGCGGAAGGAGAGTCCTTACTACGATGCCAAGCAGGTGGAGTGGGTTGACTGAACCCCATCAGCTTTCTGCTACTAGCTTGTAGGTGAACCTCATGGACTAACTTCTGCCTCATCACATTACTACAGGAAACACTCGCGCTTGCTCTTATTAATAACATTCTTCAAAGCTTTTTTGGATACACGGTAGGATTCGCGAAGAACTTTCAATCTGTCGGTACCTCTTGAGCGGTAATATCTTCTTCTAGCTTGAATGGATTCTCTGCGTGCTTCTGCAATTTCTGGAGACCACCAGTACACTTGACTGCGGTGTCGTTTGCTTGGTCTTCTAAGGAGAATGGACGCGTCGTAAGCTCTCTTGACTTGGTCAGTGGCTTGTCTTGCCATATCGGTTGCTGTGCCGGCGAGGTGTATGTCGGCCATCATTACTCTGAAGATGTCTTCGTCTAGCGAATCTGTTTTACAAGCAGCTCTGTTTTCTCTACTATTCCTTCGGCTTCGATGTTGTCTACCAAGCTTGTATGTAACCATGGTGGTCACTGTTTGTAAAGATATCTCGTACCGTAGTGTGCATATTGAACGTGTGGAGAGAATCCAAAAAGTTTTGTTCGGTTTGCTCTTAGGGGCTTAGGTGGGATTGATTTTTTGAACCTTCCTCCTTACGAGGATCGTTTAAAACTTTTAAAAATGCAATCTTTAAGTGAACGAAGGAAGTTTGCGGATATCGTCTATTTAAACCAACTCATAACCGGTGTGTTCGATTATCCGGAATTACTTTCTCTTTTAAACTTTAACTCTGACCGTAGAAGAAGTAGAAATGCTAACAACTTAATTTATCTACCATTTAGTAGAACAAATTACATGGCTACTGCTCCCTTGAACCGCATGAGTGCCTCTGTTAACAACTGTACATTTTTTGATGTTAGTTTGTCAAAAGGTCAACTCAAAAGTAGAGTGAAAGCTATTGTGTAATTAGATCTGTGTTTGTGTATGCATGGTTAGTTGTTATGTCCTGTGTTGTCCCTGAGCCCAATCCATTCTGTGGTGGGTAAACACCCACATTAATTTGTTTGGAGCCACTGGAATTCATGACATTGAAATATTTCAATGAGATCTGGATTGTGGCTTCAAATAGATTAATGCTGAGAATGTGCGAAAAAGCTGTAGTAGCTGAACTGTATTGTTATTGCATGTACCATCCACCCAGTCTGAACACCGAGCTCACTACAAGCGAATGTCAGATCAATAAAGAAGCTACCTACTGCACTGCTGAATATGTACTGCAATCCGGTATTGAACAGCACCACGTCAAATGATGCGAAAGCCTCGAGAAGAATGAAGCCTCTTTGGTTTGTACGTTTACTGCCCCATTCTACAACCCAAGCGTAAAAGTCGCAAGCTATTAAAACTGGCTTAGTCCCTTGTACGTCTTCAACTATGGCATCTATGGTCTCGCCAAAATCTTCAACGAACAAACTTGGGGCAAGGTAGCAGCTCACAACTTGAACATCCTCTACCCCGACTCTAACAAAGCCGTTTGCACGTGTACGAAGGTGTATACGGAGAGGATCCCTACCGCACGACCATATAGCAGCTTTGCCAGTGTTGTCTGAGGCCCATACTCATGGGCTTTTGCAAACATACGGTTCGCTTAGAATTGCAAGATCGGTACTCTGTTCAAGGTGCAATTCCATCGTTCACAACTTTCAAAAGAGTGTTATACTCATATTTTTGTTGTCGATTTAACACTGGAACGCTCGTTCGAACTAATTACCTCAAGGCATCGCAATCATATTGCTTTTCGCGTCGCAACTCTTGATTTAATGCGTCGTGCATCGGACGATTGGGAGCTGTCATGCCTAAGTCACATAATGCCTTGTGCGACATCATCAAGCACATGTCCTCAATTAATATCAATGTCTCGTTGTAAATTTCCTGGCTCAGTTGCAAATTTGGATTTGATGTTCTAATACGCATCTGATGCAAAATGTCGAGATAATTATCGAAAACAGTGTTCGTATATGATGAGGATTTGACGAAAGCACAGCATTTCCGAGGGTGTTTATCTAATAAGTGTCATTTTCTAACAATCGCAAACGTTGACACGCTTCTCTATATGTGTCACACAGTTCACCATTTATAGTTCGCAAATCTTGGAATGATGTTGGGCCACCAATGTTGACTAACAGCTCGTAAACAGAAGCACTCATCGTTTCTTGGATGGACTGTGTAAATGCGACCTAATGAGTCGGTGGAAAATAAATTGGGGCAACCTGGAACTGGATTTCCTTGTTTCCGCCGTTGAAATTTCTTTGACGATTGATTCCAAGTGTATTACCTTGGAAGTGGACAATTTTTCTTTATGTAAAAAACTTTTTTAGACTATTACAAACATTTAAAAAAAAAATTAGCCAAACCTGCCCAGCTGTTCTGCGATTTTAGATATATATATCAAAATAGTGGGCGCAAAAGTAGGCGTGGTAAATTTTCTTTCTGTAAAAACTTAAATTGGATTCCTAAAAAAAATTAAATTGGCCATTTCAGCCCTTGAAAAGACTTTGACCGAGCTTCTAATGATCAATTGTGTTGTGTGTGTTATTAAATGTTTGCACACAAATGACCGAGAACTGGACCTATATATTTTATGCCGACTCCGAACGGCTAAAGTTCATGTTCTCAAGAAGCTTTACATGGCATTATTTACTCTCTGAGGTTTGCCATTGTCTGCAGAGAGGTGGTGACCGATCAGAAAAATTTTTTAATTGAAAAAACTTTTCGCCGCGGCTGGGGATCGAACCCGGGCTCCGAGCATGCTAAGCCACACACTTAACCTGCATGCCACGGTCAAATTGGATTCCTACGAACATTTAAAAAAGAATTAGCCAAATCAGTGTAGCCGTATTCCGATTTTAGATAAATCGAAATAGTGGGCGTAAAAGTGGGCGTAGTCAATTCCGTAATAACTTAAATTGGATTACTACGGACATTTAAAAAAACAATTAGCCAAATCAGTGCTCAATTATCCAAATCGGTCCAGCCGTTCTCAACTGATGCAATTACCAACGAACGACATTTGATTTTTTTTTATATAGATTAATTTTTTCGTATTCTATATTGAATTGCTTTCATTTTGATTCCAAAAACATCCAATAAATAAACTTAATATATGGCTTACAAAATTTTTAACAAAAATATCGAAAATTTTACTTTGAACATGAATATATCACAGACTAAACATGCCAGCAAAATTAAAAATACCTCACTAAAACGCTATAATTTTATATATGATAGTTTTATCGTTTTGCGTTAAGTGGTTTGGATTTTAGATTATAAAAACAGGATCACAGTGGTAAAAACACAGAATTCGAAATCACAAAAAATTTGAGGCTGCCTAAAAAAGAAAAATGCAGTTTCAAAACAAGGGAAGAAAGCTAAAACAGTATTGAGTTATAAAATTGTGGCATTTTAATTTGTTAATTTTAGTTTATAATGAGCTTTATGCCAAATAATTCATGAAGGTTCAACAGGTTGCTACTACAACAAATTCTATTGCAGAACAAAACCGAGCAGACTAGACTATGGTTTCGTTGGACGCTACTCCGACTCATCAGTAGCCTCTGTGGTTTATACAGTCCACTTACTTTGAAAAGCTTATAGGTGCAACTGCTGTAAAACCAAAACGGAATTACCGAGACACTTCTCACTTCATCAAAGCAGTGTTTTTCTACTCTTCTGCTAGTCGCAAAATTTCAAAAAGTACTTTTAGTACTTTTTGCTAGAGTACAAAATTTCAAAAAGTAAACTTTTGCGACTAGCCTCATGGCAGCAGCATGTGGGTGACCGTGGCATGCAGGTAAAGTGTGTGGCTTAGCATGCTAGGAGCCCGAGTTCGATCCCCAGTCGCGGCGTATAGTTTTTTCAATTAAAAAAATTTTTCTGATCGGTCACCACCTCTCTGCAGACAATGTCAAACCTCAGAGAGTAAATAATGCCATGTAAAACTTTTTGAGAACATGAACTTTAGCCATTCGCAGTAGGCATAAAACATGTGTATCCAGTTCTCGGTCGATTTTGTGCAAACATTTAATAACACACACAACACAATTGATCATAAGAAGCTCGGTCAAAGTCCTTTCAAGGGCTGAAATGGCCAATTTGTTTGTTTGTTTAATGGCAGCAGCATCAATGCGGCATTTTTAAAATAAAATAAAGCGCATTAGCAAAGCGACCATCAAGCGAACAAGTTTCTTTTATTCCGTCGGCTATAATTCTTTAGAAGTGGGATTTCTCAAATAAAGTGAACAATTTTACACGCGTTTTGAAATAAAATAAGTGAACTTTGCTTATATAAATAAACAATTGGTTAAATAAACAACAAATAGGAAAATATAGTGTTGTAAAAAGTAATCTACGAGCAAAAGCATAGAAAAAATACAGTTGAAAAAGAGTGAAAAAATATTGATACATAAAACAAGAAAAAAGACATCATTAAGACAAAATTTAGAAAAGAAAAAGAGTAAAAAAGATTGTAATAAAAAGATCGCAAAAAGGTTGAGAAAAGTACAAAAGTAAAAATTTAAAGTTATGGAAAATTTTATTGATCCAAGCCAATTTACTGCTGCTGGCTTGGCAACAAGCGGTTCAAAAAATGCATTGGTGTTGCGCATTAATGAGCTCTCTGCTGAAGAGCGAGGAGAGTACCCAAGAATTGTGGATGACGCCTGTGACAATTCGCACGCTGAACAAGAAGCCAATGAAAACCTGCAAGAGAGAGATGAACAGCAACAACAACAATGCAACGTTAACAACGCGGATGATTTGCGGCAACAACAGAGCGAAGAAAAAGATGTTGAGCTATACAAAAGAGAAATTGCTTTGCTTAACCCCGAGAGGCAGTTTCTTATGAAAGAGAACGAGTTTTTAAAACAACTGGCCGCAGCCGAACCCTCTGCTGCAGCGTGCATAGAAAATTCTCTGCAACAAACTGGCGCATCGCGCGGCACGTCGCTTAGCATGATACAAGCATAGCTGTTAAATTTCGATTACGATTAGTAATCAATTAGATTATTTTTCAAAAAGAATTATAATCATTATATAATCCTTAGGTAAAAGTTTTTGATTAGTAATTGATTACGATTACAAATAATGAAATTATAATCACGATTACCATAAATTACGAATATAATCAAAAGTAATCAACAAAAATAATCAGATTATTTTTAAAGATTATTTTTGATTCTTTTTGATTATTTTAAGAATTTGAGCCTAAGAATCGAAAATTCTTAAAATTATCAAAAATAATCAAAAGTAATTTTTAAAAATAATCGAACTTTTTTTTGTGGATTACTTTTGATTCTTTTTGATTATTTCCGTAATTTCAAGTAATCGTAAATATAATTTGATTATTTGTAATCGTAATCGCTTGATTACTGAGCCAAACAGAAAAGAATCGTACTTAATCAATTATTTCAAATTTTTAATAAAATTAATCGAATTACTAATGAATACGATTACTAATCATTATTTAACAGCTATGGATACAAGATCTGCTGCCTGAATATGATGGTGGTCTCAGTTTTGGTGTTTGGGTTGAGCAGCTAAGGAGTGTTGGTGCCGTTTATTCACTAGACTGCGTGCAGTCATTCTTAATAAGCTAAAAAGCAAAGCGTTGGCATGGTTACACTCGAAGCCAAATTTTTTGACAGCGACCGTCGACGATTTGCTAAGAGAGAAGCTAGAGCTCTTTGGCTCAAAGGAAAATAAAGTTAAATTTCGATGCAACTTTGAGGCTCGTATGTGGAAGTAGGGCGAGAGCTTCGTGGAGTACTACAACGAAAAAGTTGTATTAAGGAATCGTGTGCAGGTCGAAGATGACGAGCTTGTCGACTGCATCATTGAAGGAATTCCTGATGAGCAGCTACCTGGGCTTAAGGCTAACTTACAGTGCTTTAGTTCAAAGATGCATTTACTGCAAGCATTTGCGAAAATAGAATTTAAGTTGCGCGAACGTGCAGGGCAGCTGTATTCCATCAGTTCATCGTCTACTTTAACAGAGATAGCACTTCGCTGCTTTAATTGCAACGCATTTGGGCATTTCTATAGAAATTGGTTCTTGCTATGGATGCAGCAGTATGGAGCACCGCGTTGCAGTCTGTCCACACAGGAACAAACCAGTTTTGGTCTTGGAAGAAGAAGAATACGCAAGAAATTTGGTATATTTTTTTGAAAATTACGAAAATAATTGTTTATCTTTAGAAACGCTTATAGACTCTGGGAGCCCGATCAGCTCTGTTAAAAAATCCAGTTTTGTATTTAAGAATGAATTGTCAGTTCATAAAATGTAATTTTTTGGGAATAATAAGAGTAAACTAAAAATTTTTGGAAAATGTCCTGTTTTGTTATTTTTGAAAAGAAAGAAAATTAAAATCGATTTGTTTGTGGTTGGAAATGAGTCTATGAGCTACGATGTTGTTTTAGGGAGAGATTTTTTGAGAAAAATTAACGCAAAGTTAGTATATGATATTGAAAATTATTGTGAAAATGAGTGCTATGCAGTAAAAAATCAATGATATTTAAGTTAAGCAAAATAATTTGAATATAAAAACAAGTGATGATTTTTATGATAATGTTGTTTTAGAGAGAGACTTCATAAACAAATATAATGATAAACAATAAACAAAAATAATAAAAAATAAAACTATATTGTGATATGCGAATAGATAAAAACGAAAGTAATGAAAAAATTAATCAATATTTAGAAAGAAATGAGAATGATAGTATTGAAAAAGATGAAAATAAGTGTAATAAGAAAAAAAAAAAATGTAAAGATATTTAGATACTTATAAGAATGATAAAATTAATTACAATGAAGAAACAAATGAAAGTGTAGTTGTAAATGAACTTTTGTCAATTGATATTGAGAGTGAAGAAAATTTTGGTCTAAGTATACTGGTTTACAGCCAATATGTACTTTGAATGCCACTATCCTTTTCTCATGTAAAATCGGTCGCTAATTCCGAAAAAAAAATTATTTATTTTTCTGTCACTCCGTTTTCGAGATATTGCCCACTGTAGGGTTTTCAACGAAAAAAAAAAGTTGGTTCCACTTAATTGCATATATCTCCAGAACCAACAACAGTAATCAAGCAAATCATATATCAAATAAAAGCTAATAAAATTTCTTACAAACAATGCAAACACCATTTTTGGTCGAGTTGTTAGTTTTGGCGGAATAAATTCAAATTTCGGGGATTTTTTTTATTTTTCAGAAAAATTTCCAAAAAAAGACAAAATAGTTGCAAATTTCGTCAAGAAATCAAAATATTTTATTACTTTTGATATTTTTTACTAAAAGCCTTTATTTTTCCAAAAAAAATAAGCTATTGTTGAAGAAAATCTATTGAGAAATGAAAAAGTTGTGTTTAATGGAACGAAATCACCCAAATTGTGTGATTATCAATTTATGCATTTGGACTTATTTTATTGCCATAAAAAAAAAAAATTGAGAACTAAAGGTTGTTGTAATAAAATCATATATTCTTCATTTTTATTGTTCTTTTAATAATTTACATTATTTTTACATTATTTAAATTGTATATAATTATTATTAATAATTTTTATTGTTGCATTAAATCATTTATATTGTAAATAATTTTTATTTATCATTCAGAAATTCAAAATGATAAGAATTTTGTTATGTCGTTTATTTAATTCGGGATCGGTTTCTCTGATGAGAAACCAACAATAGTCGCCCATCATTCCTTCGTCCCAAAATCCTTGGTACCGATTCTCAATTGCTTTCATCTGTTGGTGGAATCTTCTCGTATGCAACAATTCAACTTTTTGAGACCCAATGTTAAGGTGACATACTTCAGAAATCGTGAAAAATCGTTTGCTATACACTTTACAAAGAATGACAATATCTGCTTTTGCGTAGTCATTCCTGGCTTATTTAATACCTTCGGTCAGCCGTACATTCCCAAAGAGTGGCGTTTGTTTATTGATGGCAGTATTAAATATGAATAACACGACTGGAAAATATGTTCTGATATCAAAGTCGTTGGTACACCACGTCGTTGGTAAACCACTATTACAAAAAGGACTGGCCAGAAAAAATTGAGTCGAAAGTTGGAGCGAGCAACGTCAAAAACGTTCCACTCGTCAAAAAGGAAAACATATTTCTTCCACCGCTGCACATCAAAATTGGACTTATGAAAAACTTTGTCAAGGCGTTAGACAAAGAAAGCGAAGCATTCACATATTTGAAAACGATTTTTCCAAATCTTTCTGATGCCAAGATAAAAGAAGGTGTCTTCGTTAGATCGCAAATAAAAAGGTGTTAAGCGATCTTCAATTCGCAGAACTATTGTCACCAGTTGAGGCAGCGGCGTGGGATTCTTTTAGGACGACTGTTTCTAGCTTCCTCGGGAACAATTAAAGTGAATCTTACGAGAAAATAGTCAACGAGTTGCTCAAGAACTATATAAAAATGGGCGTAAATATGTCTCTGAAAATTCACTTTCTGCACTCAAATTTGAATTTTTTTCCGAAGAATCTCGGTGACGAGAGCGACGAGCATGGGGAAAGATTCCACCAACAGATGAAAGCAATTGAGAATCGGTACCAAGGATTTTGGGGCGAAGGAATGATGGGCGACTAATGTTGGTTTCTCATCAGAGAAACCGATCCCGAATTAAATAAACGACATAACAAGAATTCTAATCATTTTGAATTTCTGAATAATAAATAAAAATTATTTACAATGTAAATAACAATATAAATGGTTTAATGCAACAATAAAAATTATTAATTATAATTATATACAATTTAAATAATGTAAAAATAATGTAAATTATTAAAAGAACAATAAAAATTAAGAATATATGATCTTATTACAACAACCTTTAGTTCTCATTTTTTTTTTATGGCAATAAAATAAGTCCAAATGCATAAATTGATAATCACACAATTTGGGTGATTTCGTTCCATTAAACACAACTTTTTCATTTCTCAATAGATTTTCTTCAACAATAGCTTATTTTTTTGGAAAAATAAAGGCTTTTAGTAAAAAATATCAAAAGTAATAAAATATTTTGATTTCTTAACGAAATTTGCAACTATTTTGTCTTTTTTTGGAAATTTTTCTGAAAAATAAAAAAAATCCCCGAAATTTGAATTTATTCCGCCAAAACTAACAACTCGACCAAAAAATGGTGTTTGCATTGTTTGTAAGAAATTTTATTAGCTTTTATTTGATATATTATTTGTTTGATTACTGTTGTTGGTTCTGGAGATATATGCAATTAAATGGAACCAACTTTTTTTTTTCGTTAAAACCCTACAGTGGGCGATATCTCGAAAACGGAGTGACAGAAAAAAAAAAATTTTTTTTCGGAATTAGCGACCGATTTTACATGAGAAAAGGATAGTGGCATTCAAAGTACAAACAACTTTTCGTTATTTGTAAACCAGTGTTATTTTAGTAAAATAGATAACAGGTGATTTGAGAATGTGTGAAGACTATCGTACTCTTAATAAAGTAACGGCAAAGTTTAATTATCCTATTCCTTTAATAGATGATTTATTGGATAGACTGGCGAAAATATTTTCGAAGTTAGACTTAAAAAACTGATTTTTTCATGTGTTTATGAATCCAGACGCAGTTCATTACTCCATTTTGTAAGTTTGAGTTTTTACGAATGCCTTTTGGTATAAAAAGCGCTCCTTCAACGTTTCAGAGGTTTGTCAATAAAGTGTTTGCGGATGTGGTGCAAGAAGACAAAATAATTATTTATTTGGACGATATAATGATAGCCACTGTAGATATTAAAGAATATTTTCAAATTTTAACTGAAGTATTTCGGAGACTTGTTAATAACAAGAAAGAGTTGAGACTGGATAAGTGCGAATTTTTAATGTCAAATGTTTAGTATTTAGGATATAAAATTACTGGTATAAAGGCAGAAGATAAGGGGTCGCAGGCAATTAGGAATTTTCCAATTCCTAATAGTCTTCATTCTGTTCAAAGTTTTTTGGGTTTATGCTCATATTTCCGCAGGTTTGTTAAAGATTTTTCTCTAATAGCTAAACCACTTTATGATTTGACAAGAAAAGAACGAAAGTTTAGTTTTGGGTCACTTGAACTACAGACTTTCGAATACTTTAAGGACATCACAGAATAACGTTGCGATGCAAGTTCGGTGGGGTTTGGTGCAATTCTGATGCAGAAGAAAGAGGATGGTAAAATGCATCCGGTTTTTTATTTTTCAAAACGAACGACGGAAACTGAGGCGAAGTATCATAGCTTCGAATTGGAAACCTTAGCCATTATTTACGCCCTTAAGCGTTTTCGAGTTTATCTCCAAGGAAGACAGTTTAAAATTATAACGGATTGAACAAAAAAGAACTAAAGCCAAGAATAGCGAGGTGGGCGTTAGAATCACAAAATTATAATTATGTCCTAGAACATCGTGAAAGGTCTCCAATGCAACATATAGATGCATTAAGTAGAAGTACTAATATACTCGTGTTAAAATCGAATGCTTTCGAAGAAAATTTATTAATATGTCAGGGAAAAAGATGAAAAATTAAATAAATTACGTACGTTGTAACAAAATTCTTCGCATAATTGCTGAGTTTATGAAATGCGCAAGGGTGTGGTATATAAAAAGAAAGATTGTAATACAGTTCTGTTTTGTGTACCCAGAGACATGGAAGAACACATTTTGTATAAATATCATGATGAAATAGGGCATGTTGGAGTTGATAAAATGACTGAGTTGATTAATAAAAGTTATTGGTTTCCAAAAGTTAGAGAAACGGCTAATCAACACATAAAAAATTGTTTGAAGTGTATTGTTAACTCTTCCAAACATGGTAAAGAAGAAGGTTTCTTTCACGAAATTCCAAAAGGTAGGCGTCCATTCGACGTAGTACATATAGACCATTATGGTCCTGTATATAGTTCGGTTAAAGCCAAGCAGCATATTTTGGTAGTTGTTGATGCTTGTACTAAGTTTGTGCGGTTGTATTAAACTAAGACGAAAAATACTAAAGAAGTAATTCATGCACTTTCAGGCTATTTTAGAGCTTATAGCCGCCCCAGGTGCATTATTTCTGATAGAGGAAGCGGTTTCACTGCGGGCGAATTGAGAGAGTTTTTAGCAAATAACAATGTTAAACACATTAAGGTCGCCACAGGGTCCTCTCAAGCAAATGGTCAGGTGAAGAGAAATAATAGAAGCTTAGGACCAATGATTCCAAAGTTAAATTTATCCGGAAAAAGGTTTAAGTTGGTGCTCTGTTGTCGAGACAGTAGAACACGCTCTTAATAATACGGTACATAGAGCTCTAAATGAGCACCCTAGTGTTATGTTTTTTGGAATTCGACAAATAAGTTTGGTTCAAGATTTGTTAGAAGAAAATTCAGTTAAAGTTTAAAACACTGTTGAACCGCAAAGTCTCGAGCAAATACGGTCAAAAGCTGAAGAAAGGCAAAAATGTTTACAAGAATAGAACAAAAAGTATGTAGATAAAAAACGACAAAAGCCGACAATATATAATGATGGAGATTATGTTGTAATTAAAAATTTTGATTGCCACACCGGTATGTCTAAAAAACCGACAAAAGTCTTGCGAAATGTCCGATATTTGATTGAAGAAGTTGAAGGTTTCCAACAGTCCAGAATTCCGTTCGGAAATTTACAGCGTGGCTTAAAGGCCAAGTGAGGCAATATTTGTTTAATCATTTTTGTACATCATAAATTCGGTTTCATCCCCTTTCTCTTTATTTTCGTCTAATATCTAAGTTTCTAAGCTTTAAGTGATATATATTTATTACTTTATTATTGACTTCCCTTTATCAAATTTTGCATTCCTTTTATTTATCTTTATTGAATTCTTGTTATATCCAAAAATTTGCATAGTTTTGAAAATTATATATTGTACCGATAAAGAACTTGGTTCATATTTTAACTTTTGCTATTTCACTATAACTTAAATATCAAATGTGAAATGTATAAAAATATTTAACCTAGATAAAATACTTGACTTGATACAACTACAACTACATGAACCCAAAGTGTTTTGCGTAGGCACCTGCCGTGTAGGCTTAAGTCTACGGTGCTGCATAGCATGGGACCGAAACATTGCATCGGCCAATGCCCCTTTGAGTTTCAAATGAACCAAATTAGCTAAATGTTGTGATGACATGTCTCAACCCTTGGCTTGGGTGGAGGCCTATCTAACACCTCTTCCGTACTGCGGAATACGGCGCCCGAGTTGAGAATGCAACTCACACACCGAGCTAGGTAGCTCTTCCCGCGATATGGGTAATAAGCCACAACCACCACGAAGCTCCCCGAAGGGCCAGCCCAGTAAGTCAGTCTGGCGAAAGCCAGGGGCCGCTGACTACCCGTGGTATCAGTTTTCAAGTCCTTGGTCAGACCTCGTAGCAAAGCTACTACCAGTTTTAGACTACTACAACTACAGTATTAAAAACAAAAATTGAATGCAAGTCATGAATGAAGCTCTTGCCCCTATGGGATGGAACTTCCTATATAAAAACTATGCAACGCCATGTGAATACTTTATGTGTTAGTAATAAATATTTTAAAATATTTTAGGACTATCCAGAAAATGCAAATGGAGTTAATTCAAAGTTGGAAAATGGTGAACCAAAAAAAAACTGTGATGATGAAAGCGAAAAAGGACAATTTCAAAATGATAAACCCGAAAAGTTATCTTCGCTTGTATCAGGCAGCATGAAACCGTAAGTGAATATAATAACAAGATATTAAAAAAGTTTAAACTACTTTACTATTCTATTCTATTTGCAACTACAACTTTCTCTACCAGATCAGATTAATTTCTTTCTGCTAATTCAGAAAAAGAACAGCTAACATTCGTCCGCGGCTTTCTAAGCTTTCTAAGCTTAACTGCAAACAATTTTTGTATGGTATTGGGTTTAGATTAGGTTGACACGGCTGCATCTGATGAGACACACATGCCGACAGACGGACAGACAGACGAACATGGCTAAATCAACTCAGACGGGTATGCTGATCAAGAATATATATACTTTATATACCTGCCACGCAAGGGCGTAGGCAGGATAAAAATTAGGAGGGAAAGACCTTATAAAGTTATTTTTACCATATCTTTCATTCTTGCATTTTACGAGTCAATCTAAATAGTTCAAAATTAATATATGGTGTCTTATTTACCTTATGTTTTTATATACAGTGAACAAAAAAAAACTTGTACAGTATGCTTACTAGTGTTTATGCTGCATTATTTCTGAAAATATGTAGACCAACCATATAAAATAAAATGGTAAAATATTCTTTATTTTATTCACTTTTCGAAAAGATGTTACCAAAATTATGATAATATCATATTACTAAAAAATTAACAAAAAAACAAAAAAGGCACATTTCATGAAGCCCAAAAAAAACTTGTACTCTCTTCAATTACCCAGAAACTTTACCACCACAACATATTAGGGTAAGATACCGTTACCAAATCCAGTTTTCTCTTCATATGCATACCGCCCTTGTAGTTTGTTCGTAGTATTTTATAAGTGAACTTGCAACTGTAAAAGAAAGAAAGGAAAACATGAATTCAAAGTCATATTCAATAGAAATGAAGAAATTAATAATGAAACTTGGGGAGAGAAGAAGATATTGGTGCAATTGTAAAAAAACCCATACTCTACGGTTTAATATATTATTAATATGTTCCAGAAAAATGGGATATAATAAGTAAAACAACAAGAAGTGGAAGCCTAAACAAAATACATCTCTTTAAACGCAAAGGAAAATGGGCCGAATAATCAACGAAAATCTGAAAATTTCTGAAGTAGATGTAGCACAATAATTAAATGAACACGGTATTTTCAAGGTACATTCACAAATAGTACGACATTTATTCCATTTGGAATTCTTAAGACAAAATATTTAGCAAAACAAAATCAGTATAAAATATAAAGAAGCGGTTGGAGGATGCCAAAGTTAGTAACGAAGCCAGTGCAGTTTTGGAACTCGGTGAAATTTACAGATGAGTCAAAACTCAATTAATTTGGGTCCGATGAACGAGGTTATGTGTAAAGAAAGAAACTCAACATGGATTGGATCCCAATAATGTTGATAAAACTGTCAAACACGGCGGCGGCTGTATATTATTATGTGTGTGGTGCGATGGGAACTAATGGGGTTGGGAACTTTCAGTTTGTTGAAGGCACAATGAATTAATTTGATTATTTAAATACTTATTTTAAGGGAAAATTTGTTGCAAACAGCTGCAATATTGGAAATTGTCGACAATTTAACTTCGTTCACAACAACGATTCAAAGCATTCCTCGCTTGTGGTTAAATAATGGCTTCTGTTCAACTGCAAAAAAATTCTACTCATATAGAAAATACTAAGAGAAAAACCCATAAAAACACAAATGGTCTTAAAAATGCACTCCAAAACATATAGACGTCAATTACCCCGACATCACACGAAGTATGTCTCTATCAATGCCAAAAAGGTTACAAGCCGTTACAACTGTTAAGGGCCACCCCACAAAATACAAGTTTAAAAAAATGCCGCAAACCCTTTGTTTTTGTTAGAATTTTTGGAATGTACAAGTTTTTCTTGGCTTCATGAAAAGTGCCTTTTTTGTTTTTCAGCACATTTTCATAATTTTTTATGAAATTATTCGAAAGTGAATTCAATAAAAAACATTTTGCCATCTTATTTTATATCGTTAGTGTACATACTTTCAGAGATAATGCAACATCAACACAATTAAGTATACTGTACAAGTTTTTTGTTGGTTCTCTGTATAATCGAGCTAAATGGGAAAAAGATTTTCAACTTATTTATATCAAACAAACGCAAGCCATAAGACCAAATAAAGTTACATTTATTGAATTCAGGTTAACTTCCTTTTAAAATATAGAATCAATTAAAAAAGCACTTTAAAAAAATTAACAAAAAGAAAATTGTACGAACAGACATCGAAATTTTGTTCGCTAGCTAGTACGCTGTTGAAGCGACAAATTTGTGCAAAGTTTCCAAGTTTACATTCATGAGTAAAGGCTCAACCATAAGAGGCTCGAGCTGGCTGCAGCTAACATCAAAACTTTACGAAAAGCCAACTTGAGAATTGTTAAATCGTTCATTTAACCATAACGACTTGAGCTAGCTCGGGCTTATATCAATAACACTTCTCTATTATTTAACAGACCTGCCTCATTTTTTCTTGATATTTTTTTATAAGAACACAAAATAAACACAATATTTCTAATGCTTTCCCATTTTTGTTACGAAATATTCACAAACAAAATGTTATTCATTGTAGTTTGACATAAACTCAAACAACATGCGCTTTGAATCGCTCTCTCTGCAGCCAGCTCAAGTTAACGAAACTTGATGAAAAAGCTTGCTGAAGCTATTATGGCTGCTACGTACAATTTCTATGCATTCGTAGAAAATTTGAGAGTGGCTGCAGCCAGCTCGAGCCTATTATGGTTGAGCCTTAAAGAGTTGAAATGACAAAATTTCGTTGTCGATTATATGCCTATATATTTACACACCGATTTTTTTATATTTCTAGGTGTTAGTTGTAATTTTTTGATTTCAAAACAAAATTTGAAGCTCTAAAAACAAAATTTGCCAATAAAATCGTCAATAAATAAATAATTATCATCAAAATTATACAATATCGCTTAAAAAATACAGATTTACTTTTGACTCTTACAGCTCTAGTTTCAAATAAAAAAGAAAACCACATATTAAAAAGGAATTACATATAGAAACTACTTTCAAAGTCATGGATTAAATAAAAAATCTCAGATTTAGGGGGAGGGGCTGTTGCCCCCTGCCTCCCCTGGCTACGCCCTTGCTACCACGTCTCACAGTGGCAATATATATAATTTTTAAACATGCGAAAGAAGTAATTATACCCAAAACCTGTAAGGTCAGGGTATATTAATTTAGTGCAAACGTTTGTAACTCATAGAAATAAGCGTGTCCGGTATAGAAAAGTATATATATGCTTGATCAGCGCCACCTCGTGAGTCGAGCTATTCATGTCCGTCCGTCCGTCCGTCTGTTTGTTGTCCGTAAACACAGGATTAGAAGAAGGAGTTGAGATAATTGGATGAAACTCAGTAGACATGGTCACATGGGTCTAGGATCTGCACTATTGAATATTTTTGGAATCCGCCCATAGACACGCCTACCTCCCATATAACCCAAAAATTGAAAACTGCATAAATAAGCTCATAACTCACCTACAACAATACAAATTGGTTATATGTTTCTTATATTAAAACAAAGACGTCTTCGAAAAATGGGTGTCATCTGCTAACAGACACGCCCACCTCCCATACAACCCAAAAACTGAAAAGTCAATAAATAAGCTTATGGTCCACCTACAGACTTAAAATTTGGTATGTATATATTTTACATCAAGACAAAGATGCCTTCGAAGAATGGGTGTCATACACCCACTGACATGCCCACCTCCCATTAAACTCAAAAATTGGAAACTCAATGAAAAGGCTTATGTTAAACCTACAGAGACAAAATTTGGTACGAATGTTTTTTATAACAAAACAAAGGTGTTTTTGAAAAATGGATGTCATCCGCCCACGGACACGCCCACCTCCCATGCAACCCAAAAATGAAAAACTCCATAAATAAGTTTATATTTGTCTTATAGAGATAAAATTTGGTATGTATGTTAGGCTGGGTCGATTTGTATGGAGGCAAAAAATCTGATGTTGCCTGGGCGATTTTCGGTTCGGGCATGAAAAGTTATTAAACAAAACACAAAAAAAAGGGGACTGGGGGTACACTTTACCCCATCGCAACCTCAATTTTGTGAATTTTTTCTATAAGAATTTTTTCAAAGTTATTTGTTTTAAGAAACGTGCACAGCTAGAGAAAAACTAACGCCAGATATGAAATCCTCACAACTCATTCAACCAAACAACGGTCTAACATTTATACGTTATCATAAAAAAATTTACCGTAACAATATTGAAAACACCACAAAGGCATTAACATCTGAGCTACAGGAAGAAACCTTGGTATGTGCCAAATTTTCTTTATACTGCCTTTATATAGTGCCTTTATTTATACTTGCTTTACTTGTTTTTCTTTTATATTTGCAAGTAAGGAATATTACTGAATAGAGCACCAACATTATTTTTCAGGATTCAATAATTGAATTATAAAAAAATGATACCAAACTTTAAAAATGTAAATTTTTATTTTTGCATGTCTAAATGCGAGTCTTCAAGGTGATATATTTACCAAACCGAGCATTTAAAAAATGAAACTACCATTAATTTTTCATAAAAAAATGTTTGGTTAGTGACATCCTCCAAAATATAAACCAAAATATATATTGTTTTGTTTTATGAATTTTGCATAGAAGTCATCTTATATTATTTATTTCAATAATGAAAGTTTTGTGGACCCGATCTTTTGTGTGGTTTATTCCGGCAAATGGAGGCATATATCAGGATAATATATAAGATCTACTTTAATCAATTCGTGTTTGTTTAACTGCTTCTACCTGCAGCTCAATTTTAACCATATTTTCGATTCAACATAATTGCTAATTGTAATAAAAAGTGCTTAAAGTGCTTTAAAAGCACAATAACAACCTATAACTTCTGCAAATTCGGTTATCTCTTCATATAACTCTCTCCATATAACTATAACTTTGCGCCAAATGTCAATTCGGGTTTGTCATTTGTGAAGTACACAAACGCAGAATACAAACTGACAAGCCATGAATCGCCATTAAAAATAAAATGTCATAAAACGCTATGAAATGACGTAAAACGAGCCCGTATGGTATTCAACTCTGGCGGCGGCCAGAAAATTTCAGCAAAAGAACATTGGGTGATTACTTTTGCCCTTCCCTGTATTGCAAACATAAGTGCATGTTGCTCTGCAATATAATAAAAAAATTATGTGACATTCCAAATATCACTTCTTTGTTTAAATTAAAAAATCATTTAAAACAGTAAATTTCAGTAAATAGCTAAGAGTCCTTAACACAGCTTTTTATTTAATTAATATATTAAAAAACTTAACAAAAAATAGAAACTTTTAACAAAAAAAAAAAAAAACACCTACTTCAGAATCACTACAAAGTAAAAAATAATTTTAAATTACTTTTCCTATTTATATTCTGTTCAAATTTGATAATTTTTTATATTCATCATTATAATGGAAATCTTATGATATCAATTATTCTTAATTTGTTTTATTTTTATCATAAATATATTAATTTTGTATGAGCTTTTATTAGCTTTGTAGTCAGCGCTAATCATTAACATAAAATCATGACATTTTTACCATCGCTACTCCAATTAAAGCTTTTTTATTTGTGAAAATCCTGCTTTGGTTAATTTGTAATCTTAATTTAAAAGTAATTTTTAAAATTTTGCACACATAAACATTCTCAATCTACTGGTTTGGGTGAGCTGATATTGAATATGCTGTATGTGTGTTGCAGCTGCACAAAAGATCTGATTATATTAGCGCCGACTTCAAAGCTGTTGTTATCATATAAAATGAATATATTTATGATAAAACAAAAAAACAGAGAAACCAACCAACTTGAGAACCTCCTCCTTTTTGAAGTCGGTTAAAAATAAAGCAAATTAAGAATAACACTGTGTGTAATTTTTTAAGTCACGGCAAAATAACCATATACGGACACCACTACGTGATAAAAGACTAAAAAAAAAGACCCGTGTCTCCCAATTTTCCCCAAAGTCATGCACTTTTTGTTTTATGGGCCACGCCTACCTCCCATACAACACAAATAATGAAAACTCTATAAAGAGGCTAATATCAAAGTTACAAAACTGAAACTCGGTATTTGTGTGTTCTATGTCAAAACTTAAGTGTGTTAGAAAAATGGGCGTTATCCACCCACTTACACGCCCACCTCACATACAACCCCAAAATTTAAAACTCTATAAAGAGACTAATATTAAAGTTACAAAACTGAAACTCGGTATTTGTGTGTTCTGTGTCAAAACTTAGGTGTGTTAGAAAAATGGGTGTTATCCACCCACTAACACTCCCACCTCCCATACAACCCCAAAATTGAAAACTCTATAAAGAGACTAATATTAAAGTAACAAAACTGAAACTCGGTATTTGTGTGTTCTATGTCAAAACTTAGGTGTGTTAGAAAAATGGGTGTTATCCACCCACTAACACTCCCACCTCCCATACAACCCCAAAATTGAAAACTCTATAAATAGACTAATATTAAAGTTACAAAACTGAAACTCGGTATTTGTGTGTTCTATGTCAAAACTTAGGTGTGTTAAAAAAATGGGTGTTATCCACCCACTAACACTCCCACCTCCCATACAACCCCAAAATTGAAAACTCTATAAAGAGGCTAATATCAAAGTAACAAAACTGAAACTCGGTATTTGTGTGTTCTATGTCAAAACTTAGGTGTGTTAGAAAAATGGGTGTTATCCACCCACTAACACTCCCACCTCCCATACAACCCCAAAATTGAAAACTCTATAAAGAGACTAATATTAAAGTTACAAAACTGAAACTCGGTATTTGTGTGTTCTATGTCAAAACTTAGGTGTGGTAGAAAAATGGGCGTCATCCACCCACTAACACGCCCACCTCCTATACAACCCCAAAATTTAATATTTTATAAAAAGGCTTATATTTATGCTTCAGATAAACAATTTGATATGTTTGTATTTTAGACACATAAAACTAACAAAATTTTCTAAAATCTCATACAAAAAGCACTCTAATTTAAGATTATTTAACCCTTAAGAATCAGTCGTGGGGGTATTTTAACTTCGGCCAAGTCGAAGATATACCTTACTAGTTTTTTAATATTTTTGTAATAGATAGCATAGTAACTCAATGTTGAAGTAAATAAAAAACAAATGAAATTAAAAAACGGTGTTAAGAATCATCTCTAGGAAGTTTATATGTTTTAGAAATTTGTTTATTGAGATCTTAGGTACATTTTTGTAGTTGATTGTTTCCTTGAATTTTGAACGGTTTGCTACCTATGGACCTGAACACGGGAAAAAAGGTAAAAAAAAATCGAAATTTTTTAAGTTTTTTGCGATTTTGACCTGGAAGGTGAAGTTTTTTGGATTTTATATGTTGGCAATTTTTGTTCCTTATGACAAGAGCTACAACTTTGCCTCTGAGAGTAAATCGAAATTCTGAACGGTTTACAAGATATGAGCCTGAGAATGTGATCACATTTTTACGAAAATGATACCGAGGCCCCAAATCTTTGGGGGCCCATAAAACAAAAAGTGCATGACTTTGGGGAAAATTGGGAGACACGGGTCTTTTTTTTTTAGTCTTTTATCACGTAGTGGTGTCCGTATATGGTTATTTTTTTTGGTGTTGCACTGTGTAATTAATGTAATAAGATTTCCAATTTAATAATTTATATAAATAAATTATCAAATTTCACTAAGGAATTTATGGGAAAAGTAATTAAAAATTATTTTTAACTTTGTAGTGATTTTGAAGTTTTTTTTTTTTTTTGTTAAATAGTTTTTATATCTTTCTTTTTAGAGAAAATGATAAATTTTAGAAAAAGTGCATAAAATTATTAGACACAATTATTTATGCTCATAATATAGAACAGACATGAGCTTCCAGTAGCTCAATTAGCTCAGTTGGCTCAGCTACGAATTTGTTTTGTTTTTTCAACTTTGTGTTTGCACATTTGTAAAAACAACAACGGGTGCAAAAAATAACAACAACACGTACAAAGAATAGCAACAAAAACGACGTTCACCAAAATTCTAACTTGCTAACAACAACAAATGCGTGCAAAGCCAAGCAAGTCTTACTCGATTGCGCTGCGCTTGAAATGTTTGTACATGTGCTACACAAAACGCACATGATTTGTTTTTGTTTTGCTGGTTAATTTTTTTTTGCAACGATGAGCAAAAGTAAATATGAGGATAATTTTGTGTTTGTTTTAAAAAACAAAAACCTTGGCTCACTAAATTTATTTTCCAGCTCATGACTGATATAGAATATGCTTTTCTGTCGTTTCTATTCTGTTCTCTTTTGGATTTTTATACCCCCACGCGTACTGCGTAAGGGGTATATTAATTTTGTCACGACGTGTGTAACGCCCATAAGGAGGCGTGGTAGGTATAGAAAAGTATATATATTCTTGCTCAGCATCACCACCTGAGTTGATTTAGCTGTATCCGTCTGTCTGTCCGTCTGTCTGTCTGTCCGTCTGTCTGTCTGTCTGTCTGTCTGTCTGTCTGTCTGTCTGTCTGTGGACACGATTACAGCCGTAATTTTGAAGCTATCGTGCTGAAATTCGACATTTAAGCTTTTTTTCAAAAAACTAAGGTCAAGTTCGAGAATGGGCTAAATCGGATGAAAACCACGCCTGCCTCCCATACGACCCCAATAATGAAAACTCCATTAAGAAGCGAATATTTACGCTATAAAACTTAAATTCGGTATTTGTATAGTCTATGACAAAATTCAGGTGTGTTAGAAAAATGGGCGTCATCTTCCCACTAACACGCCCACCTCCCATACAACCCCAATAATGAAACCTATATATAGAGGCTTGTGTCGAAGCTATAAAAATAAAATGAAATATTTATTATTTTAATATAAAAATTAAGACGTGAGAGAAAAATGGGCGTAATCCACCAACGAACACGCCCACCTCTAATACAAACCCAAAATTTAAAACTATATACATAGGCTTCTGTCGAAGCTACAAAAGTAAAATTAGATATTTATTATTTTTGTAATAAAATTAAGATGTGTTAGAAAATGGGCGTCATCCATTGATGAACACGACCACCTTCCATACAACCCATAATATTGAAAACTCTAAAAATAGGCTAATATTTAAGCTACAGACCTGAAATTGAGTACTTGTGTATATTATATCAAAATTGAGGCGTGTTAGAAAAATTGGCATCAACCACTCAAGAACACGCACACATCCCATACAGCCCCTAATTAAAAACATTATAAAAAGGCTTGTCTTTACTTTGCAGGAAAACAATTTGATATGAATTAGTCTTAGATTAGATTTAGATGAATAAGACGTCATCAAAATAGTAAATTTTTTTAAATCTCATATGAAAAGAGCTGCAATTTAAGATTTTATACCATTGCGAATCACCCGTGCGGGTATTTTAACTTCGGCTAAGTCGAAGATATACCTTACTAGTTTTAATATATTTGCAGCAATTCATTTTATGTTAATTTATTCATGAGAAAAATTTCAAATATGAGACTTTGTTCTTAAAAATTTAATTTTATTAATATCTGGTTTGTTGGTTATTTCCAATTTCGGCTTCTGCACAATTTTTATTAAAGTTTCACGCCCTTTTTCGGATACTGTAATGGCGCTTATAGCAAAAATATGCAATTATTTCCGGTTTTATATTTGTTTGTAACATTGAATCTTTATAACAATAGTTATAAAGAAGCAGTTTCTAGCTTCCGTTTATAATGCCATCTATTTGCCGAAATAAGCAACTCACCACAGAGCTTATATTCAACATACTTACTTATGTCTAATTTGCTTCCAAATTTTTATCATGTTTTATCATATAATAAAATTTGGCGGTAAAAACGTGGCATGATCGAGCTTTCCTGCTTGGGGAAAAAAGGTTTCTCGATCTTTTCAATTTCTGGCAGCAAGAATTAAGTTCGGACACAAAATAAACGCATAGTTAATTATAGTGAACAAAAAGTTTGATGTTAAACGCATCATTGTATGCAAAATTTCTTTCAATTAAAATTTTAAACAAAAGTGAAAATTCTGAAGACATTTTAACGAATCAAAGCGATCTGCATGTTCATGTAAGTTTGTGGTTACATATTAGCAAATTTCGAATAAAATAACTTTTATAAAGAAGCATTAAATTTTAAAACCATTCATTTTCTTAGATAAATCTGTAAACCATTAATTTAAAGCCTCATTGAAATATTCATTCCATATCTTTTTGCAACATTTTCTGTGCCAATCCAAATGCGGGTAAATTTTGCATAATTTATTGTAATTTGATTTTTTTATTAAACTTTTTGTTTCCAAACATATAGATTGGCACATAATCTTTAAAATTGCAAGATAAAATCTTGACGACAGTGGCATAAAATGATCATCATACGATATACATACAAATAGCAAAAATTCTAGCTTTTATAATAATTCACATAATCTTTAAAATTGCAAGATAAAATCTTGACGACAGTGGCATAAAATGATCATCATACGATATACATACAAATAGCAAAAATTCTAGCTAAGCCTTCATAAGAACAAATTTATCGCATGCTATTTCACATCATTCGAGTGCAAATGGGACTCTCAATAGGATTCCAATATATGTAATTGATCCAGCTTACTTATGGACTCCAAATGGGATAATGAAAGCACCGTGTAGTCAGTTCTCTGCCAGCAATCGAAGGCAAAAGATCGGGTTTTCACAAAGTGCGGGTGAAGTGTAAAACATGGTTGTGATTTACCTACTTGATACTTATATATATAAAATTTAATGAAGAAAAAAATAAGTGAAAAAAAAATTTGGTTCAAACGCACTTAACGCCGTTAAGATAACTACTTACTTACTTACTTAGATGGCTCTTACAACCGTTGGTCGGTTTTGGCCTCGTCTAGGAATTTTCGCCAGCCTCTTTTGTCGTGTGCTTGCTGGCGCCAGTTGGAAATTCCAAGCGTTGTCAGGTTATCGAATGCCTATCTTTCCAACGGAGATGCGGTCTTCCTCGTCTGCGTTGGCCACCGCTGGGTACCGAATCCAATATTTTTTTCGCTGGAGCTTCGTCGTTCATTCTCTCGACATGACCTAGCCAGCGAAGCCGCTCTATTTTAATACGCTTGACTATATCGATGTCGGCATATAGCTGATACAGCTCGTGGTTCCATCGTATTCGGTACTCGCCATTGACGTAGATTGGACCATAGATCTTGCGAAGGATTTTTCTCTCGAACGCTCCCAAAGTCCTTTCATCAGAGCTGCTCATCGTCTAGGTTTGTGATGCGTATAGTAGGACGGGCATAATTATTGACTTATAGAGCGTCAGTTTTGTTCGTCGAGAGAGAGCTCTGCTTCTCAATTGCCTACTGAGCCCAAAGTAACACCTGTTGGCAAGAGTTATCCTTCGTTTAATCTCAATACTGATATCGTTGGAGGAGTTAATGCTGGATCCCAGGTAAACAAAGTCCTTCACTACCTCAAAGGAGGTGTTGTCAACAGTGACGTGGTTTCCAAGACGCTGGGACTGTTTGTTTGTTGACACAAGATACTTCGTTTTATCTGCGTTCACTGCAAGACCCATTCGACTCGACTCTTTTTCTAGCCTGGAGAATGCTGCACTGACTTCGCGCGTATTGTGGCCAATGATGTCAATATCATCTGCATACGCCAGCAGCATAACACTCTTTTAGAAAATTGTGCCGCTGCGTCTCAGGTCAGCAGCTTGGATGATCTTCTCCATTACTATATTAAAGAAGTCGCACGATAAGGAATCACCTTGTCTGAAACCTCGCTTGGTATCGAACGGAAGGGAGAGGTCCTTCCCGATTTTCACTGCACTGCTGGTGTTGTTCAGTGTCATCCTGCAAAGACGTATTAGCTTCGCAGGAATACCAAATTCAGACATGATGGCATAAAGGTGACTCCTTATTGGACTGTCGAAGGCGGCTTTGAAATCGACAAAAATATGGTGTGTGTCGATTTGTTTTTCGACGGTCTCTTCCAAGATTTGTCGGAGCGTGAAGATCTGGTTAATGGTGGACTTTCCAGGTCTAAAGCCACACTGATAAGGTCCAATCAGTTGGTTGACGATGGGCTTTAGTCTTTCACACAATACGCTCGACAGGACCTTATATGCGATATTAAGAAGGCTAATCCCACGGTAGTTGGCGCAAATGGTGGGATCGCCTTTCTTGTGGATTGGGCAGAGCACACTGAGGTTCCAATCATCTGGAATGCATTCTTCCGACCATATTCTGCATAGAAGTCTGTGAATGCATTTAAACAGAGCTTCGCCACAGGTCTTAAACAGCTCAGCCGGTAGGCCATCGGCTCCTGCGGCTTTGTTGTTTTTAAGCCGAGCTATAGCTGTTAAGACCTCGCTATAATCGGGCAGCGAAACTTCAACGCTGTCATCCATAATTGGGGTTTCCGGGATATCATCTCCACTGGCGGGATTGTTGTCAGCGTCGCCATTTAAAAGTATTGAGAAGTGCTCCCTGCATAACATCAGTGTACTCTGGATATCTGTCACTAGATTCCCATTCTCGTCCTTGCAGGAAGAGGCTCCGGTCTTAAAACCATCGGCCAGGCGTCTTATTTTTTCGAAAAATTTTCGAGTCTCATTCCTGTCGCCATGCATCTCAATTTTCTCGGACTCACGCATTTCCGCCTCTCGTTTTTTTCACCTGAAAATGCGTCTCTCTTCCCTCTTCTTCTCTCGGTATCGCTCCATAGCAGCACGCGTTACAACCGACTGCAGGGTGGCTTTGTAGGCGATGTCCTTCTCTGCAGTGGCGTCGCGAAACTCCTGGTCGTGCCACTGGTTTCGGCGAGGGCGATGGTAGCCTATTACCTCTTCGGCAGCCGTACGCATAGAGTGGGATATGTGCGTCCACTGTCCGCATATATCGTCGATCGGAGGAGTGCTTTCTTGAAGCAGGAGTGAGAGTCGAGTAGCGAAGGCTTCGGCCGTCCGTTTTGACTGCAGCTTGTCGACGTCTAGCTTTCTTAGTGTAGGATTGCGAGCATTCTTAGCTACGCACAGACGTGTGCGGATCTTGGCTGCGACAAGATAATGATCCGAGTCTATGTTAGCACCACGAATCGTGCGTACGTCTAGTACACTGGAAGAGTGCCTTCCGTCAATCAAAACGTGATCAATTTGGTTACATGTTTTTCGATCAGGGGACAGCCAAGTGGCCTTATGAATATTGAGATGCTTGAATCTAGTGCTACTTAAAACTTGCTACTTAAAAACTTTCTTTGGTCTCGTCATCTTTTTATTCTGTCGGAGCGTGCGCACATATTAGGCTTATGTTAAAAAATTTAGCCTTGAAGCGGATTATGGCAAGTCGTTCGTTCACAGGAGTGAATCGCAGGACATGATGCTGTACTCTCTTGCCAACTACAAATCCGCATCCAAACTCGTGCTTCTCCACATGGCCGCTTTAGTAGATATCACAGGATGCTTGCCGTAAGCAACCCTGTCCCTTCCATCGCATTTCTTGGATTGCAGTGATGTCAGAATTATATCTTTCCAAGATATCAATCAGTTGGATAGAGGCACCATCCCAATTTAGGGTCCGGACATTCCAGGTGCATATCCGTAAATCATTATCAGTTTTTCGTTTGCGGTAATCGTGATCAGATTTGGGGATCATTCTTTCATTTATTCTTTTACGTTTCGCCGCTCAAATTAGCCGCCAAAGTTTATCGGGCGATAGTTTTTGACGTTTCCAGGAGACACCACGCGGAGGTTTTGAGTCGCCAAGTTGAGTCGCCAAGTTGAGGCAGTCAGACACGTTGCCATGTGAATATCGCCCCCTTGTTAAGATAACTAGTTAAACTAAATTTAAAAAGATTTAGGGCCGTTTTATTCACTTTTATAATTTAAGATTTAAGAATAACTTTGGGATTTTTCAGCTTTTCCAACTTTATTAATTTTATTCACTTCAAGTTGTCAAACATAACTTTAGAAATTAAAGTATATACATAACTTTTGTTCGATAGCTGGAGTCAACTTGTGATTTCTTAACTTCCAAAAATATGAGCAGTTATGAGTTCTAACTTGGGATATTTGGTATAACTTGTGTTTTTTGTTTCAATCACAAAAAAATTCGAATGTTTGAATGTACGAGTTAAAAAATCGTAGCTCTTATGACCTGAGAGCGAGTTTTTATGCAAAGTTCCATGCAAGAACTATGTCGAATATTTACAAAAGTATGCAAAATATGCATATATATGCAGACAAAGTTACAATAAAAACAATGCAATAAATTGACGAATGAATGGAAAATGCTAATATCACGTTCATCTTAATTACATTATAACGTATGCGGAATAAAATTTGCACAAATTTAAAATTTGTATTCACAAAAACTTAAGTACATAATTTGGTAAATTTTATTTTTAATGAAACTTATTAACTTAAAGTTAATGCAGAAAAAAATTGTCACCAATGCGTGTGGTCTTACGGCAATTTAGAAGCACTTTTGCGGCAAAACGAGAGGAAGAAAAGTACCGTCCTTGCCACTTATTACCATCTAATGTGAAATATAACTCGTCATCCACTGAGTTTTCTGATAGCATACGTTGCCAGGATGTTGTAGATGGTTCGGCAATTGATTCTTTCTTCAGAAAAAGGAGAAACAATTTTCGCTTCGATTGCTTCTCTCTTTTCGAAATTTTGAATACACAAAAGAAGTTACCATTATAAATATTTAAATTATAGATAAAATATGATTAAATGGGTTATCAAACCACAAGGACAATCCGTATTGCATATTAAAAGTACTTCGTCAATTATCTGGTGGCATATTGAGTGGTCTTAGCACAATTTGCAAATATTTTCATGAAACTGCATGTCTTCTACCACAATATGATAACATAAGAAGTACTAAATACTCATATTTGTCTTTATGTATATAACTATTTAGTATATTTTTAAGTTGACCTTCTACAAATTAAAAACGCATCGCAACGTTGTTAAAAACTACTCATGCAGTTTAAAGAAGTAGTTATCATGTAGTTTGTTCTAAAAAATAGTTAATAAATTAAAAATTTCTTAAATTAAAAATCTTTAAAATTAAAGTATTATCCTGAAGACCAAATACACCGGCTCTCCAACAAATGCATTGGACAGAATCCATAAAAACCGAATTTAATAAGAAACAATATATTGAGGAATTATATATCATATAAAGTGCTTTAATAAATGCAGTGTTAACATAGTTAACCGACAATAATAATTACAGTGGATCAACATTTAAAAACCATGCTTACGAGTTGTAAAGATCCCCATAGTGTATGCTTACGCGAACATACACGATTTGATTTCATTTCAAAACATTGAAAAATAACAACCAGCAGTTGATGCTTTAAGTGATTAGATGATATATTAAAGTTTAACATTACAAATTAACTGACATTACATTGCAGTTCACCTGAAAAGTAATGTACTGCAACACTTTTTGCATGAACAAGAGTCACTTATTCCAACAAAACTATTCCACTTTGGACACTTTTGGTTCTTAGAGAATTCCAATGAAGAAATCCACCAATCGATTTGTGAAGAAACATCAATTTCTTTATGTTAAGAATAAAACCAAGTTGACCTTGTGTAAGTTGTTACTGCTCTGTGTTTCATATATTGCTATTTTTTTTGGTAAATTTTATTGAACTTGCAGATTTGTGCGCTCCTTGTATTTAATTTGAAACTAGAATATTTTAAATTAATTTCTCAAGTTATGACTGTCAAATATTATTAATTTCCCTGGGATTTTTTCATAACTTGAATATTTATAACTTGACTTAACTTCTACTCAGAAAGCGTCAGCTTGATATTTACAAAACTGAATAAAATCAAATTTTAACTTGAGAAATTAAAACACAAAACTTCGCAAGTTATACAAAAAGCCAAGTTGACAAAAGTTATTGAAACTTCCCAAGTTAGCTCAAGTTAGAAAAAGTGAATAAAACGGCCCTAAATGAATTTAAGAAAAAAAAGATTGGTTTTTATGTATAACACAATCGAAAAAAAAAGAAAAAAAAGGCATGAACTAATGATTTAAATAGAAAAACAAACTAATTTAGATTTTTTTTTTGTTATGTAACTTAATTTTTATTTAATTAACTTCATTAAAAAAATATATTTTTTATTCGGTTGAACCGAACTTTATTTATTTAACTTCAACTTAAGACTAACTTAACATTTTGAAATATCTTAACATGAAACCTAAACTGCGCCGCTACCGTCGCGTCGCTGTTGTGCTGTTGTTTTGTTGTTGCGCTGAAGTTCTGTGGAATTGTTTATGCTGTTCCCACGCTAGCTGAGGTGCAGCTGATGCACGTGCAACACCAGACATGGTGTCAGCAAATATTTCGTGTTTTGTAGGTTTTAGTATTTGTCGTCTTAACTTGTACACACACTTGTTTAAGTATGTGTATAGAAATTTCTCCCATGAGATTTTCTATTTATTTCTTTTCTTACATTTTCTGCTTGCTTAATTGATTTTTTTTAAAATAAAAACATTTGAATTTAATCCTTAATTTAAAAAAAAAGAAAAGAAATTTAAAAGTTAAATTTACAAAAATTAGTTGGAAATATGTTAACGAAAAATTTAGCAAAAATGACAAGTGAATATTAATCCTCTCAACATAATGATAAAATTTAAAGCATGCAATTTTGGTTTTGACGTCTCAGCAGCGCAGAAAGATCTTTCTTCGTTGGAGCTTTCAATAAAAAAAACACAAAACACTCAACATGGAGAGCATGTAAGTTTTTTATAATTTTCTTTAATGTATATATAACTTTAATAATGAGAGAGTGAGAGTGCTAAAACAAGATGTTCTGGAAAGTAGGTCAGTGTAACCTTGAACTTGAATTTGGTCAACTTACGTACAGCTGTTTTTCTATGTTGTTTTATAATCTGAACTTAAATGCAGACTTAACCCTTGCACTCACACTTTTTACTTTAATATGCTAAATATTATTTTTACTTGCAATTTTTGCTGGGTTTCTTTATTTAATTATTTTGTTTTTTTTACATTTTTAAGCATAATTTTGGTTTTGTTTCCTTTAATATAAAATTTTGCGTTTTTTTTTTTGTTTTTCTCTTTAAATTTAGCGTTGAAATGATAATTGAAAAAAAAATCAATGCTTATTTTTGGCTTTTAATAAATTTATAAACCTTTTTTTTCTTACTTGCCTTATTAGTTAATTAGTGATTTATTTTTAAATTAATTATTTTAAATATTTTTTTTTAAATAAAATAAATAAAATTTTTTTAATTTTTCCTAGAGCTTAACTTAAGTTTATAAATTTTAAATTCTGCAAATTGAATTTTGTTTACTTACCTTTCTTTTATAATGTCTCTAATGAATTTTTTTCTAGTGTTATATATCTACTTATGCTTACCTACCTCTTAAGTTTCTTAATTTTTCTAAAATATGGATTTTGTTACTTACCTTGGTTATTATAATTGATAACTTTATATATGATTTCTGTATAATTTTTATTTCGTTGTTTTTTTTAATATTGTTCGTTAAAAATTGTAAAATAATATAAAGTATAATAATATAATGGAATACCATATTGTCTCAATGGGTTAAACTTACCTGTGAAATAAATTACAATGAATCTGTAAACTAAAAATATATTGATTTTCTGTATGTCGACAGTGGTCTGACATGGTTAAAGGGATCAGAACACTATTGTGTTGGTACCAAATCTGATCATGGCTGGGTGGGCATTTATAGTTTGGTTGTTCTAACATCTTTACACCAAACATATTTCTGTTAAACTTTAATCTTATAGATACAATGAGCCTCTTCTTTTCTTCTTTTTGTCTCCTTTCTTCTTCCCTTTTCTATCCTTCCTCAGCACGCAAATTTAAAGTAATAATTAAGTAGTTGGGTATTTTATCGGAAAGTTGGAAAATGAACTCCACCCCATTAGCCGACGAGCAAGAGCCGCGAGTCAATGTGTGCTATCCTTCCGTCTGACCAGATATTAACTTTTTAAAAAACATGCAAAACTTTAAATACCTATTTTTAAGACCGTTACATGCTACATTTATAAATATTATAATAAATTATTATTTTGGCGCCCAACGTTGGGCAATAAGCATAAGGCCACAAACCATAAGCCATGGGCCATAAGCAATAGGCCATAGGCCATAAGCCATAAGGTCATAAGGCCTTTACACCAGTCCTTGCCATAAAGTCTTAACACAAGTCCTTAACAACAAGCCTTGACACGAGGCCATAACACTAGATCATCATTGTTCAGACCAAGGTCAAGCACATCGTACCTTCCATATTGTCGTGATTCTTTGTCGTGATTCTTTGTCTTGAACGAACTTTCTTTATCTCACTTTATAGTCCCACGAAAATTTGGCTCTTATCCTTATTATTTTTTTCTTTCTATTTCAATTTCAATTTCTTCAATCACAGGAATTGCAATTGCTTTCTATTTTAAGCTTTGACCTGTATTAACAAGTAATCGAAAACTATCTGTTTTGATTTTATCTTAGCCGGAAGTATATGCTGTTTCGAAGTACGGAAAGTATAGTCGCTGATTTAAAATTTATACCTAATGTTAATTGTTTAAATTCTATTCCAATTTTTGTTTTAAAACATCTTTGCTAAGCTGACTGGAATTGCAAATCTTGTGGATTTAAAGCTACAATCTGACCGCAGTTTTTCAAGCTCAGAATGTTAATTTCCTTGTCTTTAGTTGGGAAGTGTGTTAATTTAAGTTTATAACCAACAAAAGATAAATCTTTTACTTTTCACCCCTAATTTTCTCTCTACTCATTGTATTTTATATAATTATGTTTAAAGAACCAACACAGACTCTGTTTGATATGTCAGAAAATCAAGTTTAATAATATTTCAACTTTCATAAATTTTGTATACTCTCAAAATACAATTTTTTTTGAGGTGCACATTCACATTTTATCTATCTATTTTTTTTGATTTATCGTTTGTTTTTAAAGACGTGAAGTTTCTTTTGATATCGATATGTCTTGTTGATTTTTTTTTCGATTAATTCTTTTTGGCTTTATCCTAATTATCAGTTTAAAAATATACAAAATATTTCAAAATGTCAATTCGCCACAATAACGAAGACTTGGCGTCTGACGTTCTTCTTAATACTTGCCCTATTTGTGCAAAACAAATAGCGGTTCGATCATTAGTAAAAACTTCTTGTAGTCATTCCTTTCACAATTCTTGTCTTACCAAATATCTTCAAAATAAAAACAATTGTCCCGTTTGTGATGTTAGATTTACAAAGCAAGACCCCCAAGGTTCATTGCTATTGTCTTAGCCATCGACTCCGTCGAAAATTTACGATTCTATGCGTAGTACACGATCTTATACCCGAAAGCCAATGGAACACGAAACCACTGCTGCTGCTAGTACTTCTAGAGCACAAGGTACTTCTGAGACAACAGACAGGTATTCCCCTGAACAACAGCACAGAGATACAATAAGAAATCTCGTTACAGCTGGTGTCGGTGCACAGCATGCTGAACTGTTAACAAGTCTTAGACAACAATTGACTCAACTTATTGAATCTAATATAGAAGCAGGTTTTAATCGCTTGCGGATTCAGAATAGACCCCTAGCTAGTGTAAAACAAGGCCAAAGTCCCCCAAATTCTCCTAGACAATCAAGTTTTCATAATTCTCAATTTCAACCTTTAGAGCACCAAACCTTGGAACAGCTTTTAGGGTTGCCACCTTCAAATGAAAATGAACGTGTTCCTTTAAGAGACGCTGAAGCA
Source organism: Tetanocera ferruginea (assembly GCA_958299015.1). NCBI lineage: Eukaryota > Metazoa > Arthropoda > Insecta > Diptera > Sciomyzidae > Tetanocera > Tetanocera ferruginea. Next base: position 93,692,849 of record OY282640.1, on the reverse strand, counting down.
CAACCACAAGTATAACCGGCTATTCGTAGTGAAAACACTCACTCTTCTGTTTTGGTTCGTACTGATAAAGTCAGTTAAATCATTTTCAATTGGAAAGTAAAATTCACTGGTGGATCTGACGGATTACCAGTAGAAAATTTTATCTATCGAATTGAAGCCCTCACAAAACAGACCCTTGATGGAAATTTTGAGATAGTTTGTCGACATGCCAATAAACTTTTTGATGGCAAAGCCAACAATTGGTTCTGGCGTTATCACAAAGTGGTTCGCGAAATTAAATGGAAAGAGTTGTGTTTTGCTCTGCGTAAGCAATATAAAGACTCGAGAACAGATATCGCAAGCAAAGAACAAATGAAACGTTTGATAGTTTTTATGATTCTGTTTCAAAATTAATTGATAGACTCGAAGAACCGATTTCTGAGAATGCTCTTGTTGAGATGAGTTATAAAATTGTGGCATTTTAATTTGTTAATTTATATTTTTATATAATTCTTAAAAAACGTCTTCTTTAAGAATTATATTTTGAGTTTTATGCCAAATGTTTCATGAAGTAACAGGTTGCTACAACAACAAAAATCTCTCAGAAGAACCGAGCAGACTAGACCATGGTTTCGTCGGACTCTACTCCGACTCATCAGTAGTCTCTGTGGTTCATGCAGTCCACTAGCTTTGAGAAGCTAATAAGTGCAACTGTCGCAAAACCAACATGGAATTACCCAATGCACTTTTCACTTTACCAAAGCAGTGTTTTTCTACTCTTCTGCTAGTCGCAAAATTTCAAAGAGTTGACTGCATTGCTTCTGCAAAGATTTTGTTGTTGCGCTTTTTGTTTACTTCTTTATCACGTGTCCATCTAGGTTCCAACATTTTGTTGGTTTTAAACCATAGAAGGCGTGAAGAAGCTTTTTTTGAAAGCAGAGGTTTATTATATGCACAAACATATAATGTTTTTATACCCCCACGCGTACTGCGTAAGGGGTATATTAATTTTGTCACGACGTGTGTAACGCCCAGAAGGAGGCGTGGTAGGTATAGAAAAGTATATATATTCTTGATCAGCATCGCCACCCGAGTTGATTTAGCCATGTCCGTCTGTCTGTCCGTCTGTCCGTCTGTCGACACGATTACAGCCGTAATTTTCAAGCTATCGTAATGAAACTTCATATTTAAGTTTTTTTTTAAAAAGCAAAGATCAAGTTCGAGAATGGGCTAGATCGGATGAAAACCACGCCCACCTCCCATACAACCTCAATAATGAAAACTCTATAAAGAGGCTAATATTTAAGCTACAATACTGAAATTCAGTGTTTGTGTATTCTATGTCAAAACTGAGGTATGTAAGAAAAATGGGCGTTATCCACTCACTAACACGCCCACCTCCCATACAACCCCAAAATTGAAAATTATATAAAAAGACTTCTGTGGAAGCTTAATACACAAAATTAGGTATTTATTCATTTTATATTAAAACTAAGGTGTGTTAGAAAAATGGGTGTCATCCACCAACGAACACGCCCACCTCCCATATAACCCCAAAATTGAAAACTATATAAATTGGGTATTATCAAAGCTACAAAAGTAAAATTTGATATTTATTGATTTTATGTCAAAACTAAAGTGTCTTAGAAAAATGGGCGTCATCCACCCACTAACACGCCCTCCTCCCATACAAACCTAAAATTGAAATCTATATAAAGAGGCTTCTGTCGAAGCTACAAAAATAAAATTAGGTATTAATTCATTTTATATCAAAAATAAGACGATTTACACTTACGAATCAGCCGTGGGGGTATTTTAACCTCGGCCAAGTCGAAGATATACCTTACTAGTTTTATCATGTTTTCGTAGGTCGTGCTCGTACCAGTTTTCATGAGTTATAAAATTGTGGCATTTTAATTTGTTAATTTATATTTTTATATAATTCTTAAAAAAGTCTTCTTTAAGAATTATATTTTGAGCTTTATGCCAAATGTTTCATGAAGTAACAGGTTGCTACAACAACAAAAATCTCTCAGAAGAACTAGACCATGGAGCAGACTAGACCATGGTTTCGTCGGACGCTACTCCGACTCATCAGTAGTCTCTGTGGTTCATGCAGTTCATGCAGTTATAAAATTGTGGCATTTTAATTTGTTTGCTCTTGTTGAGATTTTACGTCGAAATTTGCTACCTGATATTCAGCACGAAATACACAATTTGCAAATTTTGTCTGTTTCGCAGCTGCGTGAGATTTGCCGTAGACGTGAATTCTTTTTGCTGGATGTTCGACGAAAACACCAGTTCGAAAGACCTAATGTATCACGAAAACATGTCTCTCAAATTGATGACAATTTTGATTCAAGTTCTTGTGTTGAAACGGATTTATCTGGTGAAGAAATTGCTGCAGTTTCACTCATTTGCTGGAATTGTAACAAATCCGGTCATCGATATCAAGACTGCCTTGGTGAGCGTAATGTTTTTTGTTTTGGATGCGGTAAGCCGAATACTTATAAGCCAAATTGTAGAGCTTGTAATGATTCAAAAAACTTGCGAGCGAATGCACTGAAAAGTGCACACAAACCACTATCGATGCAAGTACACAAACACCAGTCTACGAACACAGAGTAGATTGCTCACTAGCTTATAGTCCTGTAATTCTTCAAAGAAAGCCTGAAGATCTTAATGTCAAAACTATTCCTTCTTTTTCTCAATCTTCTTTTAAACCTTATCACGTTCGTTTAGCAGAATATGAGTCTGCTAAAGAACACATTTTTAAAGATTTTTCTTGTAATACTAAAACTCGTTCAAGCTTTAGAATAAATAATTTCTGGAGCAAAATTTGCAACAATCGTTAAAATTTTGTTAATTTTATTAATTCTGTTCCAGGAAGACCTCTTTACCATTTTAAAGTAATGCCATTTGGTTTGTGCAACGCGCCTCAAACAATGATACGTTTGATGGACAAAGTTGTACCGGCACATCTAAGAACACAGGTGTTTATTTGATTTGCTTGTCATATCTGAAAGCTTCGAAAAACATCTGGAAGTAAAAGCAAGTTTTGTATGCGTGAAGTTCATTATTTAGGACATGTTGTGGGGAATGTTTCAATTCAAACGGATCCCGACAAAGTTTCAGCGATAGTTGATTTTCCGACGCCAAGATCCGTTAAACAACTCAGACGGTTTTTAGGAATGTCCGGTTGGTACAGAAAGTTTATCAAAAACTATGCTTCTGTAACTGCTCCTCTGACTGATTTACTTAAAAACTAGTAAGGTATATCTTCGACTTGGCCGAAGTTAAAATACCCCCACGGCCGATTCTTAAGGGTAAAAGAATCTTAAATTGGAGAGCTTTTTGTATGAGATTTTGAGAGATTTTATTATTTTCATGTGTCTTAAATACATGCATATCAAATTGTTTTCCTGGAGCTTTAATATTAGCCTTTTTATAAAGTTTTCAATTTTGGGATTGTATGGGAGGTGGGCGTGTAAGTGGGTGGGTGACGCCCATTTTTCTTACACACCTCAGTTTTGACATAGAATACACAAATACCGAGTTTCAGTTTTGTTACTTTAATATTAGCCTCTATATAGATTTTTCAATTTTGGGGTTGTATGGGAGGTGGGCGTGTTAGTAAATGAATGCCGCCCATTTTTCTAACACATCTCTGTTTTGACATAGAATACATAAATACCGAATTTCAGTATTCTAGCTTTAATATTAGCTTCTTTATAGGGTTTTCAATTTTGGGGTTGTATGGGAGGTAGGCGTGGTTTTCATCCGATTTAGCTCATTCTCGAACTTGATCTTAGTTTTTTAAAAATAAGCTTAAATATCGAATTTCAGCACGATAGCTTTAAAATTACGGCTGTAATCGTGTCCACAGACAGACGGACAGACAGACGGACAGACGGACAGACGGACAGACAGACGGACATGGCTAAATCAACTCGGGTGGTGATGCTGATCAAGAATATATATACTTTTCTATACCTACCACGCCTCCTTGTGGGCGTTACACACGTCGTGACTAGGGTTCCCAACTGTCCCGGATTTCGCGGGACGTCCCGCATTTCAGCTAATTTTTTAGCGTCCCGCAACGACCCCTTGCGGGACACCTTTTGTCCCGCATTTGAGAAGTTAAGATTGTTTGTATCTAAATTTCCAATTCAACATGAAACAGTTTCTTAAACCGTTTAATTTTATTATCAAAATAAATTTATTGCTCGTTTCAAAAGAGTAGAATATTTTTTAAGTTTCATTCTTCGATGCGCAGTGAGAAATTATTTCTAAAGCTAGAAAATTTTTTAGAGCGTAGTTTCTTGCTCTTTTACGCTGAACTTTATGCTTTTTTTGAACGTTTTTTACTGTTTTATTTATATTTAAATGCGCAAACATTTAGAACAAATGACCGCACAAGTACGGTGTTGCACCGACGGCCTGCAGCAACCTGAATCTTGAGAGAGAAATAAAATAGAAATAACATAAAAAATAAATTATTTTCTCAAGAAAAAATTGTGAAGTGAAATTATGGATGTTAATATTTTTTTTTACGTACACTTTTTTTTTAATTTTGATTGGTTGATTTTGAAAAATAAAATTCAGTACTTCCGCAGCGCAGTTGCGATGATCAACAAAATTTAGGAATATACGTTAATTTTTTTCATTTATTTTTCTGCTCAGAGAATATTCAATTTTATTTTTAATGTCGACCAATCAGAATGAAGAACACTCTCCAAATTATTTTCTTACCAGTTCTTTCCCGTCAAAAATGACGGGCTTGGATTTCCGGAAGAAAAAAACATAAAATATTGACTTTCTTTAAGCTGAATTAGATATCAGCGATGGTTAAATATTCGAATTTAAATTGTGCAAATATCAATTTTTAGTTCTCAATATTTATTAAATACCTTAAAGTAAAAACGGAAACCACCCTAGTAACACAAGGGGAAGTTATAAGTTCAGAATCCAGCTTACAAAGCAGCAATGTCTTTATATGAGCTCTGGTAGAATAATTAAAAAGATCTAGGCTTTTATAGCGAAATATTGAATTTATAATGTCTTGCTAGAGCATATATAAAATCATTATAAAGAGAGACGTAGAAATGTCTTTAATATGAATTTTTAATGCTCAGATTGTAGTGGTTATAAAGGGATGGCGACATGTCTCTTTAGTGTATTTTTACTGTGCATAATAAAATTATTATAAAGATTGCGATTCGGCACATCAACTGAAAAATATTCTTGCTTGAAACGAAAAAACATCGAATGAAATTTTATCATTTTTTTGGAAGTTCAAGTTTAGCCGAGTGTGCTTGCGTTCGAGTCTAGGAACTCGAATGTACTGTGTTCAATTCCCAACAAGAACACCAAATTTTTTTTTTTTTAAAATAATGTTTTTTTTTATTTTTTAATGAATGAATTTTTTAGATTAGAAATGTGTGTGTCATAAGAAATGGATCTTTTTTCTACAAATGAAGTTTTGAGTTGAACAAAACAAATTGTTCGGTTACCGCAATTTAAAAACAACTTATGTTAATGGCAAGCGAAATTAATTTCTTGCAACTTAATATTGCATTTCCCGCAGCTGACTATTATTATGACAACTGTTCAAACGTTTCCAAACGTTTCTTTGCGTGCATGTATCCTGCGTTTTCATTCAAAGTGAACGTGTCATCAGGAGATGTGGTTAATAAGCATACGGGCAGTAAGGAAAACGAAAAGGTAAGATATATTTTATAAATATGTGCAGTAAAATTCGAGCACAATTCGAGCTATTTGGGAGAATTATGGAGTGCTATCATGGCCAAAAGTCAAAGGTCAATAAGTTTATTGAGAATTATTGATATATTGTTATCCAAGGAGATAAAATAAAATATTTATGTTCAAGGAGTTTTAAATGGATTTATACAAGTTTTGAAATTCATTGGATAAACTCATTTTCAATTTATTGTGCCAATATTCTCCCCCACGATTGAGTCTGAATAACGCCTAAATAGCGCCTGAATAACGCCAAAAAGCGTTTTTAGCAGAGTTCTTGAACGCCGCTGTTTTCACCAAAACACGTATCAATTATCTTCAATAAATGATTCAATGCCAAATGGCTGATACGGTTTGTAAGGCCCAATTTCTGATATTTTCTCTAAAAAGATCACTGACTGAAAATTCAGGGTTTTCCATAAATCATTGTCATAATCTAAATTTTCACTGTCAACATAAAAATAGTGGTCGGAATAACTGGTCAGAATGTTGCCGGAGTTATTGTTTAGGGTCACTTCATGGTCACTTGGTTTCAGCACAAATTTGGTTGAAGCAGGCACTACATTATCAAGTGCAGCAATAATGTCAATATTGTTCAAACTATTGCGTTTTATTGACGACAATATTTGTCCTTTCAACAATTTCATCTTTTTCTCGAATGATATACTTGTGATTTCAAGTTTCGGTAATATGTCCCACTTCTTTTAACTTTTCTCCAAGATCGAATCATATCTACAATTTCTTAAAACTTGAAAAAAAAACTTGTATGCGTCGAGATTGACTGCAAATGGTTTTTTGAACGACGGCATACTTTTCTTCATTTTATAACTTTATAACGCTATATTTAAAGACTTTATCAAGACAAACCAAAGAAAAATATGATTCGTCTTCGACATAGAGTTGTACACGTCACATATAGACTAGTGGATAGCGTGCATGACTATGGAGCGTTAGGACGTTGGTTCGAATCCGGATATAACAGGTAAGTGCAAATAAAATTTTAAAAGTATAATAACAATGGCTTTATAATAGCAATCATATTTAAAATAAATTGTAACATAAAAAAGAAAAAAAAATTACAAATTTAGTTTTTTATATTTATTTTTCGCGCAACTCTTTTTTAAGTCTTTGTAAGGAGTATTTTAAAGTCCTTTGAAATACCTCTACACAAGACATTTGTCTTGATAACATGGAGGGGAACACGTCTTTATAACCCATACGCCAAATTGGCCTTATAAGCTTCTATAAAGAACATATAAATACAATTCCATGTTTTTGTAATTATCTTTAAAAGGTCTGTAAAAGAACCTATAAATACTGTTTGTGCTACTAGGGCATAGTAGGTGCGCCGAAATATGTTTGAAAAATTTTTATAAAACTGAAAATTTCAAAATGAAAAATATATAAAAAGTTTTTGAAGTTTCACACCACAAAAATGCCTAAAAATATGCTACGAAATTTTTCAAAAAAAATCAAGCGTTCCGCACTCACATTTTACGGAATTATGTTATAGTAATAATTCTTAAACATGCGCGAAAATGTTCTTCTCTTTTGAAACAGGCTATATCATTTATTTTTCATACATTTTATTTATCGAAACCATTTGGATTTATTTTTTGGTTTTTACATGCATTGGGCAAGAGTTGGAAAGAGATCTAAGCAATATCAAGGAACCAAGCGGTGGTGTAAAGGCATCGTTGATACCCTTTATTTCTCAAAGAATAAAAGGAAATATTTAATAAAATAAAAAATTCTAATGTTGTCCCGCATTTTTCAGCCAAGTCCCGCATTTTTGATGGCTCCGTCCCGATTTTGTACTTTTCAGAGTTGGCAACCCTAGTCGTGACAAAATTAATATACCCCTTACGCAGTACGCGTGGGGGTATAAAAAGTCGAAAATTTTTATGGAATGATGATGCTCAGAAAGCCTTTGAGGAGTTAAAGACCATCTTAAGCTCAGCTCCGGTATTGCACAGTCCCGATTTTTCGCAACCATTCTTTATTCCTTGCGTTGCCAATAATACCGGTATAGGAAGTGTTTTGGTTTAGAAAAATGCGGAGGCTGAAGAGGTTCCGATAGCATTTATGTCGAAGAAACTCAATCAAGCCCAACGTAATTATTCAGTTACTGAACAGGAATGCTTAGCAGCAATGTTAAGTATTAAAAGTTTAGGGCATATGTTGAAGGCCATGAATTCACTGTTGTGACTGATCATGCGTCTCTCAAGTGGCTTATGTCTCAAACCGATCTAAGCACACGACTAGCAGATGGGCTTTAAGACTTCAAAGTTATTCGTTCCAAATTCAACATCGTCGAGGTAGCCAGAACATAGTTCCTGATGCTCTTTCTAGAGCAGAGGTGCACACAAGAGCTTCGGGGAGCCGCTTGGCTTTCACAGACAAGTCGTGTGTTTGAAGCTACCGAACTTCTGCGAGCATTGAATCAGTTTGCATTTGATCCTCATGCAGTAAGCATCTTATGAGCAAATTGTTATGTAAATTTGCGGATATCGAGGGGGAATTAAACTTTAAATATAAAACTAGGGAGTAGCCGAAATATAAGTAAAAACTCGGAGGTGGTTTAAAAGTCCTTGATCGACCGATGTCGTTTTTATTAGTAAAAACTTATAAACTAACAAAGTTTAAAAAGAGCAGCGAGAAGCGCTGCTCAAAAGAAAATAAAGAATAAGAGCCGCAGTTGCTCATTGAACACCGCTGTATCGACAATTTACAGGGTGTTCACCGGTGAACCGAACATGCCGCCCGCCTTGCACGAGTGCAAGACGCTACCAGGAACCCTGCCCTGATAAGACCCATCCAAATATGGAGTTTTGGGCCAACGGCATGCTAAACCCAGCCGGGAGACTGCACGGCTGCATTATTCGCGCGTAGACATCGACACCCAGAATGAGTCGCAGTGGAGCTCGCTTGTAAAAGTGAGGATCAGCCAGATTGATGTTCGGATAGCATTGGGTGATCCTCTCGTCGATGTCTTTCGCCGGCGTGACGACCTCCAACCAAATATATTTTATATTTTATATTTTATATTTTATATTTTATATTTTATATTTTATATTTTATATTTTATATTTTATATTTTATATTTTATATTTTATATTTTATATTTTATATTTTATATTTTATATTTTATATTTTATATTTTATATTTTATATTTTATATTTTATATTTTATATTTTATATTTTATATTTTATATTTTATATTTTATATTTTATATTTTATATTTTATATTTTATATTTTATATTTTATATTTTATATTTTATATTTTATATTTTATATTTTATATTTTATATTTTATATTTTATATTTTATATTTTATATTTTATATTTTATATTTTATATTTTATATTTTATATTTTATATTTTATATTTTATATTTTATATTTTATATTTTATATTTTATATTTTATATTTTATATTTTATATTTTATATTTTATATTTTATATTTTATATTTTATATTTTATATTTTATATTTTATATTTTATATTTTATATTTTATATTTTATATTTTATATTTTATATTTTATATTTTATATTTTATATTTTATATTTTATATTTTATATTTTATATTTTATATTTTATATTTTATATTTTATATTTTATATTTTATATTTTATATTTTATATTTTATATTTTATATTTTATATTTTATATTTTATATTTTATATTTTATATTTTATATTTTATATTTTATATTTTATATTTTATATTTTATATTTTATATTTTATATTTTATATTTTATATTTTATATTTTATATTTTATATTTTATATTTTATATTTTATATTTTATATTTTATATTTTATATTTTATATTTTATATTTTATATTTTATATTTTATATTTTATATTTTATATTTTATATTTTATATTTTATATTTTATATTTTATATTTTATATTTTATATTTTATATTTTATATTTTATATTTTATATTTTATATTTTATATTTTATATTTTATATTTTATATTTTATATTTTATATTTTATATTTTATATTTTATATTTTATATTTTATATTTTATATTTTATATTTTATATTTTATATTTTATATTTTATATTTTATATTTTATATTTTATATTTTATATTTTATATTTTATATTTTATATTTTATATTTTATATTTTATATTTTATATTTTATATTTTATATTTTATATTTTATATTTTATATTTTATATTTTATATTTTATATTTTATATTTTATATTTTATATTTTATATTTTATATTTTATATTTTATATTTTATATTTTATATTTTATATTTTATATTTTATATTTTATATTTTATATTTTATATTTTATATTTTATATTTTATATTTTATATTTTATATTTATATTTTATATTTTATATTTTATATTTTATATTTTATATTTTATATTTTATATTTTATATTTTATATTTTATATTTTATATTTTATATTTTATATTTTATATTTTATATTTTATATTTTATATTTTATATTTTATATTTTATATTTTATATTTTATATTTTATATTTTATATTTTATATTTTATATTTTATATTTTATATTTTATATTTTATATTTTATATTTTATATTTTATATTTTATATTTTATATTTTATATTTTATATTTTATATTTTATATTTTATATTTTATATTTTATATTTTATATTTTATATTTTATATTTTATATTTTATATTTTATATTTTATATTTTATATTTTATATTTTATATTTTATATTTTATATTTTATATTTTATATTTTATATTTTATATTTTATATTTTATATTTTATATTTTATATTTTATATTTTATATTTTATATTTTATATTTTATATTTTATATTTTATATTTTTATATTTTATATTTTATATTTTATATTTTATATTTTATATTTTATATTTTATATTTTATATTTTATATTTTATATTTTATATTTTATATTTTATATTTTATATTTTATATTTTATATTTTATATTTTATATTTTATATTTTATATTTTATATTTTATATTTTATATTTTATATTTATATTTTATATTTTATATTTTATATTTTATATTTTATATTTTATATTTTATATTTTATATTTTATATTTTATATTTTATATTTTATATTTTATATTTTATATTTTATATTTTATATTTTTATATTTTATATTTTATATTTTATATTTTATATTTTATATTTTATATTTTATATTTTATATTTTATATTTTATATTTTATATTTTATATTTTATATTTTATATTTTATATTTTATATTTTATATTTTATATTTTATATTTTATATTTTATATTTTATATTTTATATTTTATATTTTATATTTTAATTTTATATTTATATTTTATATTTTATATTTTATATTTTATATTTTATATTTTATATTTTATATTTTATATTTTATATTTTATATTTTATATTTATATTTTATATTTTATATTTTATATTTTATATTTTATATTTTATATTTTATATTTTATATTTTATATTTTATATTTTATATTTTTATTTTATATTTTATATTTTATATTTTATATTTTTTATTTTATATTTATATTTTATATTTTATATTTTTATATTTTATATTTATTATTTTATATTTTATATTTTATATTTTATATTTTATTTTATATTTTATATTTTATATTTTATATTTTATATTTTATATTTTATATTTTATATTTTATATTTTATATTTTATATTTTATATTTTTATATTTTATATTTTATATTTTATATTTTATATTTTATATTTTATATTTTATATTTTATATTTTATATTTTATATTTTATATTTATATTTTATATTTTATATTTTATATTTTATATTTTATATTTTATATTATTATTTTATATTTTATATTTTATTTTATATTTTATATTTTATATTTTATATTTTATATTTTATATTTTATATTTTATATTTTATATTTTATATTTTATATTTTATATTTTATATTTTATATTTTATATTTTATATTTTATATTTTATATTTTTTATTTTTATATTTTATATTTTATATTTTATATTTTATATTTTATATTTTATATTTTATTATTTTTATATTTTATATTTTATATTTTATATTTTATATTTTATATTTTATATTTTATATTTTATATTTTATATTTTATATTTTATATTTTATATTTTATATTTTATATTTTATATTTTATATTTTATATTTTTTTTATATTTTATATTTTATATTTTATATTTTATATTTTATATTTTATATTTTATATTTTATATTTTATATTTTATATTTTATATTTTATATTTATATTTATATTTTATATTTTATATTTTATATTTTATATTTTATATTTTTATATTTTATATTTTATATTTTATATTTTATATTTTATATTTTATATTTTATATTTTATATTTTATATTTTATATTTTATATTTATATTTTATATTTTATATTTTATATTTTATATTTTATATTTTATATTTTATATTTTATATTTTATATTTTATATTTTATATTTTATATTTTATATTTTATATTTTATATTTTATATTTTATATTTTATATTTTATATTTTATATTTTATATTTTATATTTTATATTTTATATTTTATATTTTATATTTTATATTTTATATTTTATATTTTATATTTTATATTTTATATTTATATTTTATATTTTATATTTTATATTTTATATTTTATATTTTATCTTTTATATTTTATATTTTTATATATTATATTTTATATTTTATATTTTATATTTTATATTTTATATTTTATATTTTATATTTTATATTTTATATTATATTTTATATTTTATATTTTATATTTTATATTTTATATTTTATATTTATATTTTATATTTTATATTTTATATTTTATATTTTATATTTTATATTTTATATTTTATATTTTATATTTTATATTTTATATTTTATATTTTATATTTTATATTTTATATTTTATATTTTATATTTTATATTTTATATTTTATATTTTATATTTTATATTTTATATTTTATATTTTATATTTTATATTTTATATTTTATATTTTATATTTTATATTTTATATTTTATATTTTATATTTTATATTTTTATATTTTATATTTTATATTTTATATTTTATATTTATATTTTATATTTTATATTTTATATTTTATATTTTATATTTTATATTTTATATTTTATATTTTTATTTTATATTTTATATTTTATATTTTATATTTTTATTTTATATTTTATATTTTATATTTTATATTTTATATTTTATATTTTATATTTTATATTTTATATTTTATATTTTATATTTTTATTATTTTATATTTTATATTTTATATTTTATATTTTATATTTTATAATTTTATATTTTATATTTTATATTTTATATTTTATATTTTTATTTTTATATTTTATATTTATATTTTATATTTTATATTTATATTTTATATTTTATATTTTATATTTTATATTTTATTTTTTATATTTTATATTTTATATTTTTATATTTTATATTTTATATTTTATATTTTATATTTTATATTTTATATTTTATATTTTATATTTTATATTTTATATTTTATATTTTATATTTTATATTTTATATTTTATATTTTATATTTTATATTTTATATTTTATATTTTATATTTTATATTTTATATTTTATATTTTATATTTTATATTTTATATTTTATATTTATATATTTTATATTTTATATTTTATATTTTATATTTTTATATTTATATTTTATATTTTATATTTTATATTTTATATTTTATATTTTTATATTTTATATTTTATATTTTATATTTTATATTTTATATTTTATATTTATATTTTTATTATTTTTATATTTTATATTTTATATTTTATATTTTATATTTTATTATATTTATATTTTATATTTTATATTTTATATTTATATTTTATATTTATATTTTATATTTTATATTTTATATTTTATATTTTATATTTTATATTTTATATTTTATATTTTTATATTTTATATTTTATATTTTATATTTTATATTTTATATTTTATATTTTATATTTTATATTTTTATATTTTATATTTTATATTTTATATTTTATATTTTATATTTATATTTTATATTTTATATTTTATATTTATATTTTATATTTTATATTTTATATTTTATTTTTATATTTTATATTTTATATTTTATATTTTATATTTTATTATTTTATATTTTATATTTTATATTTTATATTTTATATTTTATATTTTATATTTTATATTTTATATTTTATATTTTATATTTTATATTTTATATTTTATATTTTATATTTTATATTTTATATTTTATATTTTATATTTTAATTATATTTATATTTTATATTTTATATTTTATATTTAAATA